>BJEL01000077.1:30000-380000 GCA_019972355.1 Drosophila kohkoa | reverse complement strand
AGAGAGAGTCTATGTCATCATCGATCACAATATGGGAAATGAAATCAGACAACTGTAAACTAATGACATTTGCAGCACCACTCCCATTCCCCCTCCTCCTTCCCCTCCCCCACTCATTCTCTTTCCAATTTTCCCCTCCCACTCCTTACTCCACCTCCATTGCTCCCTGCTGTGTTTGATCCTTTCCTAGCTGCTGCGTTGCGCGTTGCGTGTTGCGTCTTGTTGTGGTCTCTTCTGCGTATCCGCTTACAAATGCTCACGATGTCCTGCAACCTTTCGAGGGTTGATCCACTTCACTCCACTCCACTCCACTCCTCTCGACTCGACTCGACTTATTTATTTGTTTTGAGTGCGTCGCTTCCCTGTCCAAATATGCGGCAGCTTGTAACAATTACCAAATGACACCCTCGACAATCGGCAATCGGTAATCGGAAGTGTTCTTTTGTCCTCTTCGAAGGATGGCAGCAGCAGCGGGAGGAGGCGGAGGAGGGGAAGGGGGAGTCACACAAATGCGCAAATATTCACTTGTCGCTAAATCAATGACAATATTTTTGCCATTATCGTGTTGTTGTCGCCCAAATGAAGTAATCAAGCGAAATCAACTTAAAATTCAGTCAAGTTGAGGGCGAGTTTTATGATGTGGAAGAGCTTTGCTTGCTCTCCTGATGTCCTTGCGATGCCAACAAACAACGCAACATTTGACAGCCGATGGGGTTGACTGCTCTGATGAGATTTCTGCAGTCACTGCGACTCGGATTTCTTAGTGGAGAATTCTCACTTTGTACTCTTGAATGGATCTAAAGTCGAACTTTTTTTTATAACAGCTGTTTGCTTAATGCATTTTAAAGTAAACTTATAATAGTTATTGATTGATTCTCTATTTCAAGTGAAAACTTATTCTACTTCTTTGGTTTCATTATATAGGTAGAAGGTTTAAGAAACTATAATCAAAATTGCAGAAAGACATAAAGTAACAGCTAAAAGGACTACACACAAATATGAAAAGCATTATATTTGAAGGAAAAAAGCTGAAATTACAAGTGAAAAGTGCCAAACCAAAAACATCACAAAAAGTTCAACGCAAGAATCCAAAATAATAGAACCAAGAACAATAAAAATTTTAATAGAAAAGTTCGAAACACAAAATATAATATTTGTTTACTTTTGTATTTCCATAGCTATAATATGAAATATGCAATCTAATAAGTAATGTCCAATTAGATTTAACTACAAAATGAACTACAAATTGTAGAAGTTATTTAAGAACATTTTTTGTCAGGGCAAAAAAGTCTACTTAATACAGGTTTTAGTTGTTTATGCTGACAATCTGGTATATTTTGCGCTCTATGGTATATTTTTGATGTAGTCATATATAAATATACCAAATATAGCCATTGGATTATGTTTTAAGTATGTTGTGGTATATTAATTTGGTAAGCTATAATATTCCTATCTATTTTTCTTTTAAATTTTATATATAAGTTTCATTCTACATTGATTTTTATTGGCATTAATTCAATTTTTAGCAGGAAACTTTTCATTTACCACATGCAAAATTCAGTTGGAGTCACGGAGAGAGAAAGTATGTAAAAATTATATATTATTTTGACATCTTTTTTTGATTTTCGCTTTAATATAATATTATCAAATTATTCAATATATTCAATTATTACATTATATAAATTATTATTATATTATATTCAATTAAATTTATAATATAAAAAGATAGAAACCTCATAAATTGAGTTTTTGTCTCATTTAATAATACTGTTGTAATCAACAACTTGAATTTAATTAAGTTTTTGTTTGAAACACAACGTATGGCTATTGAAAATTGGATTGTCCAGTGACAGTATCTTCAGGTCAACTTTGCAATGTCTAGGAGTCGGCAATAATATAATTAGAACTGAAGGGAGAGAGAGAAGTTGAGTTGGGCCAGTCAATTCCCAGACAACTAATTTATGTAAACTGTCTGCGCATATTTCCTGCCAGAGTTGCCTAATAGCAAAGCCTTGGCAATGCCAAGGATGTTTGGAAGCCGGAGCCAAAGTAACATAATTCAGAAAGCACTTAACCCATAAAACTGAAATAATTCTATGAAATAACAAACGCACTTAACAAATTACAGATGTGAAAATTTCATTTGGAGTGTCAAGAGGAACCCGACAAGAGGAACAAAAAGTAACCCAGTTCCCCTTGGGGATAGACAGAGAGAGAGAGGAAGAGAGAGAAAGAGAGGGGGAGAGTGCAAGAGGATGAGCACACGACACTCGCTGGGCAACAACGAGGGGGACAACAACATTCCACTCTGCCACACTCTGCATTCCACAAATTAGAAAATGATTAATGGACTCAACCGGTTGCACAAAAATCCCCTGTTCCCCCCCTTCCCCCTTGCACTGCTCTCCTTCTCAGGGGGGGAGCAGCAGCAGTTGGTTTGCGTCTGGCACACTTCGGCATAAAATAGCACTCAGGAGATTCAAGAGCTGGTGTCGTCGCACCCTCGCATCGCATCGCATCGCATCTCTCCCACATCCTTTTGACCGCCAGGAGTCGGCATTAAAATCACTCTTCCGTTGCGCCACGAAATCAACCCCAAGCAAGAACTTCCGTGATGATGATGCGCGCAATCCTCATCCTCATCCGCATCCGAATTCGAATCCGAGTCCGAAGCATGCATCCCTTTCCTTGCGGGGGTGTGTTTGTTGTCATTTATTGGTGTTGTCCTTGCAATCATGTCTGGTTCCTGGTTCCTGATTCCTGATTCCTGGTTGCCAGTTCCTGGTACTTTGCCTGCCTTGTTGTCTGATTTTGTTCTGGGGTCACGCTTTGCTCTTTTGATCGCATTTTCCCCCTCTTGTGTCTAACCCATGAATCAAATTACACTTTAAATCCTTGATTTTAATCTGAAGGGGCTGACAAATGGATTTTTATGTCAATTTTTCCAAAATTACTGAACCCGCTCCACCCCTCAACCCCTCCACCCCTGCACCTTTCCACTCCTTCCTTATTCCCAAGCTAAGCAATTGAATTTTGCATTTTGACACAACGCAAAACATTGCGTAACTGCAAAGTCAAGGGGGGGAAAAAGGGAAGCGGATGCTGAATGAGCAAGGAAGGATGACAGGAAGGAAACAATCAGTGGGCGTAGTACTCGAGAATAAAAGGGGTGGACGCCTTTTTAATCTCTGATTAGATAGCTGCAACTGTTGACGCTGATGAGGTTGCGCATTTTGACACTTGTCAGAGTTTAAAGAACTCGGCGTCAAGGACTTTTGCATAGATGGTGTCGAATCGATAGCGAAAGTACCGGAAATACTACGAAGAAGTGTGTTCAATTAATGCGTAATAAAAGGAAACAAAGCTGCAGATAATTACATGCACATCTCACTTAGCGGCCTCAATTAAAGACGGAGAAATATGCTGCTAAGCGAACAGAAGTTAAGTGCAGCAACTGAATTTAACTAGGGTTTTTTTTTTATTTATTTAGTTATGCTACTAAGCGAGCAAAGTGTGGCCGCTAAGGGAGTAGAACATGCCCTTAAGTGAACTGACGCTAAAATATGTTTTTTTATGCTTATTTTAAGTAACACAGGAAATATAAATAAATATGCAAGAGAAGTTTATTTTGTTGCTATTCTCTTGTATGTTATTTCTTTAGTTATTTTTTTTCTGTTTGTGACCATTAAGCGAGATAAATATGTAGCTAAGCGAATTTTAGTACAAAATATAAAATTAATATTACCTTATCGACTGTTAAGTGAGATATTGACAGATGAAAAGATGTGGAAAAATATTACTATTTTAAATTTAACACAGATATAATTTTATATTCAATTATTGGTATTATTAAACAAAACTGTATAAAGAAAAAGTAAAAGTTATACACATTTTTATTTAAAGCTTGCAACTTTCAAACTCTTTATTAATTGGAAATTTTCGATTTGTTTTAATTGAGCATTCTTCTTGGGCGCTTGATCAATTTGTGGGCAACTCACTAGCGTCTAATGATGACAATAATACCAACAATAGCAGCGACAGCAACAGCAGCAGAAGCAACAGCAACAACAATAAGAACGCTGGCAACTGGCAAATGGACAGCGCCATAAAGAAAGAAGGTATAATAACAATAATTCAAAGTCGCCACAGGACATCATTGTTGCCATGTTAACGCTTATTTTTTGTTTACATTTTGATAATGCAAAGAAATGAAAAGAGAACAGAACAGAACAGAACAGAACAGAAAAGAAAAGAGAACAAAAATTAATAATAATAACAGAAAATACAAATAAAAAAAACAACATACTAAAGTCCGAAGTCGTTTGTCGTTTTGGGCTCGAATAGAAGCCGAAGAGAGAAGAGAGAGAAGAGCGGGAGAGGCGGGAGAAACCATACAAAGAGCCAAGAGACAAAAGGAATTTCGCGGTATTTTCACGCTTCATGCAATCCGGCTAAGAATCAATAAACGGGTGTGGAAGGCAGCGGACACGACTAGCAGATACCCTATACAATTCATTCATTCAATACATACTTCAGTGAATTTCTTAAATTTCATTTTAACCGCTTTAAGATAACCTTTTGATGTGATTATAAATTTAGTGTTCTTTTCAAATTTCATTTTCATTTTCTTTAATAATTATCTTTTAAGAAATTTTTAAGGATTTTTTCGATTTTAAATGTGATTTATATTTCACGTTAAATTAGAGGTATTTTCATATTCACATTTAATGATTAATAATGTTTATAGTTCATATGATTGAGTTACAAGATGTTCTTTTAAAGTGAATGGACATTCCAATAAAATTTTATTAATTTTATTAAAATTTTCTTGAAATGCACTTTAATAAATTTTATAAAATGCAATAATAATATATTTTCTTCTTATTTTATTTACATTGTGTGCAATATTTTTGTTTAAATTTGTATTAACGTTGAAATTTTTTTAAAATTTAATATTAAATTTACAACATTTTAATGTGTAATAATTAGTTTTTATATTTTCTTTATTATTCACATTCTTATATTTTAGTTTGTTATTTTAACAAACATCTTTGTCATTATGGACTAGAAAAGTATTTCTAAATTTTAAAATCTTAAATTTATTCTTTTGCTTAGTGTCTTTTTAAACGACTCTCATCTGTTGATTTTGCAGGGTATTCGCAGCACGGTGCGACTGGAGATTGGGACTCTTGGAAGAGAGCTGGCGGCAAGTGTCTGGCGGCTGCTGCATTTTGGTTTTGGATTTCATTCGGGGGAATAAAAAGCCAAGACACTGTTGGGCATCGATGAGTAGTTGCCTGCGGATTAAAATGATAACAAGCCTTCAACAATCCGTTGTGATTTGGCTTTTGTCTCCTCCTCGCATCGCATCGCTGCGTTCATAGGAAACAGGCAAAGAAAAAAGGAAAGGAAAGGAATCCTCGGTAAGTCTAGGGTTAAAATCCTTTTCACGCTTCAATTTGCTGCACATTGATCTTCAACCGATGGCCAAATTTGAACTCAAAGTTCTCTCTCGCTCTTGATCTTTGAAATTAAGTCGGACGGATTGTCGCCAGTGTTTTTATGTTGTTATTGTTTTTTTTTTTTTTTAATGATCTCTGAATGGTTTCGAAACAACTTCATTTCGTTTTGTTATATGCTTTTTATGGCTTCATTTCGGTTGTCTTTGGGGGCATCATTGGCATATGTCCTGCATCTTTATGAGCCATAATTAAATCTTTATGGCTAACAAGCCCCCTTTCTCAACTCGGCGCCAGGGTCATAAAACGCTTCCATTCAAATCGCGACAACTGTGTTCGATTGTCTGGGAATAAATACTGAAAAGATCTCGAAGATCTTCTCTATCAGCGTGTGGATCGCGTTATCATTTAGCGCCGTTTGCATAGAGAACAGATAGAATGCTATAAAAATCTGCATAAATCATAAGATCATGCGTTTGCTGTGTTGACCTTAGTTAATGAGTCAGGGCGTTGCCAAAATGTCAATACACCGAAGGGAAAAGAAAAAATCTTGCTCAGTTGGAGTTGAAGTTGGAGTCGAAGTTGAAGTTGAAGTCGAAGTTGAAGTTCGAGTTGAAGTTCGAGTTGTTGCATGATAAATGACTCTCGCGCGTGCCCCTTTTTGGAGCAGGCTAAGCTGAGAGCTAAGGCGAGTGAGCGACCAATACCGTTGCTACCTGGTCAACCTGGTGGCTTGGCTACCTGTATTTTTGATCGACCAGGTGCTATTTTGATATATGACGTTCGCATCATCAATTAGCCGCTGCACCACTTTAGCTCGCTTCTTTCTCTTATGATCGAGGCGGTAGCAATTGATGGATTAGCGCATTAGTCGCTAATGATATACGCCCCAAACAACATTCAACATTCAACATACCACCCCCACCTCCTGGAAGGCGTTGCATGCCGCATGCTGCATGCTGCATGTCGCAACGCTCGCACGCGTTCCATTTATCAGCGCATTTCCGCTTTTAATTATTGCAACGTCGCAATATTGCCGAGTCGCGGCCCTGCAATGACATGCAACCAAATTGCTGGCAATAAATTTCGCACATTTCACAACAGCAACAACAACAACATAAGCAACAGCAACAGCAGCAACATCAAAAAAATGAGCAAAAGCAAAAAAAGAGCTAAGGAAGGGATTGAAATACTTGGAGTGTTTCGCAAAGCGGTTCCACAATTGCCACTTGACAACACACTTTGTCAACCAACGAGGCGCGTTTAAGGAGGCAGAAAGAGACACTTACAGAGGGAAAGAGAGATAGATATGCGCACAGAGAGAAAGAGAGAGAGAGAGAGAGAGAGAGCGAGTCAGAGCAAAGAAGAAAATGTGTTGAAGTGAAACTTATAAGTTGCATTCCAATTTACGAAAACGCAGTTTTAAGATAATTTAGATAATTAGGCAGAAAGCAACATCAAATTAAATAAAAGTAGATTATATTACAAGGAAACAAAGAAAAAAACAGAAATTGATTTGATTTTTTTTTTTAATTTTATTATTTATTTATTTATTTATTTATAAAAGTAGACAAAAATTTATAAAAAATCTTAGCTTACTAGGAGAAGAGTCATGACAACTAAGGTCTTTGTCTACGAATAACATTCTTAATTTACAAATTAATTATAAAGATATAGTTAACACTTAAAATTCTAGGAATGAATTTATATTATATATTATTATTATTTATTTTATATTTTAATTTATATTAATTTCAGAGAATATATAGAAGTGTTCAACATTTTAATTTGCAGTCTACTGTTATTACGCTTAGAAATTTATACTACTGATAACAAACAATTTCAAAATAATTTGTTCACATTTACATACTTAAGTCTACGCTGTAACATTCAGAAGGAAGTATATTATTATAAGAAAAAACAAAAAAATGAAAGAGAGTGAGTGAATTCTGGTTATCAAAATTTGATGAGAGAAGTAATTATACAAAAATTACGTAAGGTTACAGAAAATACTATACATTGAGTGAAAGAGGCGGGAAAAGAAGTGCAAATGAAAATGAAGATATAGATAGATAAAAAAAGATATAGGCAGAAAGGATGAGAGAGAGAGAGAGAGAGAGAGAGAGAGAGAGAGAGAGAGAGATCGAGAGAGAAAGAGAGAAAGAACTGTCAAAAGTAAAGTTTAAGAAATTGATTAAATTCGCGCGAATACAAAATTGGGAACACGACAATAATTTTGTGCGTATTTGTTGCGAATTGAAAGCTATGATAAGAGAGAAAGAGAAAGAAAAGGAGATGAAGAGAGAAAAAAAGAGAAAGAGGGAGAGAAGGAGAAAAAGAAAGAGAAAGACCTGTCAAAAGAAGTTTGAGAATTTTAATCAAATCGCGCGAATACGTAAATGGGAACACGGAAATAATTTTGTGTGAATTAGCTGCGAATTGCTGGCTATGATGCCCAGTGAAAGCAAGACAGGAACAGCTAGTAACTGAAAGAAAGAGGAAGAGAGAGAGGGAGAAAGGGAGAAAGAGAAAGAGAGAGGGAGAAGGAGAAGGAGAAGGAGCGCAGCTGTTGGGTTGTCGGAATGCAGTTGCAATTGGCACAGCAACAAATTGCTGGAATAATTACGCACACATTGACAGCTACAGATTGATATGTTGCCGCTAAGGATAACAAGGAGCATCCCGACTAAAAGGTCTGCAAAAAGACTAAATGACTGACTGACTGAATGGCTGGATGGCTGGATGACTGACTGACTGAGTGAGTGAGTGAGTGAGTGAGTGAGTGAGTGAGAGAGAGATGCAAGTGACAAGCACGCGGCTACTTTCTGTTCTGTGTGTTCATTGATGAACGTGAGGTGTCAAGCAAATTGACTGTCCGGATCCAAACGATTGCCCAGTGGCAGGCACTTAAAGACACGAATGCTCGAGTGGAAGCCAACGGCGGCAGCGTTGTCCTCTCGAGCGACGCCACTGTGCCACACAATGTGGCACGAAGAGGAGAGGAGGGGAGCAGGAGGAGGAGGAGGAGGAGACAGCGTCTCGGTCGCGTCTCTGGAATTTGCTGTTTACGTGAATTACGCTCAAATTACAGCACGCCAATCGTCAGGCAGCCAACAAAAAAAAAAACGCAACAATGCCAAACAACAAGACAGCGACAACAGCAAGCAAAAAACAGGCGAAATAAATAAAGGCTAAAAACTTGCCTGAAAATAGCTGCAGAGCAATGAGAATGCATCGCAAATTAAAATTGCTCGCAAAACGTTCAACATTGAGCTGCAATTGGAGTTGGGGCATCGGGATCGTGTCTAGGGACTGTCACAGGGTGTGTACTACGCACACAGGGTGACTCGGCTGTGCAGTTGGGTTTCGTTGCGCTCATTGAGCTCGTTAGGCGATAACTTTATGCGGCATTAAATTTTATGCGGCCATAAAACAAACAAATTCGCCTCGAACACACTCATTCACAACACAAACACAAATGCAAGCGATACTCACGCATATTACGGCAAATAAACACGACACGAAGTAACAACAACAACAACAACAACAACATTAGCAGTAAACAATAACAATAAAGACAAGGCAGCAACAACAATAATAACAATTGAATGGGTTGTGCTCGGAATGCACTGCGAGTGAATAACAAGCGCCCTCGCCTCCAACCAGTAGCAAAGGCATCGCAACCTCCTAAGTGTGTGTGCGTGTGTGTTGGTGTGTGTGTGTTGGTGTGTGTCTCTGAGGTATGCGAGCCGTATCGTTAAGTGGAACAAGAACATGTCGCTTTACGCCCCGATACAACTCAACTTGGCCCATTGTGTAGGGTTCTACATCCATTTATGGGACGTACCCAAGGTCTACCTTTGAGCAAGAGGCGTGTGCAAGTGCAATTCTACTTCAGAGTTGATGTGCCTTCAGTTTACATCTTGGCTCTACTTAGCAAGTATGTAATTATTACATTTTAGACAGTGATATCGCTATGAGGCAACTAAGATAGCAATTGCAACTAAGAGAGATTATTTACTACTTAATAATAAATAAATTATATTATCCAAATTATTCCAATGACACCTTCTTTAATTTCTACAGCGTAGATTACAGATTTTATATACTATATACAAATGTCATTGTATTAATTCGTATGACTTATGACTTATGATAATTTTGCATTGTGTAAGGTAAAGTTCTTAAAATATAATTTTAAAATATATAAAAATATAATAATAAATCCTATATGGGTTGTAAAACTGAAGAAGATAGCAAGGGATAAATTCTGAACATTTTTAGTATTGAAATTGATAGTTATAATACATTAAAGTATTACACCAGACAAGCAACATAAATAATTGAACATTTTGGTACTTTAGTTTTACATATTCATTATGCTGTCACTCACTGTCAGATCACAACGCTAACTAACTCGCGAGGAATGTGCGTTTAACAGACTCTCTATTAACTTTAGAATCAATATCAGTTCGGATATATCATTAATCGATAGATACGTATATATTGAATACATATCATAGTGGCTTTTGCTAAGCAATATCCAACACTTAATACCTACTAATTTATACTAAGATGATGGAATTTTACACTTCCAAAGTAAAGTGTAAAAGTAGATTTAAAAACAGTTAACCATAGTAAGCAAATCAATTCTTAAATAGGTATTTAGTATACCACCTAATACGGATATCTCAATAAATGATAGCATAACGAAGATAGCATAGAATTAATTATATTGAATGCAGTTCTACGATATATTTATAAACTAAAGTTCCACAAAGTGAAACATGGTAATTGACTATAGAAAATCCATTTTCAAATCCACAATGACTTGTAAAAAGAGAAGGTTGTATATTAGGCTTAAAGGAAATACTTATATATTATTGAACATTTAAAAGTTTTGTTATTTATAAAGTAAAAGTTTCAAAAGAAAGTGACTATAATATGTTAAATCCATTATCAAATATGGAGTATAACATTAAGTACTGGTAACTCAATAGCATACTCTCAACGCTCAGCGCATAATTGTGGTTTGAGCTAAACAATGCTTTATCCAGGAAGTACACATATGGAAAAAGTTCTCCAGTTGCTCAGATTGCGATGTTTTCTAATCACGTGTCAAAATCTTGTACAGCATTTTGATGGTAACCCAAAACCGAAGTTCAAGTTCGCCGGCAACTGGAATCGCAACTGGCGAATCCTGATAAGGGATCTCAAGGGCCAGGGAAGGAGAGGAAGGGGGGGAGGGGGTACTTTGTATTGAGGAAAGTCAGCGAGCCTGATGTAAACTGATTAACAAGCCCGATAAGCGACAGGCCTCAAACAATTGCGGAGCACTCTCGCATTTGCCACTTTTTGATGCAGCCACAATGGAACCATTGTGAGAGCCTTTTGTCAGAATTCGAGTTCTGAGTCCTGTGTTCTCTTTGCCGCTGCTGTTGCTGCTGTTGTTGCTGCTGTTGTTGTTGCTGTTGTTGCTGCTGTCTGTCACTCCCTCGGTGAGTCCTTTTGTCCTGGCATTTAGGGGCGTTGCTGATGTTATTGCCACAGCTGTTCTAATAATTGAAATAATGCGTCGAATACTCTACCATTCTGCTGCTTAAGATCTATTTAAATTCTTACAATGCCAATTGGGTAGCTCAATGCCAACTATCTGCATCGATAGGAAATAATCTTTAAAAAGGAAACGCACGTCAAGAATATAAGTAAAAGCAAGTAATCATAAATAAAAAATCGTAATTATTAAAAAATGTATTAACAATTCAAAAGATATAAAATAAATGCAAAATACAAAATTATATAAAATAAATGCAATACCAATAAATTTAAAAATTACTTAACATAGATGTAAATGAAAATAAAATTAAATATTTTGTTGCTATAATTGATGTAATTAAAAAGAATAAGAAGAAATTACAAAACTCTACAAAACCAAATATCAAATATTTTGTTGATGAAATTTAAAAGAATAACAAGAAATTATAAAACTATATAAAACCAAAAAATGTAATATAGATAATTATATAATTGATCTTTATTAATTTAAATAAATAATATATAAAATATAGTTCGACATAAAGAAAAGTAAATTAAAATAAATACAAATATTTATTAGCTATGGTTATGGAGTAAAATAAATATATGACTGCGAAAAAAAATAATTTTAATAAAAATATAAGGAAATAAAGACAAATTCAAATAGTTGATACATGTAAAACAAATAAAATAAAATAAAATATATACAAGTTATTGAAGATAAATTCAAATAGTTAATAGCATAATAAATGAATAAAAAGATTAAAGTAAAATGCAATAAAAAAGAATTGAAAATAAATTACAAAAATAGTATTTAATAGCTACGTTTGCAGAATATCAAATGAGTTTTTAGTCTAAGCATCGATCGCAAGCTGATAAATTGGCATTTGTCGCGATGGCAACCTGCTGAGTTGCAGCTCACAACGGGAGCAACAATCGAGACACAAAAAAAAGAAGAATGAAAGAATGACAAGAACATTACAAAGCATCTAAGAAATGATGTGGCAAGTTAATTTCCCGGTGCTTCGTGACAATAGATTAATAGCATTCGATTCACAATGTTGTCGTTGGCAAGAAGCGTGAACTGGACCCCTAACGCTACTGGCTACGCTTAAGAGTCTTAAGAGACTCTACACTACTTGAGGCTACTCTATGAGTTGAGACAGAGAGAGAGAGGTGGAATAGGGTTACCCCGAGGGGCTCGTTCACGTTCTTGGTGGTGTCCCTCAGTGGCCATTAATGAGCACGACAACCATGCGACATTTGTGGGTTTTCAAACGATGATTTATGCGGCTATTCATTAAGTTCATTAAAAAGTGAAAGGATGCCTGGCGATTTGTCGATCAGACGATCAAATGATTCGACTACAGATACAGATACAGATACAGATCGAAATCGAGATCGAGCTCTTCCTATGGCAGGTGCTTCTCAGTCAGTCTATGAGTGAGTGAGTGAGTTTTGTTTATTTGTTTGTGCGTTTCCAAATGAGCCGTAACCAATAAATGTTTACGACTCGGCAAGGGGCAAAGTGGCAACGGGGAACGTGGAACGGGGAACAGAGAACAAGGTGCCAAGGGGCAGCAGACATGTGGCAAGTGGCCAAGCCACAGAGTTTTGTGGCAACGCCTACGGTTGCCCATTGAGCACGCATAAAAATCATCTTGAACAGCATTAAAATGACACATTGTTCGCTTGTTCGAATTCGAGTTCGAGTTCGAATTTCGAGTTATGAATATTTGAATTCCAATGGTAGATCGTTATGATGATCATTATCATCTGCTGATCGTTTGGATCAATAACTTTTGGTCGCAGGCGCCAGCCGTTGTCGCATCGCTTATCAATGCTTAACGGTGGGTCATCAACAAGACAACCCGCTGAGTTTCAAGCCAAACACACACACACAGTCACACAAAAAGAAAGCAACAACAACAGCAGTGAGAGCGACAACCACAACAATAATATTAACTACATTCATAATGAGCACAACAAATGCGCTGACAAAGTGTAAACTAAATTCATTAGCTTAACTTACTACGACTAGCAAATACTCCGCTTTCATTTTCATTATTGTACAAAACTTATACAGAGCAGTTAACGAATGAATTTATAATTAAGAAAATTAGAAAATTAGGCAAATATTCTATTAAAATTGAATATACAATTTTTGAAGTTTAAGCATGGAACTTTTGTGATATTTTTTTTTGACTATATTTTATATATTTTTATTGATGTTTCTATTATTCAATATTACATTTTATTTACTAACGCTGGAAATTATAAATTGAAATTTGTGTTTTTTGTAGCAAACAATTATAACAATTATACAATTATTATAACATAATCTAAATTTTAAATTTAAGTCGATGTCATTTACAAATTAAACAAGTAAGAAGGCTATAGTCAAGTATGCTCAACTGTGAGATACCCCCTATCTATTTTGAATAACAGAAAAACCATAAAATATACTGCAAACATACTAATATATACCGAAGGCCATTTTTGGTAAATCGATTGAACATAAGAAAAAATAGCATAGAGGTCAAAAGGTCTCTCTTAGTCCCTGAGATCTAGGTGACAGGATATCTTCTCTGTTGACGCTGATCAAGAATATATGAATATATATAGCTTGTATAAAAAGAGCAAACAATAAATATCTTTTAATAATGGTTATTTCAAATATTGTTTTTATTACGGCTCAAACAATCTTTATTCATAAATTTTACACATAATTTAAACTAATTTTCATTCTCAAAATTTATTATTACAAACTTAAATTGTTGTTATTAAAATTAACTAAGTATGCCACTGTATTCGTTTTAAATGTGTTTACATTAGTGGCTTAAAATTATCTATACATATTTTTGCATTCAACATTGCATAAATTAATTCAACGATCTAAAGTTAATATATAATAATAGATTATTCAAAATTAAAATTGATGTATTAATACTTGATATTAGAATTTGAAATATATGCATAACATAAATAATATATGTAATAGTATTTTCATTACAAATAATTTATATTGCTTTTTTAAACATTTCTGTGGTTGCTGTTTGTTTCAAAATTTAGGCTTAATATAGAAAACTTTTCTTTATTTTTCTAATTGATTCAAGTTTTCAATTTTATTTAATTGCCAGAGCAACTAGAGTCTTTCTTCTTGGAAATACTTCCAACTAACTCTAGTTCAAGAAAAGGTCTTGCTCTTTCTTGCTTTTACCTGTCTCCTCCTCCGCTTACGCCCCCGCTCTTGACTGCACCGCACTCTGCTGCTATCAGTTGTATCTAAGACGCAGTTCAATCGACTCGAGTCTGTAGACAGGTTGCTGTTTGCCGCACTGTAAATCATACGTTGATTCGGTGACAGTTTTCCATTTGGTGTGCTTATCTCGATCTCTCGATCAAGCGATCAATTTCTGTTCGTCGCTGTCGCTGTCGTTGTTGCTTGTATGCAGGTAGTAAAGAGACAGACAGACGTGACTCAGCTGCCAGACTGCCAGATGTGACGTCACAACCTGAACCTGATGGCATTTTAATTATTGCGCCCACAAATGATAAAGCGCTCAGCGTTTATCAGAGCAAATATAAGTACGACTTGAAGTCAGAGTTTTAGCTCGAGAGTTCAGTTTCTATAGCTGCAAGGCGTGAAGTTTTTGTACTCATCGCAGTTAGCATCGACTTTGTGTGGGGCCTCGAGTTGTTCTTGTTGCTGTTGTTGTTGTTGTGGTTGCAAGTGGGACGGCAGGTGAATAAACTGTGCTGCAACTGTCCGCCCTTTCTTAAAAAACACTTTGTGCACGCTATAATTATGCTGATCTTGCTATTTGTTTTGCTCTGGCATACCCAAATACTGCACAGTGGTGCAAAAGCTGCCGAAATACAAATCAATAATAGAATAAACTTTAAGTAATTATTTTTGTTCACAATTGACGTGTCTGTCAATGGATTGTTTTCAGTTCTCGACTCTCAAGACGGTAGCTGCTGCTTGGCGTTTTGTTACCACTGTGACTGTGATGCGGGTTCGAGACTCGAGACACAGAAAGAGGTCCAGGCTCAGATTCTTGAGCCCGCACGCACACATTTCACTTATTATTTATGAGGCGTGCGCTGTGGGCGTGGCTGGCTTGTTGATCGGCGCTACATTCACCAAAACAGGGCAGCAGGTAAGCAATGAACGGACGGACAGACAGACAGACGGACAGACAGCGGACAGACAGGCGGACGGATGGAATGGGACGTTTTCAATCAACGTTCTCGCTGGCCACTTGGCATGCCAGGCGAAGACAAGCGGGGACCACCCTTTTAATGAAGCCCTAATTACAGTGTTTATAACAAAAGGTGATTACCAAAGCAAACCAACCAACAACAGCAACAACAAATAAACAAGCAACAAGCAACACCAGTCTAAAAGCAAACCAGACCAGACAGAAGACGCACAAGAGTTTCTTCGTTCACGTTCAAGGGACTGGACACATCAACAGCTCTTTAGGACAAGCCATCGACTGACACCGACTACGACTACGACTCCAACATCGACTTTGACTTCGACTTCTGCTTCGACTTCGACTCCGATCCCGATTCTCGATCCCAATCCCGATTCTCGATGCTCGATCCCGTCGTCTTTGCTGCTGCCCGAACGCACCTTGGGGGCAACTGCCTTGTTTATTTCAGATCGCAGCACGAAAGACGCAAAGACTCTGCTGGCTTCTGTTCAACTGTTCGACGGTTTAATACCCTGTAAGATATAAGATTTTTATTGCATAAGAATTTTATAAATATTTCTTGGAATGAATCTTGATATTAAAATTTAATTGTTTAGTTTCCTTGACTTATTTTTACTAAACTATCTAAATCTATTTTAATTTTCCTTTATTACACTTCTAAAATAAAACACAATTGAAAAAAAATTCAAATTGTATAGAGATTAAAATTACATAAATTTTTCATCCTTTACTTCAAAACAAAAAATTAGGACAATTTTACAAGTGGGTGCAAATTAAAATAAAGAGTAAAAGCCAATTTCATATATTTTTTTTTGAACAGTTTAAAAATAAACAAAGAAAACAAAATTGATTTTTGGGGAATACCCATCACAAAATGATTCAAATTTCTTGTATTGCTGTAGAAAAATAAAAATTGAATATTAATTGATAAAATTTAAATTACTTTAATAATAATTTTTGTTGTTGTAGAAAAAGTTCGTTTAATATAAAATTTATTTTGTATTTACTTATTTATATCTTCTTTAATTTCTTAATTTATATCAAATTATTTTTATTTATTTCCAATTAATATGAACAAGCTAACTAAGTATCTTAAAAATTTCAATTCTAATAGAATTTAATATCGGTTAGTTAATAATTTTATTTTAAATTTTGTTTACGAGGTATTTGTTAGCTGAGCACTTGCAAAGCTGTCTCGCAACTTGTTTTGTAGTGTGCGTTGTCTCCGTCTCTGTCATCGTCACATTATTTATAACATTTCATGTTTAAATTCGTAATTTTGGGGCGCAATTCAGTTCCCCTCCTCCCCTCTTCCCCATTCTCCTCTCTCTCTCTCTCTTTCTCGTTGTCCCCTTCCCTGTCCATCTAGGAAGCTAACCACCCAGGCAACACAGCAAAACTGACGCTCCATGGCGCTCGTGACTTGTAAATATTGATTTTAATCGAAATTGCTCTAAATTGCTTGTTTTTCATGTGTTTCGGGTATGCAATTTAAGACACTTTTGCTGTGAAGAGGCGCTCCATCGATTGACTCACTGTGGATCGATTACTTGCCATACGATGATAAATATGTAGATACTTAGCATATAAGTTAACTATGTAAACAGCACCTTGCATTCGTTTAATTATCGCATCAATTTGAAACGATTTTGTACTTGATCAAACTTCTCATCATAGCGGAAATGAAGTATTGAAAGTTTCAATTAAATGTACTTATAATTTTATGTTTATTCTATTATAAAAATTACATTAAAAGGGAAGAAATAGAATTGAAAGTTTATTCAAATTTGTATTTTTAATTTTAATGAAAGGCGGAAATAGTATTGAAAATTCAAAGTAAACTTGTTTATAATACATTTTAATTTGCTATTTAATTTCGAATATAATAATCTTTTAAAATTCGAACTAATATTGATAAGAAAGTACAAGGCACATATTATATAATTTTTAAAAGCTTTTTCTTGACTCTTCTTTTGGTTAAAAATCTATAAAATTTCTATGAAAATAAACGTTGTTTACGCGTGATCAACTTATGATGAATAATAAACTTTCATTTACTTTTTATGGCTACCATCTTGGGGGCTTGCATCTATTGCTGCCTTGAGGACTCCATAGCGAATTGGTTAAACTCAGAGTGCTTGAATGCAATAAGGGGGGCTAGGGGAATGCAATGCTCTCTCTCTCTTTGCGCTGTCCCTGGGGTAATGCAGCAGGATTTGCAAGTAAAACATCAATTCGATCGCAAAAGATCGTAAAGACATGAAAGGCAGCCGACTGAGGTCAGTAAAAGCCGCTCGAGCAACTTATCATGTCCAAATTAAGCTCAATTCCAAATAAACAAGAGGACGACTGCGTTTCTGTGATCATTCCTCGGTTGCTCCATTCCCAGTTCCCAGTTCTCAGTTCCCTTTGCTCTTCTGCTGCGTGTTGACTGCGATTTTCAATTCTCTTTGGTTGTCGATATGCCAACTCTATTTGCATTGGGGTGCGGCTAACTTCAGTCTCCAGTCTTCTCTCAGTTGAACTTCAGACTGCAGTTGGAGTCGAAGTCAATGTTGGAGTTGGGTGAAGGCGAGGCGGTTCTTGCTTTGGCGTTGGCCTTTGTTTGAATTAATCGAAGTGATATTTTGCTTGTCCCGAAATAATTTATCCCAAGCACAAGCAGTGCACTGCAGCTCTGATCGGTGCCCCAAGCTGGCGTTGCCTTTATTGGTTTTGCTTTTTTTTTTTTTGGTTTCTTGCCTTGCAAGCTGAAACTGAAATATAAATATTCTCCATATGGGATCCATTGATACATTCTGACATGAGTTGTGGCCTAAGCGCGCGTTAATAACCGCAATTTATGCGATTTTGAAGACTGCCACGGCGCCACAAGAAACCAAAGTTGCAAAAACAAAAGTGCAAAAAAACAAAAAAAAAAACAATTCAAATTGATTTTTTTTTTTTTGCGATTATTCGTGGGTTGAGGCATTTCAAATTATCTCCAAATGCGCTTCGATGGTCAATTATAGACATTTATTAGAGCGATGGGTAAACTTCTGTTTTTTTTATAAAATATTCTTCTATAATCTTTTATATAATACCTCAGCACTATAATACAATAAAACATACTAATGAAATACTATTTCATTTCTTGATCAAATAAACAGTATTTTTCCTTAATTGTTTCGTTTTTGAATGTAATTGAAATTGTTTTCACAATCTCGGAAGAAGAAAGTTTTTGCAAGAATTGATTTTTTGGTTCATGAAGTTTTAATTGCTTTGCGTTACATTTTTCTATTAGATATTTTGAATTTATTTTGAAATTAGTATTTTACCTAGTGAAAGTCAGCATTAAAAAGATTTAAGTGTGATATGTAAAAGCTTGTAAATTATTTGTAGAATTTATGTATTTTTCCTTTGTAGTCACATGATATTATTTACAGCTTAGTGTTGCAAATTGTCAAAAATACACACAGATAAATAAATATTTTTCTGTATTTATTATTATTATTAAAGGAAATATTACAAATTAATTTATAACCTAGCATAAACTTATTTGGGCTGGCTGCTTTGGCTTTGGCTATGAATAAGTGTGCTTAAATTACTAACAAAAGAGTTTGTATATTATTGTATTATTTGCTAATTATGTATGTACATATGTAAATTATTTGAAAAGCTTTTTAAATTATTCTTGCCTAATGTAATATTTAATTTTACAGAATTTGATTGCTTTGCTTTTTCATTTGATTTTAAAGAGCTTTTAATGCTGCAAGCTTTATTTTCTTTCTTTTAATATATCGAAATGTTCTTGTCGCTCTTTATTTTTTAGTTGACAGTATATAGTTGTTGTGTTGTTGTTGTTGCTGCTGTTGTTGTCGCTGCAACGGCCAATTTCATGGTCGTTTTGCCAGCATTGGCTGCAGCTGCCGGTTGTCGGTTGCTGGTTGCCCGTCGCGAGTTCGTTGCCTAAGTCTTTCGTTTTGCGTGCGTGTTGCGAGCGTGGCAAAAAGGGAGAGGGAGCAAAAAAACGAGGTGACGGCAATGGAGTGGCATGCTGAAAAACCTTATGCACAATTAACAAGATTCGCATAAAATTACAAAACTGACATAATTCAAGATAGCAACTGCGCGCTCGCCTCTCCACAGAACAGAAATTATCTCATTGAGAGTCGTCGCAATGTCCGCAGACGTCTCTTAAATGGCCTGCTAATGGCCTAAAGTGTACTTGCTGATAATATTTAGCGTATACGCATCACTCAGGGCCCGGTTTGTTGTTGCTCGAGTCTCGAGTCTCTTTCTTTCTCTTTCGCTCTCTGCGTTGTCAGCGCGTGAAATTTATAAAGTTTCTGGTGGCATTTGGGCGCTTGGCGAGGAGTCATAAAGTGCTTGATATTATGGCGCATGGCAGATGAAATCAATTTACATGCATTCAATTACAAATTGTGAGCCATTTCTGAGCCATGAAGCCATGAAGCCATGAAGAGATGAGCAAGCCAGTGAAGTGGAAGCCGCTTGGAAGCTGTAGCTGTGAGTTCCCAAAACAAACGCTCAACTTTCCAGTGAAAATCTTGGGGCCATCAGTTAGTAAAGTTTACGAGCCAACTGCCAAGTGGCCAACTGCTTGTAACGGCGCGTTTTTATGAGCCAATGCAAGAGCTCTCTCCTTACACCTCTCCGCAGATCGTTGTTGCAGATCGTTGCGACATGTTTTGTAGCGTTGTTAAACGTTTGCATGATTTTGATTTTGATTTTAATGATACGATACAAGAGTGCGAGAGCGAGAGAGCGAGAGCGAGCTTAGGCTGCTGTTGGCTGCTGTTGTGTGCAGCTCCGAGTGGGACTTGCAACACGTCCTAATTAGCGCCCGACTGAGGTGGCCATCAAAATAAACACTTTTAGAATACGAGCGGAGGTTGCAGACTGCAGACTGCAGACGGTTGTTGGTTGTTGGTGATTGTGACATGTTTTTATGACCATAAATTCAACAAGTTTACAGTGGGAATTCGCAGATCTGGCAATGAGATTATACACACAGCATGCTAGGAATTCCGTTGTACTGACATTGATGGATATTCGATTGATCCTTAATTGAATAACCAAATACTTTTGGTCATTTAATCAGCCTGCGGATAACACCCAGAGTGCTTCTCTCTCTCTCGCTGTCTCTGGCGCAATAATAGCGAATTCATGTTTATGGGCGCCTCTTCAGCTTATCCGAGGCGCCCTGCGAGAATGTCTCTCTTTTTTCTCAGATTAACAATGCGACTAATGGCTAATGGCTCATCCATGCCATGTTGCCATACGCCATTTACATATCTTTATATATTCTTATATGTATGTCGCATACATCCTGCATTAATACTCGAAGCGACGAAACAAATGAAGCAAACATCGCAATTCTCTCTGGAGTCTGTCGTCGATTTCGCTGCCATAATTTAAATACAGACGCGATAAGACAGACTCTCTGGATGCAGGACAGCAACAAAGACAGAAGACACAGACAGAAAGAGAGAGAGAGAGAGAGAAAGAGAGAGAGAGAGAGAGAGAGAGAGAGAGAGAGAGAGAGACGAGTCAAGCAGTTGCTTTAAGGCTATCAACAGAATGCTTTCGTTCTCTGTTTTTGGTAACTTGAGTGTTTGCATTTTCAATCACATCTTAAGGCCTCTTTTATAGCGTATAAACTAACTATATATGCCGATCTTATTGGACAAGACTTTTGCTATTTCATGTCTTTACAGTTTTTCACTTACATAGCCATTATTTCATTTCCTTTCAGTTTTTCATTTGCAAAAGCCATTTGTCTGTTTAAACACATGAGCGCGTGATTAAGGCGACAATTAAATGACTTTATTATAGCTTTCTTAATGAAAGTGATTACAACAGACAAAAGTGACTGTTCATTAACATATATAGAAGATTTCCCAACTCTTATTGTAACTTGTTATTCTTGTATTCCTATTTAGCAATAGAAGTATTTTTGTTTTTTGCAGTAACTATTTTTAATTATTTTATTATACAAAAACTGTCAAGAGTTTGTATTTGATTGTCAAAATCTTTTTCGAAATAAAATACACAAAATACACAACATCGATTTAGTTTTAAATATATAGTATATGTAATGAACTTATATTTTCGTTACACGCTGCGTATTTAACTACTCCGAATGTGCAGTCAAAAACGGTTAGGATCAAGTATGAACAGGCTCCAAAGTGAAGGATATTTAAAATTAAATGCGGACAAGCTAACTATGATTATACTTGTATATCATAATATGGGTCCATTTACAACAGTTTTACATGCACTTTAATGGATACATTAGCAAATTTGATCTTCAGCTGTTTCATATGAATTTGTTGAACCGATTTTAGTTGGAATTATGGAACGTATCGCATTATAGCACAATTAAATGGAGATTGCTTTACTTAGTATAAATTTTCTCCACTGCGTTTATATCTAACTCAGGCATGAGAATGAATTGTATACTAAATATGTAGAGCTGTGAGTAATCAGTTGGTAATCTATTGATGTGAAAAACTGGTTGCCAAAAATTTGCAATTATGCCTGAAAATTGTATGTCATTGTATTTGACTAGGCGGTGGACCGAGATATTAGTGAAGACTGACGAATTAGGTGGGCGTGGTCAGACAGCAGAACTTAATAAGGATTGCTAAGCTTGATTTTGGCACTTATGATCAGCTGTTGCTCAACCGTTGTCCAGAACCTTAATGCTTTGCAGGTAATCGCTACCTAAACGACGACTTGTGTAAAAATGACTTGCCAAAAATTTTAGTTTTTTTAAGCCAAATGCGTGGCTATGTGTTTAACTAGGCGGCGGACCAAGATATTAGTGAAGGCGGACTGGCTAAGTGGGCGTGGTCAAGCATTTGAGCTTCACAAAGAATTCAGAGCTTGCTTAAGGTACTTTTGTTAAACTGTTAATTAACAGTTGTGACTGTTACTAAACTGTTGTACAGAATTGTAAGACATTGCAATGTATTCACAGAGGAAGTTGCTGGCAGTTGATTTAAGCAAGTGACTGAAAAAGTCAATGCCAAAAATTTTGATCTATGTCTTTCATATGTTGTGTGTGTGTTCGACTAGGCGGCGGACCGAGATAATTGTGAAAGTTAATACCTTAAGAGGGCGTGGTCGGGCGGAAGGGCTTCACAAAGATTGCCAAGCTTGCGTTTGGGTACTTTTGATTAACTGATGCTCAACTGTTGCCACTATTGCCAAACAGTTGTGCAGAAATACAAGGCATTACAATTCTGGTTATTGATTTGAGGATGAAAAAAGTCATTGCCAAAAATTTTGATGTATGCCGGTCATATTGTGTGTGTGTGCTTGACTAGGTGGCGGACCGAGATATTAGTGAAGGCGGACTGGCTAAGTGGGCGTGGTCAGACAGGCGAGCTTCACTTATATTGACGAGCGCTGGCTTAGGGTAATTTTGATCAACTGTTGATCAACCGTTGTGACTATTATTAAATAGTTGTGTAGCGCTGAATGATATTACAATGCATTATCAGAGCAAGATGCTAGCAGTTTATTTAAGTGGGCGTGGCTAGGCAGAAGAGCTTCACAAAGATTGCCAAGCTTGTGCTTAGGCTACTTTTGATCAACTGTTGCTCAACAGTTGTGCCAAACCACAGCCAATTGCCGGTAATGGCTTCGTAAGCGATCAAGTGTGAAAATTACTAGCCAAAAATGTTAGTTTATGTGTGTTACATGTGTGTGTGTGTGTTTGACTAGGCGGTGGACCAAGATATGAGAATGGGCGGATGAGCTAGGTGGGCGTGGTCAGGCAGCAGAGCACCAAAAAGATTTGCAATTGCATATGTGTCCGTGTGTGTGCTTCTGCTGTTGTGATATTCAGATTGGCTCAATTCGTCAGTTGTTATCAGATATTAAACACTTCGACATGATTATGCTTGCATGCATTAGACTTAATGCGAAATTATCAATAAAATTGGCATAATAAATTATCAAATATATACATATATAAATTTAAAAATATCTAAATATTTGTAGTGCTTAATACTAATAAAATCAATGCAATAAAATCAACAAAATATTTTGTAATCTAATCATATAACTCAATAAATAATATGAGTAGCCTAATCTACTTACATATTTATAGATTCTAAGGTTTTAAATAGTAAACACATAGAAATATTCTTGAGATTGTTATTCACAACTATAAATATCAATGTTTTATATATTACTGTTCAATTTTTTGACTTTAGATTAGTTGATACTTATAATATTATTATCCGATTTAGTTTTTTACATACCTTAGCAATACAAAATTCATGATCTTTTTATGATGTAGGAAACAATGAAATAGTTTATGATGAATGATTTTTCATTTTAGGAAATAAATAAATAAATTCATAAATCAATAATAGAAAATTGCTCTCCTTTTTTTTATAAAATAATTAAGGGACATAACACAATATCATTTCATAAATCAATAATTGATCAACCATATTTTTTAAAAATAAAGTAGTTAATGAATCTTAATATCATTGCATTACCTGAGTAATCTGCTGGCTAAATCCGAGTAGCCAAGCTGACAGCTGTGGTAAGCGAAGTAAAGCTAATCTGAGTTAAGCAGCGGACTGATTGCACTTCGATGACAAGCCGGATTCCTTTGCCAGTCAGCAATGAGAATTAATCAAATGTCGCAATGCGAACTGGAGCAGCAACAGCAGGAGTCGAGATTCGAGATTCGGAGTTGGAGACTGGTTGAATTCGGGAATGGTTAGTTGGCAGCTGGAAGAGTGGAAGATGTGAAGCAGCTACAAAGCCTAATGGCTATAATAAATGGATAAGGAGCTGCGTTTACACGAATGCGTTGATATTTCCACAGACCAAACAATATATAAATTAAGGTAACTGCATGGGACTTGGACTTGGATTGGCGCAGAGAAAGAGAGAGAGACTCATTACTGGCCACATATGGGGAAAGGGAAGGGGAAGGTGGATGGTGCAACAACGACTGGCAACAACGACGTTTTGGATGTGTCTGCTCAAGTGCTTTGTGGCATATACTTAATTTCAAGTTGTCCGCGGGAAAACTTAAGCATATTTAACCGCATGTCGCTGAATTTTATGTGTGTGCAACCACCACAGGTGGCTTGGGGTGGAGGGGAGGGAGTGGAGCCCCAGCGTGCCACAGACTGTTCGGGTTGCAACTGCGGTGGATCGTCCAATTCGCAACCAGCTGAATCTTCTCTTCTTCCCCTTTTTTTTTGTTTTTGTGTTGCGCTGATTTGAATGTTATGCTGCCGTCGTCTGGACACAGACTGCAGAGACTGAAGACTGCAGACTGAAGACTGCAGACTGAGCTGGGCTTTGGCTATGGCAATCGCTTGTCCAAAGATACAAGCTTGATCGCTTGCCTTCTTGTTTCAGTGCTCGACGCTCACGCATATTCCGCATATGCAGACAACGCGCGACGGGATGCAGGCGCCACTTGGGCACACACACACACAGATACACACACACATACAGAGAGAGAGAGGAGAGACACACAGGTAAATGCTAATGCCAATGCCCTCGTTGCTGCTGTTGTGTGTGTTTCGAATGTTTGGCTGGAATCTGGCAGCTTGCAACCAGCTGACCTTTGCACATGCCACATGCAACAACAGCAACAACAACAGCAACAACAACGATAACTGACGCCGACAACCTGAAGGCAGAGGAGAGGTCAGATGTCGTCAGTTGGCCTGCTCAAGCGCCATCCATTCGCCCTCTCTCTTTTGTTCTCTCTCTCTCTCTCTTTCTCTCTTTCTCTCTTCGCGATCAGTCGACCGTCGTCTTCTTCATCTTTTTTGGGCCGCTGTCAACGTTGCCATCATATCAAATGACAAACTCGACTGCACAACGACAACGCAATGCGTGCTGGCAGCTCGGCCAGATTATCAGAGCTCGGCCAGCTCAATCGGAAAATGATCGATGATCTCGTCTCTCTGTGTGTGTGTGTGTGAGTGTGCACTTGAAATGGGTTCGCCTTAGATCTGACATATCTATTGCTCTCTCTGTCTTTTTCATCCGATTCTCTCAATAAGTTGTGCTAAGGTGGCATCTCAGGCACTGCCCTAATTAAGGTCTACGATCGATCTTCCCCCCTAACTCTTGATTGCTACTGCAGCTCACAGATCAGATTTTGATGCTTTTCTTCGAATTTGTATCTTTTTTTTTTGTTTTTTGTATCTCGTCATTGTCACAGCAGCGAAGCTGTTGAGTGCTCCGCTACAAGTGTAATTGCCAGTTGGCTAATGAATCATTTCCCCAATTTGAGATTGAAAATTATCTGCGTTTAATGTTTCTACGACAGAGAGCAATTTAAATGCTCAGCAGTTAACGAGTTCAAATCAAAATATTTTATAAATTCTACAAATTTTATTCATATCAAAGATGTCACTTTGGAATTCTATTTCTTGACTTCAGCACATTATTAAGAAAAAAGTGCTAAACAGCAATGTAGATGCAAACCTTTTGGGAATTCATTACAAAAAATTTTGAAATTTCGAAATTAATCACATTTTGCGATGAGAAAACTTTGTGGAAATGATCAAATTTATAAATGTTGTATATATTTTAGGAATATGAAGTTTATTTTTAAATGCGTTTATATCAAATACAAGGTTTAGTTTAGTGCTGGCTTTTCAGTATTGTTTATGAAGATGTTTAAGAAAATTGAAGTTTGCAAATAGGTAAATAAATAAATAACATTTGCTAATGAATAGATGCTATGTCAATTTGATGCACTTTAATAATAATAATGATGATTTCATTTAAATTGTGGATATATTTTCTTTGTTTCAAATACAACAAGTAAGAAAGCTACAGTCGAGTGTACTCGACTGTGAGATACCCGCTACCCATTTTGAATAAAAGAAATACATTTTGCGATATTTTCTCAAAATATACCGAATTTTGCAGTATGCAAAATACTAAAAAATATACCAAATGATATATTTGGTATATAGGTATAATACCACATTCAAAATATACTTTAAACGGCACAATATACCAGATTGCCAACCAAAGCAACTAAGGCCCCTAGTAACTAGGCGTTTTTGCCCATACAAAAGTATTTCTTTAATAACTTCGACAATTGTTATCTGATCGCAACAAAAAATCATAACTACTATAGTAATTATTGTATATACTAAAATTCGTAACTCTAGCTTTAAAATTACGCTTGTTATTCGAATTTTTTGATTTGCGGGGTCGGAAGTGGGCGTGGCAATAATTTTAAACAAACTTGATCTGCGAGCAAACATAACAAATGCTGTCGAAAATAAATTATAGATATATCACTTATAGTTTCTGAGATCTAGGTGTTCATACGGACAGACGGACAGACGGACATGGCTAGATCGTCTCGGCTGTTGACGCTGATCACCCATACTTTATAGGGTCGGATATGCCTCCTTCTACCTTTTACCTACATTTCCTGCCAGCACAAAGTTATAATACCCTTCTACCCTATGAGTAGCGGGTATAAAAATAATATAAGTATTTTTATTATAATAGAGAAAGTATTTTATTTTAATTGCCATAATAACTTCTATGTTTTTTTTTTAAATACAAGCCGTTATGTAGTTTGGTGTTTTGAAGCGCTGCTATTTCAAAGTTCACAGCTGTAAAACACATTTAATTTTTAATGAAAGATTTTATTTAAATGTTATTTTAAATATATAAGCTTAATAAATACATTTTTATACTGGAAAGTATTTTTCATGTTAGAAAATAAGAATCAAATCTTGATAAATTGTTTTTGCTGTAATTTCATGATTTCTTTTAATAACGAAATAAATCAATTGAACGAAATAATTCATATCAATACTGTATGAGTACTACAGCAATAAAAGAATATGCTCAAAAATAGTTGACGAATTGCGAGTGTCAATTTAATTTGGTTGAATATTGAAAGTTACTTAAGTGGCACTATAAAGAGCAAAGTCAATTAGTGAATAAGTCGCAAATTGGAGCTGCGATGGAAATAGTCAAAATGGAAAGGGCTGCAATTGCGACGAGTATGTGGCAGCAACGGTTCAGCTGGCAACAAGGCAGCCAAAATAAAAACAAAAAGAATGAAAAAAAATGAGAATAAAAAACAAACAAACAAATGAACATGTCGACGTCCAAGTGTCACCACAAAATAGTAGCCAAGTAGCTGGCAACCGAAAGTGGGACACATATCCGAAGGCAAAGGGGACCGTGTCGTGTCCATGTTGCCACTGCAGCAGCAGCGGCAGCAGCAGCAGCTGCAAGAAGGGCAGCAGGAGTAGCAACAGGAGCAGCAGGAGGAGCAGAAGAAGCGAGGGATGTTGTTGAGCTGCCAGCGATTGCAATCTTCCGCTTCTGCGCTCTCGCCCTCGATCTGGATACGAATGTTGCAGTTGTCGCTGCTGCTGTTGCTGCTGTTGCTGTTGCTGCCAGAGCGAACTTAATTTTCCGCCATTTGCTCATTTGGTCAGACCGAACCATAAAGCGTATGTGCCAATGCCATATGGAGAGAGGAGCAGAGCCAACAGCAGCAGCAGCAGCAGCAGGAGCTCATCATTGCTGATCTCGTGCAGCTGATAAAGGAAACCGCCGCGAATGAAGTTGTCGCTAACCGGGACGCAGAACATACACAATTTAATTAAAGAGACGACTACCGTGCTGCCCAAGATCAAGAATCGATCTCTCTCCCCCTCTTTCCTCTCTCTCTTTCACTCTTCCTCCTTTGCTTGCTTCGTGACTTGCATAAATCTCATCGATCGATCGATTTCTATATCTGTTTATCGATAAATGGAAACAGCATTGACTCTTTAGCTTGCATTATTGCCACGACCTTGAGACACTAATGAAGATCTTTACATTTTTTTTTCATTTCGTTTATTTTTCCTCTGTTTTTTTTGTTTTTGGAATCGAAAGTCGTTGGGTCTGAACAAACGTGGCCGTTTGCATAATTCATTTCCAATTTATATGCTATAAAAGCCGATAATGGCCGCAATTAAGTTCGTGTCCCTTTGATAATTTTCCACATTTACGCGGCCATTAAAGTGATTCCCAGTGCATTTTTCTCGCACATTATCAGCTCCTCATTTCCATAGTCGCTGACATGCAACGCAGACGACACAAGGTTCCCCAATTCCCAGTTTCAGTTTCAGTTTCAGTTTCAGTTTCAGCTTCAGTTCCAACGCCATTCGCATTCGTTTATCGCATGTAGTCAGAGGTAAGAAAAATGATAGACGTCGCTGGAAAAACATCTTAGTTGTATTTTAAACTTACTTACGTATCTTTTTTTTTTTTTTTGGAGGGTGAGACGACCCTAGACCCTAGAGCTGGAACTGAACTGAACTGAACTGGACGCGAGGCTAGCTGAGGTGTTAATTAGCTTTATCTTAATGCAGGTTCCGGCACACAGTTCAAACTGAATTATACATAATAATTTGTTTGCCACTCTCTTAAAGTGGAACTTAATGTAGCCAAGCTGGCCATAAAAACCAAGATATGACACCATCTTCTTCCCTTCCCATTCTTTTTCCCTCATTCGTGTTCTTTGCATTATTTCATGGCTGAAAGACGCCACCCACAGCACCCCCCACACTCTCTAGCTCAGTTCAGTCCAAGTTAGACCCATTGAGCCCACGTTAGCAGCTCGTGTTAAATGGCCATTAATCACATTAGATATGCATTAATACGGGACACGAATGGGAAAAGCTCGTGGACGCTGCTTCTGGTAATAACATTAGAATGAAATATGGAGACCCTCTGAAAATTTCACTGCCCTCTCTCTCCCTGTCTTTCTCTGTCTTTCTCTTCATTTCTTACAGCATATATTAAATTATTTAAATATTTTATTAGGGGTTGAAAATAATCAAAATGTTTTTATAATAAATTTGAATATCACTTTTTTATTAGCAATAACAAATTAGTGAAATTCGCATTAAAACATGTATTTCATTATTTAATGAGTACACACGAATTCATTGCAAATTTCTGCGTACTCTAAATATTTTATTAGAGGCTGAAACTGACTAAAATGCTCTTTTGCTTGACTTTAATACGATATTTGTTTATTTATTTAATCAAACACATATTTTAGTTGAAATTCCATTTGAAGCTTCTCTTTATGCCCCTCATTTATTAGAATAAATGTCTTGTATCTGGTGTAACTTCAACCACCCACACACACAGACACATACACACTCACTCAGACAAACTAACAACCCTAACCATGCACACACAAAGAGTCTCTGCTGAGCTGTCGCTGTATTAGTGCTTATCTATGTGTATGCCGTTTGCCGGCTGTGCGTGTGTGAGTGCAAAAGAGGCGGAGCTAAGCGGCGACAGTAAGAGAAGCAAATGAAACCATAAAGAGGCCGCACACTACACTACACTACACTGCAGCGGTGGGCTTAAAGGGGGTTGAATTTGCATTTTAGGGTATTTCAGTCAGTGTGCGTGTGTGTGCGGTGCTCTCTCTGAGAGCGTGTTCTTAGCTGCAGCTGGTCGCCATTATAACGCATTATTAAGCAAACAAACAAGCAAGCAAACAATGTGGAAAAGAGCATTAAACAAACAGTAAAACCAAACATAAAGCTAAACACACACACGCGCGCAGACAGTCGAACAACTGCTGAGCACACTTAGCCTCAGCCATTACGTTCTCACTCTCTCGCAGCGTGTGAGTAAGTGTGTGTGCGTGCGAGAGCGAATGCGCCAAAAAAGAGAAGGCACATGGCATACTCACACTCAACAGAATTGCGCCTGCTGCTGTTGTTGTTTCGCTCACACTCACGCCAAACTGGAGCTATGGGGAGATGGAGATTTTGAGCAGCGCTGCGGCTGCGGCTGCGTCTGTGGCGACGACGACGACGACTGTGGCTGGTTTTTTTTTTGTTTGTGTTTGTTGGTTTTGTTCGTTTTTGTTGTTGCTGCTTTTCGTTTGGCCCGGCAGAGATACTTTTCTTGCGGCGTGCACGCCATACGAAATCAGTCAATGTCTTGGAGTTGATGGCGCGAGTACACGCGACACGAGGTGACTGCGACTGCGACTGCGACTCCGACGAGTGCGAAATAAACTCGAACTCGAGCTCGAACTCGAACTGCAACTCGATATCGACATCGACATCGAACTGTTGTGTTTTTACGTGTGATATCAGCAGAAGCCGCCGTTAGCCGCAGTTAACCGTTAATCGTTTGCCGCCCGCCGTCGTTTTGTTAAGTGAACAACAACAAAATCAATTGCCAATAATTTGCAATTTTTTGCAAAAAACTATATATATTTTTTTTTGGTGCAAAAGCAAAACCCAGCAAAAAGTGAAAAATTTGAAAGAAAAGAATATAAAAAAGATATTGAAAAATTGTTAACACAGTTTTGCCACAGTTCCTAAACACAATTCTCGCAAGAGACAAAACACAACATAATTAATACACAAGGAGAGGATAGCATCGCAATCACGACGTCGTCACCCGGGTCAATAATGCTGGTGCCGTCGGACATGATCGCGGCACAGTCCAAGATGGTCTATCAGATGAACAAATATTGTGCGGATCGTGTTCAGGTGCGCAAGGCGCAGATCCACAAACAGATCCAGGAGGTCTGTCGCATCGTTCAGGATGTGCTCAAGGAGGTCGAGGTGCAGGAGCCACGTTTCATCTCCTCCCTCAACGACTATAACGGTCGCTTCGAGGGCCTGGAAGTGATCTCACCCACAGAATTCGAAATCATCATCTACCTCAATCAGATGGGCGTTCTCAACTTCGTCGACGACGGCACTCTGCCCGGCTGTGCAGTGCTCAAGCTGAGCGACGGACGCAAGCGATCCATGTCATTGTGGGTGGAGTTCATCACGGCATCCGGCTATCTATCGGCACGCAAAATACGCTCCAGATTCCAGACGCTGGTGGCCCAAGCGTGCGATAAGTGTGCCTATCGTGACATTGTCAAGATGATCGCCGATACCACCGAGGTGAAGCTGCGGATCAGAGAGCGGATCATTGTGCAAATAACGCCCGCCTTTAAGTGTGCCGGCCTCTGGCCACGCTCAGCCTCGCATTGGCCGCTGCCGGGCATCCCTTGGCCGCATCCCAATATTGTGGCAGAGGTTAAGACTGAGGGCTTCGATATGCTCTCCAAGGAGTGCATCGCACTCCAGGGCAAGAACTCCGCCATGGAGGGCGATGCCTGGGTGCTTAGCTTTACAGATGCCGAGAATCGCCTCTTGCAAGGTGAGTTATCCTTCTCTATTCAGGGGCTACAAAGCTTCAAGTTCTTGCTCCAAGTTGCCGTCGGCGAATCACATAAGCTCCCTCCATCAATAAAAGAAAATTGATTCAAATGAAATAAGTGAATTTAGTGCCATTGAAAATATAATCAAAATAGTAGAGATAAAATTTAGTCTATGTAGATCAAGGTAAACGTTTAGTTAAGATGTTTAGAAAAACAGAAATAATAAGAATTTGAATAATAGATTTAATGAAACAAAGTATTTCAAAGTATTTCAATACCTTCAAAATTCTTATTACCCATCTATCACAAAAAAATATTAACAAAGAGAGGAAACTTTTATTTAAAAATTTTAAGATCAACAATTTTCAAACAAAATTTGAAATTATTTAGAATAATAATAAATACTTTTGAAATTCATAAATCCCTTGAAAAAGAAGACAAATATTAAAAACACATTTTTTAAGGAACTAATATTTCTTAATGGGAAACCGATTTAAAAATGTAGCAAAAGTTTATAGGCCAACAAAGAAAGTGAAAAATAATTTCGGAATTTGAGGACCAATATGGAATTTCCGAAATTAAATTGTTGAAATTATTCGAAATGAATGAAAAATGAATTGGAAAATGAACCAAGAAAATCAAACAGTTAAAATTATAATAACCAAATAAGCTAATCGATTTAGAATCGAAATTACAATTTTTCGAACAAAAAAAGAAAAAAAAATTTGTTTTTAATATTGAACATTTAATATTTAAGATTAAAATCAACTCATACTTCAATGCACTTAAAATATAATGCTAGTAATGCCATTGAAATAGTAATCAAATTATTATTTTGAAAGTATGATGATTAAATTTGTTGGGGAAAACCGCAGAAATCTCGACATTTTCATAGATACAGAGTACCTCAGATAGGCACTACTACATATAGTAAATATAGTATGCTACCATCCAAAGGCGATGGCTATTTAAAGAAACTTCGAGAGCAGACGAAATAGGTCTATGACTATTTATGGGTAAAACCGAACACCCCATTAAACCAAAAGCCACGAAAATAAATGCTATCCGGTTGTAAATTAATCTAGAATTGTTTTTACTTTCAATCGAATTTCAATTCTTTTTTTTTTTGGTTTAGTACTTGGACTGGTAGCAAACTGTCAACGGTATATGGGGAGTAGCTAACGTATTTACAATCAGTGACACACTTAAATTTAATTGATTTATTTCGAACAAATCAGCGACTGTAGTTTGATATAATTGCTTGTAAATTAAGCATTTGGTCTGGCCACACGACAGACGATCAGTTTCTGCCCCCCCAAGATCGTTGAGGCCAGATACGCGATATCTTTGTGGCAGCCAAAGACCATTCGTGTTGTTTTTTTTGTTGGGTGACTCTGTGTTGAGATCCACAATTGATAAGGTGTTTGTTAGACGATCGCACATTGTTTGCGATCATATCTAGTACGATATGATCAAAGTTTTGGAATAAATAAATGCCAAATGAATACTAGAATTTCACCATCACAATTCACAATCGAAATCACAATCAATTCACAATCATTTAAGCAGCAGATCGAAGCGATTTAGTTTCGAATAGCAAACGCATCCATCGTTTATCGGGAGAGAGATAAGAAATGAGATACGGGCCCCTATATGCGACTGGCAACGATCATAAATCTGTTCAGGGCGACGATTGCTGCACTGACTGAGCAAACTCAACTATTGGCTTCTCTCTCTCTCTCTCTCTCTCTCTCTCTCTGTCTGTCTCTGTCTCTTTCTCTCACTCTCCCCACGCGCACAAATCCGCTGATCTGAGCCAGATAAACGCAGTCGAAGTCAAAGTCGATGTCGATGTCGAAGTCGAGAAGACGAAGACAAAGTCGCGCTGGCATAGCTATAAGGTAGCCAGTTAGTCAGTTGGTTTGGTCGAAAGACCAAACGGGTTTTTGGGGTCCGTGTAGCTGTAGATATCAACAATGCCAATGCCTGAGCCATAAATAAATTTCTAAACGATTTTATAAATATTTTAAATCTCGGCGATTAGATAAAGTCAACAAATAAATAAAACAACGGGCGCGCAGTCACCAAGAAGCGCTCCCCAACGAAAACTACACACACACACACACACATAAATAAAAGCAGAAACAGCAAAAAAAAAATAGAAACAACAAAAATAAAAGCAAAACTAAGAATCTTAAAGCGAATACAAAATTTTAACCGCCAACCGCGATGTCAAATACCAAAACTGCAAATCGGAAACTAAATCGAAATCAAAGTCGAAATCCAAACAGATATCGAAATCAAGACATCAGATAGAGATTTGTTTGTCCTTTTTATCTTCATCTCTATTCTTTTTATTTTCAATTTTACTCTTTCAACTCGCATTCCAAATTTTATTCGATCAAATCGATTGAGTATTTAATTTAATACAAAATTTTATTCGATCAGATCAATTTGGTATTTAATTTAATACGCTGACGCACAATCGTTATCGTTATCGCTATCGTATATCGCACTTTCTACATATTTATCAAAGTCGAAATTCTCAAAAATAAAATAAATATTTTCTCAAGCTTGATTCAATCCTTATTGCTATCGTTATCATTATCGTATATCGGTTTTTCTACAAATTTCGAAATTCTCCAAAAATGTTTTGTTTGGTTCATTTGTGAACTGAACTTACAAAATTTCTTAAAAAATTCAAACTACATTGAAATTTCCAAGAATATTTTGCTACAGTTTGTAAAATTTATTTGAATATTATGAATATTATTTACAGTTCTAAACATTCTATAGTACTCTAAATTTCGATGAGTAAGAACAACTATTTTGAAGCTCTGTTTCTGAATTGAAGATTATGATTTCATTTTAATAATTTGCTTTACAACTTTAGTGACTTGATTTCGATTTATATTTTCAAGAATAATACTCAATACTCATAATTGAAAAAGAATATCGATTGGACATGAACTTGAGTATGTTAAAACATTCCATGGAATTATTATGAAATTATTTTATATGGTAATATAACGATGATTACAATAACTAGACGACGCACCACTATCGAAACATATGGCCTATGGCCATAATAATAGTCCATAAGCCAGCAAAAAATGAAAATAATAAAAAAAACCAAGTATTGTGAAAATATAAGTGGTCTCGAACTGTGATTATCGGAGCAGGTCGAGATTAGCACGTCTCTTGACACTCCATGTCCATGATTTATGTGCTGGTTGACGTACGCGTAGGTTGATCAATCAAACCGGTTCGAGGCCTACTTATGCTAGTTACCGATCTGAGTTCACATACTATATGTTATGTACCTTGAATAATTGTGTTATAGGGTTATGGGTTTGCTTGCCAACTAGTGTCAATTAACAGCAAATTAGAAGACACAAGAGTTTGCAACACACACACACACACACACAACAAAACACGCACTGATTAATCAGTTTCGAAAAGGAACAATTAACCTTATGATGGAAGTAGGCACTTATCAAATTTCATAAATGTTATTTGTTTGCTCAGTTTTTCAAAAGCATCGGACACTTGAGTGCCATTAAAATGAGTAATCGGGCATAATTGAAATTAATCAATGTCCAAAATAATAAATGATAAATGCTGGAATCTATTAAAATGAAAACTAAAACAACTCAAAAGTCACAAAATAATAGAGCTTAACTTGAAGTACTCTATTTATCTGACTAACTAGCTTAATGGATTGAGAAAACTTAGAACATGACTCGCCTCGTTTTTGTGATAATTATTTATGGTGTAGAAAATCCGAAAAGAACAAATTTGGGAATACCTAATACGAAATTTTTGTAAATAAGTCAGAAAAATAATGCAAAATTCTATTATGGAGTAACTCTTGTGAAAATTAGTAGGTCCTTATAAAGAGAAAAATTAATGAAGATTGAAAATTCTTTTTGATGAGAATACTTGGGATTTCTTTTTGAAGAACTTTTATTAAAATTAGTAAAACAAATAACTTAAGATGCGAATATTGAGAATATCTGTAGCAATTTATGAAGAGAAGTTCGAAAATGTATTCTTCTAAAAGAATCTTCTAAAATAATCTTGGGAGTACTTAATAACAACTTTTATTAAAATTAGTTGAAAGAATATTAATCAATTGTCAGTAAGGATGTGAATTTTTAGAATATCTGTAAAACTTTATGAAGAGAAGTTTGAAAATGTAATTTAATAATAATAGAAAAAACTTTAGAATGCTTAGTAAGCAGTTTTATTAAATTTAGTTATAAGTAGTCAGTCAAGATACAAATATTATCAATATCTTTAGGAAAGTTAAAAAAAAATTTGAGTACTTATTTCAAATTTTGAAAGGAAAGATAGAACAAATTTTATTTCAAATGTGATGAGAGGAAGTAAAAAAAAATTGTTTACTTATAAGTCTTATTATATTCTTAAATTCTTTTTAACATTTTGTGTTCATTAGAAAATAAATATTATATATAAATATATATCTTATTTATTATTTTCTATTACATTAAGTTCCTTTCAAATTTGTAAATTATAGATTGAATTCTTATATAAATATTTTAATAAATTCTTTTTTGCCTTTCGTGTTGCAGGTGCCAGCCGCCGTCGTTGCCTTAGCATATTGAAGACACTGCGCGATCGTCATCTGGATCTGCCCGGGAATCCCGTAACGTCGTACCATCTGAAAACGCTGCTGCTGTACGAATGCGAGAAGCATCCGAGGGAAATGGAATGGGAGGAGAACTGCATTGCGGATCGCATCAATGGCATATTTCTACAGCTGATCTCGTGCTTGCAATGCCGTCGCTGTCCGCACTACTTCCTGCCCAACATGGATCTCTTCAAGGGCAAGTCGCCGGGCGCCCTCGAGAATGCCGCCAAGCAGGTGTGGCGCCTCACCCGCATCATGCTGACCAATGTGCGTTGCCTCGAGGAGTTGTAGAGTTTGTTTAGCTGCTAAGCAAGTAGAGAGTTCGATTCGATTCGTTTTATTTTATTTTTCTTTTTTTTTTTTTGTTATCATTTTATTTTCATTTTTAATTTTTTTGTATTTAATTTTTATGTTTTTCTTTTTCTTTGAGCTAAAAAAACAAAAGCCGCATAATGCGGCCCCAAGATACGATTAGAATTTTGTAGTAGAAGCGAAGGGGATTGCGGGGAAGGGGGCAACGCTCAGTGAGGTAACGTTCGTGGAGGAAATTTTAACCCAAATACTATTTGATATTTCATTAGAATTAAATTTAGTTCTTAGGTGCTTTCGAAAAGTATACGCCGCTTCAAGAGTTTCCTATATTTAATTGATACAACTACAAATACGTATACAACAACAACAAAATATCTACCCTTTAAAACATACATACATTTATATATACATAATAACAAGGTCATAAATACGCACAAAATTATATATATAAAAAAACAAAACAAAAAAAAAAAAAACTGCGCCTAAGTAAACTAAGTATGAATACTTGCTAAATACATAAATACATACATGAATTTTTTTTTTTTGATAGATTGCAAAACATTTTTGCCTCGGCGGCAAATAAAATTAGCTAAAGTATTTAGTTTAAGTTAAGGATCAATTTTAGTAGCGCTCAACTTGGCGAAATGCGGTTGAAATCAACCTTTTTTTTGTTTATAATTATTTATTTGTGTTTTGCCTTTCTTGTGAGTTTAGTCAATAAAAACCTAAGTTTTTTTCAAACAACAAATTGAAAATTGAGTTTTTTATTTCAAAGTTGAATAAACAAAACTTTTCACTACTGCAATTGGTATAACAATTAATAGAGATCCGGGTTCGGGTTCGGATTCGGATTCTAGCATTAGGGTCTTTGATGTTTAACGGCGTCGTGTGCCATTTTTGGCAATTTGACAATTTTGCGGCAATTTATAGGTCGCGATATCTAGGAGACATCGGAGTTGGGTCTTCTTTTTGCTGTGTGTGTGTGTGGACAGCTCGGCCATTGAAAATGTCATCGCGACTGACAGTCGGAGCTGTAGTCGAATGCGTTGCGAATTTTAATGCGACATTAAAGATATTTTGCAGACAGCTAACAAACCCAATAAACTTTACATCAATTGAACGAAAGAAGAAAACATTTATTGCCAATTCATTGCTCGTCTTCGATTATGGCCATAACCTAAAGTTGTTGAAGCGGCCCACTTTGAGCCTGAGTCAGCCAAATGAAAACCAACAACAGCAACGAGAACAACAACGACAACGACAACGACAACGAAACCAATTCATCGATTGACAACGAAGCATTGCGCATACGACATGTAGATCACGTGTGAGTTTCAATTTCAAGCAACAGACATAACAGTCAAATTAAATTTAAAGCCATTCATAAATTCAATTATTTCACTTTTCGGTCGGTTCTTTTTTTTGTGATTTTCCTATACCCTGCAAATAATAAATTAAAGATGTTTATTTTAATTTATATTATAGAAAAGTGACATTTATTTTGTTCCAGTGAAAAAAGTTTTCATTTATATTAATATATCTGAAATTAAAAGAATTTAATTAAATATTGTCATTCTCGAAATCTAAAAGGTTTAAGGGGTATTCTTTAGTCATTTATATATCTGAAATTAAAAGAATTTTATTAAATATTGTCATTCTCGAAATCTAAAAAGTTTAAGGGGTATTCCTTAGTCATCTTCTTTTTTTTTGGGTTTGTTCTTCATATACATATTTATTGCTGTTGCAGTTTGATATACATAAATAGTATGTTTTATTGTCTCCAATTGATTTATGCTTGCACGTTTTTATTATATGAAATTCCAGTGCAAATGACAGTTACAATGGGAATTTTATGACATTTAAATGTGCAAATATGTGATTATTTCATTCTATGAAATGTATGTGAAACACGTATTGTCGATAACCTAGTTGGGAATGAATATAAAACGATTTATTAATATATATGTAGATAGAAACATAAATTTGAGAAATATTATCAGAGATGTTAAGCCGATGTTCTATGAAAAGATTTGTTGATATAGATACTGATTAAAATCTGTTTTCGATTACAGCAATTGCCACGTTTGAAATGAATGGTGTCGATAGATGGAAATGAATATCTGAGATCTATTGAATGGCATAGAAATATGATTTAAAGAAAAACCATAAATACTGAACAGTATCTGTGTTGTATTCCAACTGAAACTGTTATCGATAACAGCAACTGCAACGCTTCAATTGAATACACATAATCGATAAGTCGCTCGTTTGTTGGCTTGGTGTTAAGGGCGCCTATATAAGGTTCATATATGGAATATATATAGTCTTTAACCAATTAGGCGTCATGCCAGCAGGTTGATTGGGCGACCAGAAAAGAAGATATGGCAGCGACATTCAAAAATCGGGTCGTTAGCCGGTTAGTTGCGCTTTTAATGAGTTGTTGTTTATTGGATTTGATTTGCATTTTAATATGCCCAAAAGAAACAAAAATAAATTTATTATTTGTTGTTGTCTGCGGTTGCTTTTATATTTTGTTGTTGCTGCTGCTGCTCTTCTTGTCGAGATAACATATTTGATTTTTGGCTCGACGCGTTTTTGATATGCTTTTTTGTTGTTGTTGTTGCTGCTGAGTGAGTGAGGGAGTGAGGAGAAATGCCATTGATGCGTTTGCTTCCCACACAAATTAAAGAACAATTAATAAATGATAATTTTTGGCCGTAGCTTTAACCTGCCTCCCTCAACCCTTGTTGATGTTTGTGTTTGCCCTGTCATCATCAGCAGATGTCAGATATTTTTTTTTTTTTGGGTGTCCAATTTGTTAGCCAAATTCTCGTGCTTGTTTTCAGTTTCGGTTTGAGTTTCAGTTTCAGTTTCGGTTTCTGAAGCGGTTACTCATTTTGGAATGTGTTTGTGTGGATCGTGTCTTAATGAATTCGCTGCAATTTATATTCATTTAATGGCCAGAAGCAAATTTTTATGAACATCTCATAATCACATTTTGAACACACAATTTGTTATAAAACAAAAGTATAAGTATAATATTTGATGGCATGTGTAGAATGATGGACAAAAAGAAAAAAGAAAGAAACTGGCACTTTAAGTACGAGTAAATGCTGTGATAATCGGGAATTAAAGTTTCTGCGGAGATTGAGTAGCTGAGTAGCCTCTGTTGATCATGATCATTATGGAGGTTGAGGCAGCTACCAACAACGAGATTTGTGCACGGCTGTCAACCGGCATCAGCATCTTTCTCTCTCTTTGTCTCTCTGACTCTTTCTCTTGGCAGCAGTTGCAGTGCGTTCTGTTTTTTTTTTGTTAAGCGAAAATCAAAACAAATGTTTTATTTAAATGGTTAATTTGATCAACGAAACCGGATCAGGGATCGTTTGCTTGGATTTCAGTTTTCGGTTTTGGGTTTTCGGTTTCAGCTTGTTGCAGATAGCCAAATGAACACAGCTTACACGTTCGCTTGATGATGAGATGAGGCTCGGCAGCGAGAACACACAAATGAAGAACAAATGACGCGGGTCTGCCAAATCGTGAGAATTGCATTCAACTCTTCGCATGGCCATTTTAATTTGCGGACTTCAATCAAACTGCACTGGCAGCTGACTGCGATGATGATGAGGAGGAGGAGGAGGAGGAGAAGGAGGTGGATATGGAGGCAACAGCAACAGCAGCAGCAGCAGCAGAAGAAGAAAGAAGCATTTGCTGTTGCATTGCGTCGGCGCTTGCCACTTAGCATAAACGGAGGCCAAGCAAAACTCGTTGACCAGTTGCAGAATCGCGTTGCGCTTTGCGCTCTTCGCTTGCGTGAGCCGTGAACGCTTAAAGGAGACGGGGACGGAGAGGGAGGAGGAGGAGAGGGGAAAAACGCGAGCCAAGTGAGCCACGACCTGTGTGGCCAGTGCATCAGGGTAACAAGCTGTAATTAGAGCCCCTTAGCCTGTCATCGCCAGGGTGCTTGATTATAGGCTTTTGACAAAAAGCAAATATTAATTTAATACGGTGAGCCACAAGCGCCGCAAGGCATCGCTCGACGAGCTGCCACAGCAACAGCAACAGCAAAGGCAACGGCAACCATAGCTACCTACAACAACCATTGCAAGTTGCTTGGAAATCTTTTACATAGTTGCCGTAATTACGTGTATTTTCCTCCAGACTCTTGGCGTGAATATCGGCAAATCAGCTGCTATCAATGTGCAGAAATCTAAATACACTTTGTATACTCTGCATTTTTGGTTGAGCAACTTGTATTTCTTATGGATTTTATTTCTAAAATTATAAAATACATTTGTTGGCAATTTAACTTGCTTGAAATAATCAATAGTTGATGCAATTATTGTTGAGATTTCTTTATTATTTTTATACATTTTCTTACAACTATTTTTATTGCAATTCATATTTAAAATGCTTAAATTAAAGCAATTTTATAAATCAAAAAAATAGTTTTAGGAAATATTTTCAATATTACTAAATTTTAAAAAATTATTTTTATTGTAGCAAAAAACTATATTTAAAATTAGAGTAGAAATAAAGGTTTTTACAAAGCTTTGAGTCGATGGCTTTAGTAGCTATCACTCCCTTCTTTTAGTTATTATATTATTTTGTGTAATAATTAAGCACGTAAATAAATAAATAAATAATACAAAGCTTTGTTATAAATTTCTTTAAAACCATTTTTATTTCATTAAAGCTACATTTTAAATATGCAATTAGAGCAACTTTATTAACTAATAATATAGTTTAAGATTTTTATAGGAAACAAATTAAGTTTCATACATTTTTTAAAACTTTATTTAGTACTCAGCTAAATTTTTATGCAATTTTATTATTTGTTATTTTTGATTAGGGTGATTATCGATTTTTTTAAATTTTTTTTGTTGATTTAAATATATAAGAAAATGTTAAGTTATCTTATGTTTTAATAGCATTGATTTACGACTATTTTTAATATTGCTCATTTAAATAATGGACTATTCAATAAGTAAATTTTCTATTCTAGAATTATTAACAAACTAAAAACTTAATCGATTTTAAAAGCATTTTTTCTTGTAGTAATTATTTTCGAAAATTCAAGTTATTTTCTGTTTTTCATGTTGCTTACCTGATTATATAAAAAAGTTTTTGAAGAACAATATAATATATGAGATTTGAGAAATAACTATGTTAAGATATATTTGTTAGTTCTGAGAAGCAAATGATATCAAATTAAGTATACGTAGCGAATACTCAGCTTATGACATGTTGATAAACATTTAATTCCTTTGCATTCCATATGAAATTATCCAGAAATATAGATTGAACTCCTGTTCTGAAAGGCATTAGCGATTATCAAGCTAATCCAATGCGATCAATTAAGTTTGAAAACTCTCCGCCAAGCTCAATATCAATTGCAATACTTACGAATTATCAAAGCTCAACTCGTTGTTGTTGTTGTTGTTGTTGCTGTGGCTGTGATTGTGATTGTTGTAGTCAGTTGTTGTCGTCTTCTTTGTGACAATCGTACGCCCATTTTTGGTTAAAAACAATGGGTTCAAACGGCTGCGCTTCAGCGGAAAACAAAAAGCAGCCAACGAGCCCTAAATCAATCACAAGCAGCGACATGTCAACAGCCCCAGGCGGCGAGAGAGCGAGGGAGAGAGAGAGAGAGAGAGTGAGAGGGATGATGAAAGAGGGGAGAGAGACACCCGCTCAGCCGCCATGGTCGAAGCGAAATGTCAACGTGATCATCGCAGCTTGAAAAGGGCCGCCAACTTGGTCAGCTCACAAATATATGTATATATTGGCCATATAAGTGTGTATATACAAAAAGGGAATCGGGGAGAACTGAGAGAATTGCGGCTTGAGGGACTGCGACTGAGAATGGAGAATGGAGAATCGAGTTGAGCTGAGCTGAGACTCTGGACTATGTGGAACGTGGCGTGCCCATGCCGAAGGAGCGGACACAAAAAATCAAGTAAGAAAGCTGCAGTTGAGAGTGCTCGACTGTGAGATACCTGCTACCTATAGTAAATAAAAGCAAAACAAAGTGATATTAGTTTTCAAGCATACCAAATTAACACGTGTCACAAAATATTAAAAATATACCAAAATTCATTTGAAATGTACCATAAAAAGTAAAATATACCATATATGGACACACAAAAGTATTTTTATAATAACTTCTACAGTTTTTATCTGATCCCAACCAAATTTTTAGGAATTATATGTAGTTTTTATTATATATTTCAAAAATAGCGGTTCTACCTTAGCTGTACGCTGTTATTCGATATTTATCGATTTGCGGGGGCTGAAGGGGGCGTGGTATAAATTTGAAACAAACTTGATCTGCGTGCAAACATAAAAAGTGATATTTAAAAAAAATGATATCTCTATTCCTTATAGTCTCTGAGATCTAGGTGTTCATACGGACGGACGGACAGACAGACGGACGCTGTTCTAGAATGTATATACTTTATAGTCAAAGACGCCTCCTTTTGATTGTTACATACGTTTCCTGGAGGCACAAGGTTATAATACCCTTCTTCCCGTTGGGTAACGGGTATAAAAACAAAGGTTGGGACGGATCTCTACGGGGCTGTGCGCGTGATATCTGAACTACGAAATTGAGATCGATTTTCGAGTACGTGTCTGAACTGAGAATGTCACTAAAAGGGCAAGAGAGAGAGTAAAAGAGAGATATAGAGCGGGAGAGTACGAAAGAGATGGCTTGTTGTAACAATAAATTATGATATTATTGAAAATGAACGCTAAGTAAAGTGACAGCTACACTTGGACCTTGGGTTGGGGTGCGTTGCGTTGGGAATCAAGTTGGGATTCGAGCACATTGCGTGATTAGCGTGCACTTGCTGTGTGAGTTAAGAGAGCAGCGGAGCTGACTGCACTTGTAATTAGTATGCGAGGCAGAAGATCGCGAAACACATGTACGATATACTTCTCCCATACTCTTGCTCAGTTTCCGCGCTCAGTCGCAGTCTGGACAACGCGTCGCATGCGTAATGAGGCCGCAGGCAGCGAGAGAAAAGCGGTAGATAACGCATGGGAGACAGACGGCAACCAACAAAAAAAAAACGAAAGAGAAATAAGGTAGAGGAACTGATTGAAGGGGAAACGGCTGAGAGGATTCGTGTCGCTGATTTGTTCGCTGTCATAATTCAATAAAGTAGTCAAATGTCACCTGTACTTAAGCAAAAAGCGCACGGCTTACGGCTGTTATTGCTGCCATTGATGTTCGCTGCATTCATGAGTGGAGTCGAGTCGAGTCGAGTACGGTGCAACAACAACAACAACAAGAACATGAGCTGCACCACAGGCAAGAGCTTTAATAAACGGGTTTAATGGCGCTGAACTTCAACGCAAATCCGCTTAGCGTTTGCCTTTTTTTTTTGCATTTGCCTAACAGCACAAAGGGAGCATGAGATTGACTTAGCAGAGGGCAAAGTAAGAGAGAGTGAGAGAGTCGGCAGAAGAAAGAGAGAGAGAGAAGACAGCATGTAACTAGACCTTTTATATGCAATGCATGTGCCTTGGTTGACAATCGCATAAATAAACTCGCCATGTGATTTATTTAGGCACACAAAACGTATTTCAATTAACATTTATAGGGCTGCTCTCTATGTAAATCTAATAATCATTTGAATGCAACAGTTTCTTCAAATCAAAAGTGTTTATTTGAAATTTACAGATACCTACTCTATAAAGAATGCATATTATGTGATATCAATTTTGAAAGGTTTATTTGCTCTAAAAATTAACAGCTACTCAATTTGAATAGGTTTATACATATTTTATTAACATTTTCAGAGATTTACTCTATACAAATTTAATAATATTTTCAATGCAATAGTTTCTTGTTTCAATTTCATAAATTTCAAAAGATATTCTTATAGAATTGGTGTCGCTTTCACAGCTTTACTTAATGGAGACTTGAATTTTTAGCTGCTTGATTTCAATAGGGTAATTTTTTATTAACTTTTTTAAGGCTGTCCTTACTATAAATGTTACAAAATTAAATATGGAAAATGCTAATTTTAAAACGTAAGTTTGTTGTAAGAATTGACAGCTTTAATTGAGATTTGAATTGTCAGCTTCCAGCTAATAAGTTTATTAAGTTATTTACATTTCAAAACAATGTTTTAAATGTCTGTTTAAGTACAAAGTTTTCATTCGCGTTATTTGTTGTACAAATTAGCAGTAGCTTTCAAGAAATTAGTTTTTATTGCAGTGCAATTATCATAAAGCAGTAAACCAGCAAAAGTAACTTAACATATGGGTAATTCCAAAACGGAATTTGTCCCGTGCGAGACTCTTTACATTGAAAATAACATAAACTGAAACAATTTTGAAAATAAGAAAAGTTTATTTTTATAGCTCTAGATAAGTACTTTAATTAGAGCTAAGAATGGTTTTGGAATTTGTTTTCTGTTTTGTTTTCTGATGTGATAATTGCAAAAATTAACCGATTCGTACGCAAAACCAAAAAATGAACGAAATTATATATTTTATCGGAAAACAGATCAAGTTCCTAAAATCAATCTTAGCTCTAAATATAGTGCTTATCTAGAGCTTTAAGAATAACATTCACTTATTTTTAAAATTGTTTCAGTTTATGTTATTTTCACTGCAGTGAACTGTAAAAGTCTCGCACGGGACAAAATTTCGCCATGGAATTATCCATATGGTATATAATATAGTATATAGTATAATATTTTGTCATATATTGAATTAGCACTTGATTTAATGTACTTCATAGTAGATATTTCTTCTTGTGTTTTTTTAAAAATTGCTACTTATTATTTCTTAATTATAATTAACGATTTGAGTTTTAATACTTCAAGGATGTTGTTAACAGAATTGAGGAAGAAAATTGTTAGTTTTAATGCAATTGATTGGACATGTATTTTGTCTCTTTAAAATTATGCAAATTGATTATTGAATAGTTTCATTATATTTATATTATTTTGTATATAGTATATATATATATATTATAACTGAATATTTCTTAACTGTATTCAAATATTCGTAATTAATTTGTTTTTAATAACATCATTATTTTATTTGTATCAGTTGTTGAATTTATTCACTTTAAAATATCGCAAATTGATTTTTGAATAGTTTCATTATATTTATATTATTTTGTATATATGTATATATTTTAACTGAACATTTCGTAATTGTTTTCTTATACTTTTTTAAAACCATCATTATTATATTATATTATTGTTTCCGTTGTTGTTTTTCACTTTCAAATTTCGCAAATTTATTTGTGGATAGTTTGAGATTATATCACATTAAAAATGCTGATGTTTGATGAATGCTTTTTATAAATATTATTAATGATTTCATTAAATGACTTCGGATTGAATATTATAACATCATTTTATTTGTTGCAGTTGACTAAACATGATTTTTTTTGGCTTTTAAGATTCGCAAATTGTATTTGGAATAGTTCCAGTATAAAATATAAATGCTTAAAAGAGTTTGTGTGTGTGTTGAGGATAGACATGAATAATATGCTCGTGTTGGGGATGCATGTGAAATTGTGTTATTGTTCTTTTCCATAGAAACTTGGGGCAGTTGACCAGTTGAGCAGATGAGAAGCGGCTGAGAAGCGGTTGAGAAGTTAAGCAGCGGCTCTCGCCTCAGTCTCAGCTGGACAGACTGATATATCTACAAGATAAACGACTGCGTTGATGGTCAATGGTCGAGGGTCGACGACGGCGACGACGACGACGACGACGGTGTCGGTGACGCTTTTTAACAAAAACAACAGCAAGAGCAACAACAATAATAACAAGAAGCAAAGACAAAAGAGACGAAGGAGCAGAGCTGGCGGAGCAGCAAAAAAGACAAACGTTGCGGCGACAACGCAGCAAGTGACAAACGTTTAGATGGATGGATCGTTCTTCATTTGGGACCAAAAACCGAACCGAACCGGACCAGGGTTCGGGACAGAGATCGGCTAGGGGCAGGGGCAGGGGGCAGGCAAGAGGGGAATAGAGGGGAAAGAGGAAGGCAAGACAAGCGAGCAAGCAAATAAACCAACCGAAAAACGCGACGATTGCACATAAATTATATTCAAATTTCTTCAAGATCTAAGAGATATATAAATACGGGAAAAACACACACACACACACACACACACACATACACATACAAAGACAGACAGTCGCACACTTATAAATTTATAGTACATGCTCGTTTCCACTTTTTACCATTTGGTTCTCTTTGTGCGTCTGTCCGTCTGTCTTTTGTTTCAAATTTATGCAGATATGCAACTGACGATCTGAGCACTCTGAAAATCCCAAATACCATCGCATCGCATAGCATCGCATCATCATCCACCTGGCCACAATGCCTCACTGATCTCCCCCTAAAAAGTATAGATACTATAAATTGTGATCACTTTGATAATAGTTCACAATATTCATTTGCCAGTTGTGCAGATTATTTTCATCCTAATTTACTCATTTTGAAACTTAACAAATATATTTATTAACCATATTTTATTCCTAGTGAAAGTCTGTCTGTGTGTCTGTTTGTGTTTTGAACCTGTTTGATTAGCTATTAACATATCAGAAGTGTCCATAACTCTTGTGGAAAATATGTATATCTCTGCACATTAATCTTTATAACTAATTGATCGTTAAACAACTTCATCACTTGGATATCTCAAATAGCTTGCTTACAGTTAAGTAGTTCCTGTTTTTTTCTCCTCAAATGGGGCTTCGATTAATAATTCAAGATATCACAAGCACAACACTAATATATTTCTAAATACTCAAAATATTCAATTAAACAATTTAGTTTTTGGAAACTCTTTCTTTTGGGCTGCAGATGGATTCTTAAAATTGTCTTGTTGTTGATTCAATTGCATTGAAATTGAAATGTTTTTCATAATTCAAATTTAAAATAAAATTAGTTTTTCATCTTACGAAGAAGTAATATGAAATATTAATTCTAAAGATACTAGGTACTAACAACTTATTACGCAGTTTAAAATTTTACATTTGGAGTTAAAAAAAAAACACAAAAACGTTTTATTGCTGTAACATTTGAATGCAATAAAACTGAAATAATATTTTATCCATGGCAAAAACATTTAAAAAGATTTATTTTGTTGTATATTTAATAAAAATGTTATCAGAGTAATTTATTATTTTTACTTTGCTGTTTCGTACTTTTTTTTAAGGTCACAATTTGAAGGGAAAACTATTTTAATTTAATTTGCTTTATACAACATTTTATTATTCTATATATTTTATATCTACGATTATATTACTTTAAATTATTATATTATTTTAAATTTGTTATTATATCTACATTAAATTTGATTTGATATGTACATTTGTAAGCTTTAATTTCTTAGCAAATATATTTTAGTTTAAGTATGAGGAATGAAAGACAATCTTCAGATTTAAGTTAAATTTTTTTTTTAAGATGAGTTCTTAAAGTTGATTTTAATTTATACTCAAAATTTGATCTATGAATGGAAAACTATTTCTTTTTGATTATTTAAATTCTTTATCATATATTCATTCATTAAATTCTTACCTTTGATAATCATATTTAATATTAAATATACATTTTTTCACACATTCTTGGACGCCTTTAAAAAAAAACGAATGACGAACTAACATACATAGCTCAAATTTGATATGAAATTAATACAATATTTATACAAATATCTCATTAGTTTATATCTAGTATATCATTTGAAATTCCTTGTGAATCATTATAATGTTTAGCGTATTCAAATACAAATGGATAGATATATTTTAAGTGTATATTATACAAAATTTTCATTTGATCATTTGGCTGTGTTTTCTTTTTGTTTACGAGAGTGTTTTGTGTGTGTGTTTTTTATGCGTCGATCGTTTGCTGTTTGGCATCGTTTTGAATTAGTTGCCAGATGACAAGGAATTTCAACTAATTGAAAGATACAAAACAAATTTGACGAATGCTTTGATCAGCGACAATGCGGAACACTTGTCTTTAATGTCGAGTCGTCGCTTTAACTAGCCTTAAATATATATGTGTATAGTATAGAGACTATGCTAATATATAGTATGAATACTACCTGCTGAGAAGGAGGTGGACAGAAGGGGGAGAGGGAGAGAGGCAGAAGGAACTGGAGGTGGGGCAGACGGCGGTTGAGAACAACGCTGTCAAAAATTGCCAACTGGCACATTAATCCAGGCGACATATTTATGAATGTATCTGTATCTTGTGTAGCTGTGCGAGTATCTGTGAAATGTAAAATTTTTGTGTGTTCGTGTATCCGTGAGATATAAAGATATCGTCGTTGCCGTTGCCGTTGCTGTTGTCTCTTTGGACGAGGGTTGCTCGCTGCTCGTTGCTAAATGAGTGCACATTTCAGATAAATTATTGCACACAATTCGTGTACGACGGCGTCTGGCACAAAATGTATTTAACAAATTAAATTTACACACACACACACACTCTAAGAGAGAGGGAGAGCGAGAGAGAGAGAGAGGGAGTGCAAGCGAGAGCGCATGTGACTTCAAAGAGCGCGCCGCTGCGTGACGTTTTGCAGCGTCGTCTCAAAAGCCGACGGAGCGACAAGCCGCCGGCTTCATTCTCCACTTGCCTTCTCTCTCTCTCTCTCTCTCTCTCTCTCTGTCTCGGTCTCGCTCTCTGGCTGTCTCTGCGCGAGGCGGAGCTTGCTGTGCGGCCAATGAGCGTGCGCTGCTCACATAGATACTCTGCAGCGCGAGATACTCATTTACAGATACAGACACACACACTTTGAGATACTTTCACATGGACTGCGATTAGTCAGCATTGCTGTTGCTTGACTCTCTCTGTTGCTTTGCTTCTTGCTTTTTTATTTTTGTTTTTTGTTTATTTTTTTTGCAGTATCTTAAAGATATTTTTTGTGCTGCTGCAGCTTGGCACGAGACTGAGCGACAATGACACGGCCGCTGTCACGTGACACTTTGACAGTTGCATCTGTATCTGCATCGGCATCTGTGTAGCTGCGTATCTGAGTATCTGTGTATTTGTATCTGTATCTGTAGCTGAGGCTGCTGCTGCAGCTGTATCTGCATTTGCATCTGCGCTCGTGTCTGTGTGTGCAGTTTTTTATCTGAGGCAACTGCATTTGTGGGTGTAATTCATGAGATTACCATTCATGAGATGGCGGACACACACACACACACACATACAAAGAGTTGCACTTTTTTTCCTGTTTTTTGCGCAAACATCGTTTTTTGCTCTCGGTGTGTGTGTGTGTTGGCCGAGCGTTTTATCTGCCAAAGCTGTAAATATCCGCGAGATTTACAACGCTGACGACGCCGGACCGACAACAACGACGTCGTCGTGGTCGTTGTTGCGTATCTTTTCATATGAATCGGTATCGGTATCGCTTGCCAGGCATTCGACAGCACGACAAGAAGACAACACACAACAACGACTCCGAGTCGCAATAACGCATAACGAAACGCAACCGTAGAAACGCGCTGCTAATCCCGGCCAGAGCCAGATATCGGCCTGATGCGGCTGTTATCGATGCAGATACAGATACAGATACAATATCTGGCCGCTACGTGCTCGCGCTTTCGATTCAACGCAATATAACACGCTGCCAAAAAAAAAGAAATAAAACAAATACAAATACAAAAAAAGTTCGTGTTGTGCTCCACTTGCAGCCCATTGTTGCCACACGGCGCTGTCAACGTAACTCACAATTGAATTGTTCCTTTGTCTTCAGTGTCGTTTGTTGTGCGTCCCACTCGCAACCTCCAGCTCCTCCCCCCCTCTTCTCCAGTGTCGATGTCGATGCCATTTCCGATTTGGCATCTTCAAAGTCGCGTAATTGGCATACGCCTTTGAGGTCACGGCCAAGCTTCGTCGCTTGCGTTTCGTTTGTAGTTAACCGCCCAGCGATCGCAGCTCCCAAGACGATCCAAACCAGACCGACAGTCGTCAGTTGTCAGCAGTTGTGAGAGTTGTCCTGCTTCCACCTCCCCCTCACCCACTTGTACAATCCATAATGTTGGTCCCGCCGGACATGTTGGCCGCCCAGACGCGCATCATTTACCAGATGAATCGCTTTTGTGCCGAACGCGTCCAGGCGCGCATCTTCAAAACGGCGACGGCCATTCGCGAGATCTGCAAGATCGTTCAGGACATACTCAAGGAGGTCGAGCTGCAGGAGCCGCGCTTCATCTCCAGCCTCGTCGAGTGCAATGGCAGGTGAGTAGAGCAAGCTGTATGGAAAGAATAATATAAATGCGAACATCAAGGGGAATATTTTAAAAGTTGTTGAGGTTATAAATGAAATTAATAGGAATAGCTATAAATAAAGTTCTACTAAATTCATTTAAAAACTAGCATGCAATATAAAATAAAGCAATATTCTTATTTTTAAACTAATTTCTAAATGAAATTAAATCAAATTTATTAAGTGTTTTGAGTCACATGAAAGAAATACAATTTGCAACAAACTTCATTGCAGTTTGATTTTTTAAGTATTGATTGCATTCTTGCTTGCAATTAAAACTAAATTTGAAATAAGATAAATGGGATGTAATGGGAATAATTAACATTCAAACTAGATTCTCAATAAGAACAATTTAAGTGCAGAACATATTATTTGTCCATGTTTACTTATTATTTTTGGCAAATTTATAAGTAAATGAAACTATTTTATATAAATTCGAATATCATAAAGTGGAACATGAATCAATAAATTACAATACCTTTCAATTTTTCAGCAGCATTTTATATTCTTTGTTTGCATTCTCTATGTGTCCCATATATAGTATTATATTAAAGCTAGATATCTACATTCTTTATTTTAAATATTGTTACTTATAGTGTTACAAATTTATAACTTCTTCAAACTTTATTACCATATTATTGAAATGAACCGAACTCTCCAAGATACGACTAAGCAACATGGTGGTTAAAAGAAATACAAATACATTTTTTACAAAATTATATAGAATGCAACTTTTAGTTTAAACATGCTTCATAATATTTGGCATTCATTATGTTGAATGATTTATGATAATGATGATGATGATGATGATATAATAATGATGATTTATTTGTTGGTTGATACTATATAATAATATAGCTGTATTCTAAGTGTCAAAATTCCAAGCTACACCTCAACAATTAAACTATCAATTACATTTTTACAGCTTGATAAATTCTTGGACTAAAATCATTGCAACTTAAAATTAACTCACTAATAGAATCACGAACTGCCGTCTAGGTGATCGATTAAAACATTTATTTGACAGATTTGAGTTCTACAATTTTATGAAGTATTCTTTTAACTTGTCAGTATTATCAAATTAAACTTGCTTTATTCATTCATTAAATGTTCTTAGTAAGTAAGGTCAGAGTATTTTTTTAAACTAGGTTGATGTATATTAATATAAATTATTCTATGCGAGAATATTAATTAAACATTTTTGGTATAAAAGTTTAGAATGTAATGAATCAATGAATCAAATTACATTACAGAATTTACATTAAAAATACGTGAATTGAAAATGTAAAAATTGCAATAAGAGAGCAAAAATTTACTCTTACTACTAGATTTTTACATCTTTCAAGTCCTTCTATGTGAAATTTCCAGTCGAATTGTTTTCTTTTCTCTTTGAAATCCTTGAAATGAATCCGACCAGCTGTGATTTTCAATTGATTTTATCAGACCGAAGTTGAGGTGTAATAATTATTCAGCAGCTCAAAATATTTGCCTGGTGGCGAGTGTCATTGCCACACGATGTGGCGATCGATATGAGGCGATCTTGACAGCAATGACGTTGCATGTTTCGCAGAGGTGAATTGATCTGTTGCTGCCACAAGACGAGCAAGTAAGACTACATAAGTAAGGGCCACACAGTGTGGCACAGCGATGACAGACAGCAGTCGACTGAATTACGCCGATCCTATTGCCACTAAGATCAAACGCGATCGATTGCTCCCGACTAATCCGATGTTGTTGATTTTTTTTTTTTTTCGTTTGGATGCTTTAGGTTCGAGGGCGTGGAGGTAATCTCACCGAATGAGTTCGAGATTGTGCTCTACCTCAATCAGATGGGCGTCTTCAATTTCGTCGATGACGGCACTCTGCCCGGCTGTGCGGTGCTCAAGCTGAGCGATGGACGCAAGCGATCCATGTCATTGTGGGTGGAGTTCATCACGGCCTCCGGTTATTTGTCGTCGCGCAAGATACGCGCACGCTTCCAGACGCTGGTGGCTCAGGCGTGCGATAAGAGCATCTATCGGGATATGGTGAAGATGATTGGCGACACCAGCGAGGTGAAGTTGCGGATACGCGAACGCTTTGTGGTCCAAATAACGCCGGCATTCAAATGCTCGGGCATCTGGCCGAGATCGGCGGCCCATTGGCCGATGCCGCACATCCCGTGGCCGCATCCGAATATCGTGGCCGAGGTCAAGACGGAGGGCTTTGATCTGCTCTCAAAGGAGAGCATCGTTATGCAGAACAAGAACAACAACAATGCGGCCAGCATGGAGGGCGATGCTTGGGTGCTCAGTTTCTTTGAGGCCGAGAATCGACTGTTGCAAGGTACGTGAGCGAATAAACGAACGGTAGCCTAGTACAGTAGACACTCGCAAAGTGTAACAACTTAGTTTTTAATCTAATTTCATCTTATTTCCATACTTTTTTTATTCCTTTAATTCAGTTAATTCTCATTTTACGGAACTTGGGAATTTCCGAATTTCTAGTTTTAAAATGAATTATTCTTTTATTTTTAATTCAATTCAAATGTGTCTAAGATTCGCCTTTTTGAGAACTCTTCTTTTTATTTTCAATATCAGATATATTTTCTTTTTAATGTATTTTCGAAATAATAATAACAAAACACAAATGCACTGAACTATTCAGGGAAACATAATATGATTTCCATTTCTTATGTTAAAATAAGTGCAACACAACATAAAGTTTAATTGTAATTTCAGATAGATTAACAAATTCTTATTTCTAATTTCGTTCAACTTTTCATTTTAAAACTTCAATTCATCATTGCATTAAAGTTTGAATTTCTGAATATTCTTATTTCTGATTTATTTTAACATTTTATTTGCGTGTTAATTTCTCTTCAATTATTTAGATTCAATGTAATTTCATAAAAGATTGAACTTCTAGCAAATTCAAATTTCAAATTTAATTCTACTTCATTCGTATTTGAAAGAAATTAAATTTCCAATACCAAAAAATACTAAAAATACATATTGAAGGCTATACTTGGTACATCAATATACTACAACATTGTTATTTACTTTATAATATTTCATAAAATCGATGCATTAGATATAGTTTGTAAGTTTAAACTTGTTACCACAATTACATTAAAAACTTCAATTTGAATATCTCTCAAAAGATTTTGGAGTATGCAAATTTGTGAGCTTCTACTGTACTTAGTAGATTCTATTGCACACAGACTACTGACTACTGACTCTTGTTGCTGTTGTTATCTTCAAAGGTGGCTGCCGTCGTCGGTGCCTGAGCATACTGAAGACGCTGCGTGATCGGCACTTGGAGCTGCCCGGCAATCCGATCACCGCCTATCACCTGAAGAATCTGCTGCTCTACGAGTGCGAGAAGCATCCGCGTGACTTTGAGTGGGACGAGAGTTGCATTGCGGATCGTTTGAATGGCATCTTTCTGCAGTTAATCTCGTGCCTGCAATATCGACGCTGTCCCCACTATTTTCTGCCCAGTCTCGACATGTTCAAGGGCAAATCGCCCAGCGCCTTGGAGCAGGCGGCCAAGCAAGTCTGGCGTTTGACTCGTGAGATGCTCACGAATGCGAATGCCTTTGAGAAATTGTAAATGCCGTGGCCAGAGAGAGAAAGAGAGAGTGAGAGAGCGCAAAAACAAATAACAAATAAAGCAGCAGAGAGAACGTTAGCAAAAGAGAGTGCCATGTGCGTGTGTGTGTGTGAGAGCGAGCGTGTGTCAGTGTGTTTATGTTTTTGTGTTTGTATGAGTCAAGGTGCTAAATTTTCATTGTCACTGCGCGGCGGCTTCGATTGCGTTGATCTGATAAAGCAACTCTGCCCTCAGTGGCTGCCATTTTGTGTGCCATGAGTAAGTTAGTAAGTGTGTGCGAGTGTGCGTGCGTGTGTGTGTGTGCATAGCAACAACAATAGCGAACAGCGAAACCCGAAGTGTTAATGCAAAGATGCGAGATAAGCCGCACATTGCCATTGCCCACTCCTCAAATCCAGCAGAAAATCTCGCAAAAACAAAAAGCAAAAACAAAACTTCTACTACTGCTGTTGTTGTTGTTGTTGCTTCGGGCTCCTCTTTGCGCTGCCATTCCCTTGTGCATGCCTGGCTGCTTATCCAGCGAATATTGTTTTTAATAACTCTCCGCTTTCGACATGTGCTCACTCTCTCTCCTTCTCCCTTTCGCACTGTTTATGGCAAAACAATGGCAACAGCAACAACAACAACAACAACAGCAGCAGCAAGCGAAACAAAAGCAAAGCAGAAAACAAAACAAATTCAGCAAAAAATCAAAACTAAGCAACAACAACAAGAAGAACAAAACAAAAAAAAAAGAACATTGGCGGCTTTCTTTGCATGTCCGCTCAACTGTGAGAGATGATTGCCAGAGTGAGAGAGAGCGAGAGAGTAAATTGAGTACTTTACACAGTTAAGTACTCATCGTAGGTAATAAATACCCCAGCATGGGAAATCGTATACGATACAACTAAATATTAAAATTACACACATATGAGCTACCTTGCATACATATGTATTTGTATGTGGACTTTATTCATTTGTTCTTCCAATCCCAAATTAAAAGCAATTGAAAATATTTCGAAAATACTTTTCCTCTTCTTAAGAAATGTGTATTAATTTGTGGGTTCAAAAATTAAATGTTAAATATTCCCATTTTTATCAACTTCTTGGTTTTATTCTTATTTTTTTTTGTTTTACATATAAAATTAAGATTGTATCTAGATTTCTTAAGAAACAGTTGAATGCAATAAATTTTAAAACAGCCCAAGGCAATTAAAAAAGCTACTCTCGGGGATTTTAATTCGGAATAAGTTTAACTGGGGCAATTTTAAATATTCTATGCTTTAATATTAATTATAAAAAATTAATTCGAATAGTTGACATTTACATTTAAAATGTCTTAATGTAAGACATAAATTTGAATATTTTAATGTAAGCAAACAGACCTTTGAAAATATTGTATAGTAATGCATATAAGATTTATTTTTAAATTCGTAGACAGTCAGAATTGGCAAAGCTCAATTCGAATAACATTTTTTAAAAAAATATTCAAATTGCTAGAAAACTATTTAAAGGGCATTTAAATTAGCGAAAAATTAGTTAAGCCTTTTAGGGAAGCGATAACTTAGAAACTTTAAAAGATCGTATTAGGAATAGTATGAAAGTCAATGGCTAAACTTAAAAAAAAAATAGAAATAAAGAAAAGAAAAATTAAAAGATATCTACCAAATTTATTTCCAAATACATAATAATAATTGTTTGTGCAATTAGCGACACAATATTTTATGGAATGTAGAAAACTTTAAAGTAGATAAATGCACTAGAACTTAAGACTCAGGAAAAGATTCAAGATCGCACTTAAAAAATATATTCGCATTTACTCCAGAAATGACATTAAGTGCATTTCCGGCAAAAGGGATCCATGGCAATGGATTGGCAAGCATGTCATCGATGGGATCGTGATCAAAATGAGGCTCATTAAAAGTGACTGTGGTTGCTCTGCACAGATACAAAGAGAGCGCGAGAGAGAGAGAGAGAGAGAGAGAGAGAGAGAGAGAGAGAGAGAAGGAGTGAGAGGAGACGGTGAGTTAATGTTATGAGTATTGAGGACATTGTCGGATCGCCGAAAAAGAATTTATTTGTTGCTCTTAGGACAGAGACAGAGACTTCGAATGGGAGTTGGAAGTGGAATTGAAGTTGGAGTTGACGCTGGAGACTTTGGAGACATTGGAGACTGAGACTGAGACAGTGTAAGCAGCTGCAGCGACAACTGAGCATCATTTTTATGACCCTTATTTATGGTTATGTGCTCTCGCTTCCAAATGGGGTCCAAAACAAAAACAACAAAAAGCGAATGGGAAAAAAAGTTTCAGCGAATTGTAATCGATATTTTGTGTTGCTCGCTTTGCCAAGCGATTCTCCAAAAACCGCTGACAAAAGATGTAATGCGATTGCAAGAGAGTGGAGGAGGGGGGCAGCAAGATGGAGGAGAGGGAGAGAGGGTGAGAGCACAAAAAGGAATGCGATAGCCAAAATAACAAATTATGCTCAAACACGCAGGATCATATTACACAGTACCTTAGACGCAAGAATCCTGCAGCAGAGGCAGCATCATCAACAACGCCCAACTCATTCACAACTGCGTAGTGAAGTGGAGTGGGCGTGGCAGTGGAGGAGGCAGACAGAGAGAGAGAGAGAGAGAGGAGGGGAGTGGAGGGGAGGCAGCTTGGGAACAGCAGCATCAGGTGACGGGCAAAGTGCGCAACGTGGCAACCAGCAAACGTGGCACGTGGCACGTGGCCACATCCCATCCCATAAGCATGACCTCCAGCTCTCGCTCTCTCTCTCTCTCTCTCTCTCTCTCTCTCTCTTTTGCTCGCTCGCCATGTGGACCATGTGAATTACCGCAAGCTGCACGCCCCCGGCTGCTGATAAGGCACGTTTTCTGCTAAGCAGCGAAGTGTAGAGAATGAAGAAGGAGTTGAGTAGGGGAGGGAGGAAGAGGAAAGGGGAAAGGGAAGCTGGCAGGCAGCTTGTGTTTTGACAAATTATATTTGAAATGCAATTAACAAAAACAAAAACAAAAACAAGAAAAGGCAGCATCGCAGTCGCCGTCAATCTTCCCGCTGGCAAAACCTTTATTCAGCTTTAGCTTTAGCTTCAGCTTCTTCTTCTTCTTTGGCGACGTCCTTTTTCATGCGCAATCCTTTGAGCTGTCACAACTAAAGCCAAACACAACAACAACAGCAACAACAACAGCAAAAGCATTTGCTTTGATTTTGCTCGTTGACATTTTTTCCAGCTCAACCCCTTTCACTCCCTCCGCCTCCGCCCCCACTAACAACACTAGCATCAACAACAACAACTGCCGCCCTTTGAATGGGCGTGGCGCGCGTTGACAGGCGGCTTGCGATAATGTCACAGCCACAGCCACCGCCACAGCAGTCGCATTGTTAACATCCTTTTCGTTTTTTGTGCTTTTCCTTTTGTTGCTGCTCTCCTTTGTCTTAATTGTTTACTAATGATATTTAAATTAGTCCTCTAAATGTCCGCAGGCGATTCGCTTTGAGTACGAGTATTATTCACTCGGCATTTCCTTTAGTTCACCTTCGGACCAACTTCCCTGCAGTTGACACCCGGCCAGAGTCACAGCCACAGCCACAGAAAAGGGTATGCCTCAAAGCGGGGCGTGGCACGGGGGCGGAGCGGGACAATAACCCATTTAACATTTACAACTGCGAGTTTTGCTATAACAAACAGCTGCATTACAATTTCTCTCATTTGTGGTCACAATTTATATTCCGTTAATAAGTACATTTCTTTGAGAGTCTATTTTACGTATATTCCATTAATTGTTATTATTTTTAAGCATTTTATTTGTGAATAAATACACTTTAGTAATACAAAATTAGAGTACAGAACAATTAGAAATTACTTGTTATTATTACAGTGTATTATTAATTTTAAATTCAACTATTAATTTTGTGTAACTAAACAAATATATTAAATGCTATGTATATTTGGTATATTTTAACAGTACTATATTCAAAGTATACCACAGAGTAAAAAGTAGTCAAAATAGTTTAGAATATACCAAATTAATATACCAAAAATACTAACTAAAGGTTATACTCCGTATATTTAAACTGTACTACATTCAAAACATACCACTGAGTAAAAAGTATTCAAAATACTTTAGAATATACCACAAAATACTAGCTAAAGGTTATACCAAATTAGTATACCAAAAAATACTAACTAAAGGTTATACTCAGTATATTTAAACAGTACTACATTCAAAGTATACCACAGAGTAAAAAGTAGTCAAAATAGTTTAGAATATACCAAATTAATATACCAAAAATACTAACTAAAGGTTATACTCGGTATATTTAAACAGTACTACATTCAAAACATACCACTGAGTAAAAAGTATTCAAAATACTTTAGAATATACCAAAAAATACTAGCTAAAGGTTATACCAAATTAGTATACCAAAAAATACTAACTAAAGGTTATACTCGGTATATTTAAACAGTATTATATTCAAAGTATACCACAGAGTAAAAAGTATTCAAAATAGTTTAGAATATACCAAATTAATATACCAAAAATACTAACTAAAGGTTATACTCGGTATATTTAAACAGTACTACATTCAAAGTATACCACAGAGTAAAAAGTATTCAAAATAGTTTAGAATATACCGCATTAGTGTACAAAAAATACTAACTAAAGGTTATACTCGGTATATTTAAACAGTTCTATATTCAAGGTATACCACAGAGTAAAAAGTAGTCAAAATGGTTTAGAATATACCAAAAAATACTAACTAAAGGTTATACTCAGTATATTTAAACAGTACTAAATTCAAAATATACCATATAGTACAAAATATACCAGATTATCAGATCTATATCGTCTCGGCTGTTGACGCTCATAAAGAATATATATTCTTTATAGGGTCGGAGATATCCTTTTCTGCATGTTACATACATTTCCTGCACAAAGTTAGAATACCCTTTCACCTTCTAAAAACTAAACTAAAACTACACTCCCAACAACAAAATAAAAGTGTGTACAGAAAAAGTAAAGATGCAATAAATAAATTCGATGTTAACAATGGAAACAACTTATGAAGAAGTTTCACAAACAGAAAAAGTTTTGTAATTAATAAACATTAAGTTATTCACAAAAAAAATTCGAATATATAGTTTTATATTATATATGTATGTATATATAATTAAACTTATAGCCTACATAAAATGTTAAGAGCATTAAATAACAGAAGGAAATTTCAGCACTACTAATCATTGCATATTTTAAATAATGTCTAATATTAATTATAAAATGAATTTTAGGAAAATTCAATGATTAGAAAACATACAAAAAATTATGTTACACTTCAAACGTTTCGAAAATTTCAGCGCGAAAAAGAAAACTATTTTAGAATTCTTATGTAGAATTCGGGTTTGCTTTACACAACACTTCCTGAAATGTTTCTCAGTACTGTACACTAATTTCTGATGAATTTCTTAATTGCGGAATAATTAGAAATACTTTAGACATTCCTTAAAATGATTTTCTCTAAACCAAGTCGCCTGGATTCGATTAGATCGTTGAAAAATTCCAATTATTTAGATGGTATGCATATCCTGTCTGTCTCTTCGTGTGTGTATTGTGAGCTCGGCTCATCTCAGAGACTGTGGCGTCTGGAGTCTAGAGTCTAGAGTCTGTGAGACATAATTATGTCGTCATTATCAAAAACACGTGGTGCAATTTAACAAGCTGACACACAAGGAGCACACGCCACAAATTATGAATATCAAAAAAAGATAAACGATGCAGGGAAAAAAGGCAAATTCTAGAGTTGGGGATGGGGATGGGGTTGATGAGAAATAGGGGAGTGGATGGGGGAAGGAGGGAGGAGGGGGAGAACTGGGAGATTGGAAAATTAGTTTTCCACGCATCGTCAGCAAACACAATGGAGCATCTCGCTGGAATGGGAATAGGAATGAGAATGGAAATGGAGGGGGGGAATGGAGGAAGGGAGGGAGAGTGGCACCTACACATGATAATTTACAGCAGATTGTCGCCTTTCGCCGTAGCTTGACATCAGCTGAGTGTGGGAGAGAGAGGGCAGGAGAGTGAGGCGGCTGCAATAGATGCAACGTATTTTTGGATGGGCATTTGCATTCAATTACGGCAGCTGTGAGCCGGACAGATTTATTTATATGCCAGCGCCATAAAGAAAGCCCCAAAACTGCGCCACAGCTACACTCGAAGAGAGGGGGGAGGAAAAGGAGAAAAAGGGGAAGGGGAAGGGGAAGTTGCCACGAGGTGGAAGAGTGATGAGGCAAAAGAGTTGGCGGCAAAACGGAGGCTGCGCTCAATCATAATTATGTGATTTGTTTGCCACGCCGACGATGCTGCTTAAAGGGGGGAATCTTCGGGGAAGGGGAGGAGGGCTGAGAGTGGGAGTGGGCGACTAATTAAACGCACCGTGCAACGGTAAGAGAGAGGAGGAGGAAAGGGGTGGCATGTTGACGTATTGTCGCTTGTGTCTCGTCTAGTGCAAGTTATGACATTTTGATTTGAGTTTCATTTGATGTCGCTCAGCCGTCGTTTGAGATTTATAGGAAGGCGGAGGGTAGTGAAGGGGTAGCGAGGGGGCAACTAATTAAGACGGAGGCATGCCCCACAGCTGTGGGCAATTTAAAAAGCCAAAGGATTCACTTAGATACATTTTTTTTTAAGTAGTGCATCAAATGCTAATTGCAGTGGCAGCTAAAAGAAAAAAGAGAGAAGAGAAGGGGCAGAAGATGAGGCACGTTTGTATGTGTGTGTGGCACAGTCTGTGACACTTTGGGCCAACACAGAACGGCAACGATAAACATTATTAATGAATGCATATTATGGGGCATGCAACACGACAAAACAAAAAAAAGGTTCTCGCAACAGATTCCAACTCCGCATTCAACATCAACATCAACTTCAAATCGAAATCGAAATCCAATTTCAATTCCAAGAAACGAGAAAACCCAGAATGAACGCCACAACCTCAAAGATTGTCAACATGATCATCAAGTGACCCAACTGGATGCCCACATGCTCGTGTTTTGTCGGGATCGGAATTGGAATTGGAATTGAAGTTGGATTCGGGATCGGAATCGGAATCGGGGGGGCCAGACCTTGGCCAACCTTCGAGCAACCTGTGGAATGTGTGTGCAAGATACAAATACAACAAAAAAATACACAAAAAAACCAAAACACCAAAAAAAAGACATGCGACAAAAGCCAAAAAGTGAAAGAAAAGCAGAGAGAGAGAGAGTGACAGAGAGGGAGAGAAGCAAAGAAAACAAAAAAACAAAAACACAGAAAAAAACGAGTCAACGAATCAAATGCAGATAATATCAATTATATGTAAAAGATACACACGCATGCGATAGATACATTCGTCGCGATAAGCATTTAAATTATTAACAACAACAGTTGACAACGGCATCGACAACAACAATAAAAAGAACAACAACAACAACGACAACAACAAGCAGAAGGATCCATGACACTAAATTTATGCACAAATATGTGAGTTTGTATCTTTAGCTGTATTCGTATCTGTATCTTTAGCTGTATTTGTATAATTCATTAGAAACAACTGGCAACTTTAATCATAACCCATAGATTGAGACTGAATCTGAAACTGAATCTGAGACAACGTTCCCATGGCTGGCAATCTATAAAGAATCTCTGAAATGAAATTTCTTCAATTGCAACATAGATATTCAAAGTATTCGAACCTCACTAAATATTTTGATAAATATCAAGTTAGAGATTAGCCAAGTTTTGACTAAGCGACAAATGCTTGAAGTACAATATTTTCAAAAGCATCTTTTTTTGTAATCTTGTTAAATATTATCATCTTATAATACATATATGTATTATAAAATAAAAGTTCCCTTGTTAATATTTATTAACAACATAATTACTATGCGAATATCATCATTAAAAATTTTAAGAATTTAACAAAATGATTTTCAGTTATGAAACACTTTTAACATAAATAGAAGTAAATTTCAGCCACATTGTTTTGTTTCTATCTCAATACAAATATTAAAGTTAAAAATCTTTGATTTTTTTTTTATAGATTTCCCCAATCTGATAAATCCGACGACGGCGGCAAACTTCAATTAGTAATTCGACTAAGGCATTATTATTTTCACTTTCGGTTTATTTTCAAATATTCATAAATATTCTAGGCAAAAAAAATATTGAAAAAAAAATGGTTAATTAAAGCGAATATTATATAAATAACAATTAGGTATACGTATATATAATACATAAACATACAGATAAATAACATTGCGCGCTCCCAGTGCTCTAATTTATGATAGATACAATCGCATATCTTATTTTATAATCGAATACTATAATAAAATACAAAATGCTTTTGTTGTGCCTTTGCGTGCGTGCGTGCGTTCTAGCGGAGGGGGCGTGGCGGGGGCGGCGAATAAAAGCGGGAACAGTTTTGTTTGCGTGCGCTTCTTCCGTTCTCACACTTAGCGAGGACAGCCACCACACACATTTCGGATGGTTGCTGGTTGGTTCGTGTCTGGACTGAAGCGCAAACAGCAAGCGGAAAAAAAGTGTTGCCGTCTTTTGGGCATGTCACAGCAAAGCTTTCGATTAAATGTCTAAGTGGGGGGTGTGGTGAATGTGTATAGCTTGCGGATGGTTGCTGTCTCCCCTAATCCTTGCAGTAATGCGTATGCAACACATTCTCCGTATTCGAGAGAATGGCGCCCTCGTGCAGCGGACAGAGTTTCACATACGTCTCACTCGATTCCATCGACTCGATGAGCACGTACTCCAGATAGACACGCGGCGCCGACAGCAGTCGCCAGGTGAGCGGATTGAGGAAATTTGTCGAATACTCCCAAAAGACGGTCGCATGTCCTGGATCCCGCAGATCCTTGCCGGCCAACAGCGCCGTGTACTCGTAGCCGGGCTCAAAGTACATCGGTTTGGGGGAGAATTTCATGCGTTCGGTGCTCTTGCGACTGTGCTCGTCATGCACGCGTATGGAGAGCGTGCCAATTTCACCGCCATGTAGCGTGCTCTCATCGTGACTGGACACGCGCACTGTGATCTTGTAGTGTTGACGACAGAACGGTTGACGCTCACCAGTCATCAGATAAAACACCGGAGGTGTATCCTTTGAGTTGATCAGACCACGTGACTGCGCTTGGCGATAATCGTGGGCGCTGTGTAAGCCCATGCGCATGCACAAACGTCCTGGCTCATCGCAGCTGCTGCATTTGGCATCCTTGAAGCTCTAGAGAAAGGATAGAAGATTAGTCAAGCTGTTGAGATGGTAACTTAAGTGATCTACTTACGTCGTAGGAGTCACAGGTGATGCCGAGGAAGGGACACTTGCTGTCAATGCTCTCAGTGAAATACTGTTCGCTGCGTATGTGATTACAGCCGAGAAACTCTTGCATCGTGAGGAAGAGCGTTGCCTTCTGATTGTTCTTCATCACATCCTGAAGCTTCTTGTTGCAGCCGGGATTATCAAAGCCTCCATTCGGATAGAAATCAACGTGCCCTATTCGCTGAATGATACCCAGACCGCCCTTCATCAAGGGGTTCGCATCCGTATGAATAACATCCACGAAATGAGCATCGGTGCGATCCAAACGCACAATGGGATCGGTGTCGGTGAAGAGCGGTGCCGCAGGATCCAAGCCCGTAATGCGTCCCATTTTCAAGCCAAAGTCACGCTGCAAATGTGTGCCCGCATAGCCGGATAAATGAGCGCCCAGCGAGTGACCAATGATGTGCACCTTGTCCAGATTCGGCAACTGCAGCTCCTCGTACAGCATGTGAATGACATGCGCCGTTATGGCTCCCACCAATCGTATGTTGGCCACAGCCTGGACATATGGTGGATTTGCACCGTGACCCCAATCGATGAGGATTACACTGCAATTGTCCTGACAGTTGTTTAGTAACGTCTTGGCCATTTCGAGCATCCATGGTATGTTGCTGTATTCTAAGTAGCCGTGAACCAGCAAATAGATGCGACCTCGGGGATTTATGCCCAATCCTTGCACAGCATCCGGATCGGTGAGATCAATAAACTTGGGCTGATCGAGTGTGCTTCGTGTGTGGAGCGTAAAGTGCGCCTCGATCTCCGACGGCTTCTGCGGATGCACGCTGATCGTGCGTGTCACAGTGTTCCATGGTCCGTTGATCGGAAAGCAGCCGTAGACGCCGAAGCACTTCACCTCGTTGATGTCTGTAAATAGATGGATGCAAAATAATCTAAATGAGTTTCTTCAACCAAACGCAAAGTTCTATTTTATAAGTTCAGAGAAGTTTTCAATCAAGTATTAAAAATTCTTTATACATAATTTGAGACTTAGAATTGAGAATTGAATTGAGAATAACTTAACATGATTTAATTCTTAATTTATTTTAAAATTGCTAATGTTTTTGTATTCTTAGGTTCACAATTTTATATATGTCTTCACAACATTTTCTCACTCACTTTTCTATCACTCAAAGAAGTTTTAATAATTGTTTGAAGTAGTCATATACATAATGTGTCCTAAGAAAATTGGTATAACTTTAAAAGATATGCCGACTTTTTTGTTACCTTCCAAAAAGGAAATTAGTATTTATTATCACAAAAAAGGAAATGGAAATAAAATAGCTACGATAAGCAAAAAAATCTTTGAAATTTAAACTAAAGTTCACTAAAACTTTTTTACTTAAACGATTCTTAAATTTGGTAAACCTGATAGAGAAGTATATAATTTACCATATATTATAAATATTCAGAAGTAATTGTATTTGTGAAATTATTTTTTTAAGGATTACGCTTTCAAAGAATGCAATTAATTATCGTAGTAATATGAGATCAAATAGAATTGTAATTTATTTTAGCTCTGCTTGATAAAGAGCATCTAGTAGTCGAGCATTCTCTTCGATTACCGATCGTCGATGGATAATTACAATGCTAAGGCGCTGTTGGACGATTGCATTAATTATGCTGTTCGGAAGTCATTGGGCCTGTTATTGACGGTTTGGTCAACCGCATCAACAGTTGACAACGTCTCTTGGGGACATTTCCTTCCACTTGCTTAAAGTACCACAAGATATGATCGTTGAATCGATCGATCGATCGTTTCATAGCCTTCGTCGGCTGCTCAACGTTGCGTGGCATTCAGAAGTTGGCTTCTGTCTTTTTTAGTCTTCCGCTCGGCTGATCAATAACGTCATTGTTATTATCAATATTGTTGGTGTACCTTTTTCTTTTTTTTATCATTGAGCCATTGAGTATGGCAGCTTATCTGAGTTAGCTAGTGTCTTATTTATATTTATATCGGAAGTCTTCAATTAGATAGGCGTGTGTATACGCCGATCTTGTCGTCAATAGATTATCGAATCGACTATCGCGAATTGCAAGCTACGAGTAGAATTTGCTTGCTGACCGAAATGCAAAATTCTTTTCGAGTTCATATGCAAATTGTGTGCATAAGGTGACTGAACGATCATCGGCTAGATGAAGCTTTCCCTTCTCATCTTCCGCATCGGCAATGAGTTGAACGAACCATTTGAAACCAGAATGTTGTTTGCACAAGCCACAAATGATCATTTGAAGATGCTCTCAGACTTCAACTGAACTCGTTGTCTGAGGGGGCCAAAGTCTTGTCTCGTTTGACTAATGAATGCAGCTAAACTTTCAATCTACCTGTGAAACCTTAGAGCAACCAAACGATCAACTTCAACTGCTGATATGATGCAGTTTTTAAGAGGCGACCATCACTACTAGTTTGCTGACTTGATTTTCAAAAGTATTACATGTTTGTAAATTTGGAAAAAATCGTGTGTAAACTTGATACTGTTGTGTGGTTAAGAAAGGAAATATCACAAGCAGCGAAATATCGAATTTTCTATAAGCCATAAATTTATAAAAGTTCTGCAAATAATTTATAAATATTTTACAATCTTAATAGTGCGAACTTTTGCATTAAAAATTTTGAAAATCTCTTACTATAATCGTTTAATTATTATAGGGAAAAAATACAATTTCTTTTAATACTTCAGAAAAAATATTTTATTGTGATAAAAGTTCCGAGTTTGCTAATCAATATAATCAATATATTTATAATAATATTTCACAGCTCTTTGATAAACCTCCTACTATAGTTAACGTAAGGAAGGAAAACAAATAATGAATATGGAAAATCCTTTTTAAAAACCATCTATTGTTCTTTATAAACGTTAGTAATATTATACCAATATTCGATAAGATTGTTATATTGTTTTCAAGAATTTGTCGCTAGGCCATAAATCTCTATTTTACTTTAGTAATATTATACGATCGAAGTAATGCTAGGGAATGCACTATCGTGTAAACACTTTGTCTTCTTGTTGCGAAATTTATAGAAATACATAACGATAGGTTGTAATTATATATCTTTGGGAGTAGCATTCTAATTACTTGAGTGATCGGTGACAAGTTCTGTTAGCTTATGTTACAGTTTGGCGACTGTTGAGTAACAACAAACCAGTATAAGTGTTCTTACCGCTTTTGGGGGCAGGTGGCAGATCGATTAGTGTGTTGACTGCCGCACGACTCGTGTGATTCGCCAAGTAGAGCATGGTCTGCAGCATGAGGCCGCCTGTTGTGTTTGCCACATACATCTTGCCACAAACGGTTCTTGTCGGTTGTTCGCTACTTCTTCTTCTTCTTGTTTGCTGAGTTTTTTTGCAAGGTTTTTCTTTTTGGGTTGATGTGTTGCTGCTGTGTTGCAGTCAGTCTACATTTTAGGCAGGAACTAAACGAGTGATTTTTTTTCTTTGGTGCACGTTCACTTCACTTCACGTCAGAGTTTTGATAATTGTCTTTATAGAGATAGTGGAGCTTAACTTAAGTTGTACGATTTATGGGTATTGAATGAATTGTTTTATTGTTGGTTTTTTAATTAAGTTAAGTTAATCTAATCGCTCACACACCTGTCTCTATCTGTCTCTATCTGTTGTCAGTCAGTGTCTGTTTTGTCCACTTGACGTTTTTGTGTCCACTCTGATTTCGTTTCGGGTTTTTCTTTTTGTATTTTCGCCTATTATCATTTAGTGTCGATGTCTCTATTATAAGTACTACGTGTGCCTAAGCTTTGCACGTTTTCTTTGCAATCAATCCGTTTGTTCTTTTTCGCTTTCGTTCTCTAGCTCTTTCCCGCTCGCATTCGCGTCGTCACGGTTCCTGTTAGCATATGTTTCTCGTTCTCGTTCTCGCTCTAGCTTTTGGGCTATTGTAAATCACTTGCTGTTTTGTTTGTTGTGTGTTTCACGCTTAACGACCGTCAAAGCACTGAGCCGATCAGCTGCAAGCTACGCAATTTTTATGCCCGATCGATCGCTGACCGAAAACGAAGCGACGACGATGGCTCAAGTTGAGCTTCGGCACTTCGCTTGGTAGTTCGGCACTTCGTCGGCACTTCGGCTGATGCATGAGCGAGCGCACCGTTAGCGAACATGGGGGAACTTCAGCCCTGAGAGATAAGCGAGAGGTCTCCCTTCCTCCGCCTCACCCGCCCCAACTGCTGCTGGCTTGCACATTTCTTGCACAGATGCAAAGTACAAGCAACCGTTTACTCTTGATGCATTTTTTCAAGATAAGAACGTCGAAGATCAAAGTCGCAGCTAGAAACTTCAACAAACTTCGATTTGTAACGGCTTTTTCTCTTTCTCTTTTTCATTCTTCATTTGCATATTGATGCTAGAAGGGAAATGCAAATAGTAAGAGTGTGGAGAAGAGTGTTGTACTACGCTGTGTAGTCAGAGCAAGTTGGACTTTGTGATAAGCTAGAAGACAGACTTGAGTAGAGGGTACGAACTGAGTGACTGTACACATAGAAAGAGAGAAAGAGAGAGAGAGAGAGAGTCTTATCGACTTGCCAAAGATCGACAAGAGACACTAAACTCAAAACTGTGTCAACCTCGTCGATGGGTGGGAGGTGCACTGCAGGTGATGTCAATGTCTGGGGGGAAGACCTTATCAATGATGAGAGACGCTTGTTCCGTTTACGGATTCAGACTGAGCTCTTCTATACTATATAGTCTACTATATGTGTCTGTCTGTCTGTCTGACTGGCTGACTGTCTGTGATTCGGACTCAGACTCAGACATCGACGGTCCAAAGTCCAAAGGCAAAGGTGTTTACCGGTTTCTTAGTTGTTTGACTTTTCCACCAGGATTTCATTGCGCCATTGACGTCAATTGGCTCCATTGCTGCTGATGCTACTCGATCACCCAGAATATGGCATCGCGCTCAGTTCTTATCATCAGTGGATGCTCGCTCGTCTTCTGCTCACACTCGCTAATACATCATTTGTTTGTTTTTGTTTACGAGCACAAGCGATCGTGCCCACCATTACCACCATCCTTTCACTCTGTCTCTCCCGCTCGTTCGCTCTCACTCTCTATCTTGATCTCACACTCTTTGAGTCTCTTTCCCTTTGCCTATCGGGCAAAATGTAACCCGAATCAACCGGGATGCACTGAGAAATCTAGAGTCAGCAGACTAGTGTCTACACTTAACTGAGAATTAGATTTAAAATTATTATTTCTTGCATATCTTTCTATTTTTATATAATAATAATCTTGCTTTATAATTTTGACTATATATATATATTTTTTTTGATTATACAACCCGAATATGGGCTTCTGTGAAATTTCATAATCTTAAACATTCCCTTGACTTCTGATTAGCAGCTTCAACATGTTCTATAAATAGATTTTTATAGGGTTCGAACTTTTTTTTGTGTATAGGGCAAACAACTCATTATGTGTACACTATCGTTGCAGTTGGCAACAATATGTTATTAAAAGGCAAAGTCTGTTTATTAAGAACACAAATTGATCGATAACCAATGACAGCAGGTAAACACGAGTGCAAGAAGAGTATTGACGTCGCCAGTATTTTCCTGCGTACAATATTTGCGCGCACATGTGTTTACAACAATATGATTTTAAAGTGCAATATTGAATAACACAACTACTACACATGGAATGCATTAGGTAACTGTTCCACTGCAGTGGGGGGCAATTACGAAGCTATTGGGAATAATACTAAATGTAAAAATGTAAAATCGGACATCCGCTTGAATAATTAATGTCACCTCCAATGCTGATAGCACTAATTACTTTTGTTTTATAGGTCAAGTGATTATTATGATTATTAGTGTGCTAAAGGTCATGCGAGGGATCTAAACGTTATATAAGTAATTGCAATTCATATAATAGGATTTTAAAATTCATTATTAATACGAATTTGAATTGAATTTTAAAATATCTACTTTATTTTTATTTTATTTTTCTTCGATTATCAATAAAAATAAAAATAATGATTCATTATTTAGTAGAAATTATTGTATTATCAAATAATAATATAATATAAAAATAATTTCATTATTTGGCAAAAATTTTGTAAAAAAAACTAAATCAATAAAATATTGACAAAAAAATGTGGAACGCTTCACGATTTTGCGTGTCATCCTTGCGCAGGGGCCATGCTAATCTTCTCTGTATCGTTCCAATTTTAGTATATGTTCTGCCGAAGCAAGAACGAATGTAGTTAGAAAAGTGCGCTATTTATAACGTGATAGTCCTGAATAAGCAGTTGGGAATTACAACTAGTTTGTCAAATTTGAAATTAGCGCCATCTATGTTTTATTTTACAACTTGGCATATCATTTTCACGATAATAATAACAATAATTTAGTTTGTTTAAGAAACTTTATTTCGATTAGTATTTGCATTTATTAAATTTAACTTTCTGAATTATAGTAAATACTTTAAAAATCATTTATTAATGTTAAATAAAAGGAAGTGGTTAAATTACATGTTGCCGCCAACAGATGGCGCTTTGTTTCTGTCTAGTGTTACCAGATTGTTGTTTATAGATAAAGTGTTCATTTTCGTTGCTTTTGTAGGGATGATTTTTCATTTTCCAAATATGTGAAAGAGCAAAGCAATATTACAAGGTATTCTTTGAAGAATTCGTGAAAACAAAAAATCTTTAAAAAATGTGACAAGCAATAAAAGATATTTTATTTATAAACGGTATTTACTCTAATTAAATTATAATACAATTTATTTTATTTCAATTATACCATTACAAATATTTATGCAATATAATTTCTGCTTAACAAAAAGTTCAATACTGATTTATATATCAAAAATACTGTTTAAATAACATCAGCATTAATAAGCTGATGATTTAAAGACGATGCGGACTACATTTAAAATAGTTAACAATACAATTTGACTAGTCGAAATATAGTTTATCATAATTAAATCAATTTCCCAACTGCTCGGCGAGCGTTCTCAAGCCGTTGTCTGCCCAGCCAGCACCAGGATCTTTGGCCACCGCCGAATAGATCATGGTGGAGCCATCCTCAAACTGTTTCATGGCCAAATACGATACTCCCTCCTCCAGCCAAACGTACTCTTCGTCTTTGTCGGCAGTCGGATCAACTCTGCTGTTACAGGCATCGCCATACTGGAAAAGATACCTTGTGTTATATATGCGTATACTTAAAGTTTGTATTATTAATCCTCACCCATTTCTCATATGTTTTTGTCGGCTGATGCGTTTGCGTCCAGCGCAACACTTGCAAATAGAATCGTAGAAATTTGCGGACATGTTGTTTCACTTCCGGCGAGCCCGATCGATTGAACTTGATCAGCTCATCTAGTGTGCTGCGGCAGATGAGACGATCCTTTGGCCTGCCCAGTGTCTGGCACATGCTCTTCGCCACCCGCATCAGGCAATCGAAATTGTAGTCCAACTCCTCAGTCAGCTTAATGGGTCCAGTCTCATCCTCTTCGCGAGTGCGGCGATTGCCCATAAACAGAGGCATGACATTGAGCTAATTTTGTTGAAATAGCAAAACAAATAGAACAAACAAATTTCTGTACAATTCGACTGACAGCTGACAAAAGCATATTCAAATAATAGATAAACAATAATCACAATTCTAATACATTTTTATTCTCATTTCTTAGTCATAATTGCGGATTATTATCCAAACGTTGCAAAGTTATAAACAATAATATCTATATCATAGAATGGTTTTACGATTTAGAAGCACTTGTTGCTCTTTAGACAGTCGCAATTAGCGACTTTAAGAGAATGAAATCAAATCGTCTGGTAGAGAAATTCATTGAGGAAATTTAAAAAAATAACCAGTAAGAAAGCTTTAGTCGAATCGACTGTGAGATACCCGCTACCCATTTCGAATAAAAGTAAAATAGTGCCGTATTTTAAAAATATACCACATAATGTACCAAAAAAATACTAAAATACACCAAAGACTTTAATTGGTATATTGGTATATCAAAATATCATAGATCACGAAATATACCAGATCAGGGTGTTCATACGGACAGACAGACATGCCTATAGCGTCTTGGCCGCAAAGCTAATCAAGTATATATATATTTTTTAGAGTCGGAGATGACCGAAGGCTATATGTGGTATATTGATCTACTACGTCATTTCAAATATACCATAGAGTAAAAAATAGCAGACTGTTAAAGCAACTTAGATGCTTCCTTCTGCCTGTTACATTTCCTGCTAGCACAAAGTTATAATACCCTTCTACCCCATGGGTAGCGGGTATAAAAACACTGTTATTATCAATTTGTATAAGAATAAGAATCATACTGATTTACAATACACATTTATAATAACAATATTTTATTTTAAAAATAAGAGGACGAACGTTTAATATTGTAAGAAGTATGGATATTTTTATACAAAAAGCAACATACGAGTACAATACGAAATAATCAAAATATTGGTCAGAGAGCGACAAATGCTGTGATTACATGTAAAATTACAAAAACAAATAAAGCGGCCTTTTTATACCCGCTACCCATAGGGTAGAAGGGTATTATAACTTTGTGCCGGCAGGAAATGTATGTAACATGTAGAAGGAGGCATATCCGACTCTATAAAGTATATATATTCTTGATCAGCGTCAACAGCCGAGACGATATTGCCATGACCGTCTGTCCGTCCGTCCGTCCGTTCGTATGAACACCTAGATCTCAGAGACTATAAGAGATAGAGCTATAATTTCGCTCGCGATTTATTCGTCCCGCGATTTATTCGCGGATTATTATTCAAATATATATTTTAAAAATATAACATATGTTGTGTTTTCAGACATTTTATCGACCCGCGATTTATTCGCCTGCGATTCGCTCGCGATTTGCCTGCGATTCGCCCTCGATTCGCCTGCGATTCGCCCCGCGATTTATGTTATGTTATGTTATGTTATGTTATGTTATTTTTAAAATATTTGAATATTATAATTGAATTCTGGCGAATCGCGCGAATAAATCGCAGGCGAATTGCGGGCGAAACGCAGGCGGATCGCGTGCGAATCGCGCGAATAAATCGCGAGCGAAGTATTAATAAATAACTAAAGTTTTTGCATATGCACTTTTTTTCAAAAATCATTTAAATAATAATGCGAATAAATCGCGAGCGATCCGCCTCCGATCCGCCTGCGATCCGCCTCCGATCCGCCTGCGATTCGCTTGCGAGTCGCCCTCGATTCGCCTGCGATTCGCCCCGCGATTTATGTTATGTTATGTTATATTTTTAAAATATTTGAATATTATAATTGAAGTATTATTAAATAACTAATAAACAGGCGATCAGGCGGCTCGCAGGCGGATCTGAGGCGGATCGCGAGATTCGCTCGCGATTTATTCGCATTATTATTTAAATGATTTTTGAAAAAAAGTTCATATGCAAAAACTTTAGTTATTTAATAATACTTCGCTCGCGATTTATTCGCGCGATTCGCTCGCGATCCGCCTGAGATCCGCCTGCGATCCGCCTGCGATCCGCCTGAGATCCGCCTCCGATCCGCCTGCGATCCGCCTCCGATCCGCCTGCGATCCGCCTCCGATCCGCCTGAGATCCGCCTCCGATCCGCCTGCGATCAGCCTCCGATCCGCCTGAGATCCGCCTCCGATCAGCCTCCGATCCGCCTCCGAGCCGCCTCCGATCCGCCTGCGATCCGCCTGAGATCCGCCTCCGATCCGCCTGCGATCCGCCTCCGATCCGCCTCCGATCCGCCTCCGATCCGCCTGCGATCCGCCTCCGATCCGCCTGAGATCCGCCTCCGATCCGCCTCTGATCCGCCTGCGATCCGCCTCCGATCCGCCTGCGATCCGCCTCCGATCCGCCTGCGATCCGCCTCCGATCCGCCTGCGATCCGCCTCCGATCCGCCTGAGATCAGCCTCCGATCCGCCTCCGAGCCGCCTCCGATCCGCCTGCGATCCGCCTGAGATCCGCCTGCGACCCGCCTCCGATCCGCCTGAGATCCGCCTCCGATCCGCCTCCGATCCGCCTCCGATCCGCCTCCGATCTGCCTGAGATCCGCCTCCGATCCGCCTGCGATCCGCCTGAGATCCGCCTCCGATCCGCCTGAGATCCGCCTCCGATCCGCCTGCGATCCGCCTCCGATCCGCCTGAGATCCGCCTCCGATCCGCCTCCGATCCGCCTGCGATCCGCCTGAGATCCGCCTGAGATCCGCCTCCGATCCGCCTGCGAGCCGCCTTCGAGCCGCCTGCGATCCGCCTCCGATCCGCCTGCGATCCGCCTCCGATCCGCCTGCGATTCGTCCGCGCTTCGCCCCGCGATTTATGTTATGTTGTATTTTTAAAATATTTGAATATTATAATTGAAGTATTATTAAATAACTAATAAACACGCGATCAGGAGGCTCGCAGGCGGATCTGAGGCGGATCGCGAGATTCGCTCGCGATTTATTCGCATTATTATTTAAATGATTTTTGAAAAAAATTTCATATGCAAAAACTTTAGTTATTTAATAATACTTCGCTCGCGATTTATTCGCGCGATTCGCTCGCGATCCGCCTGCGATCCGCCTGCGACCCGCCTCCGATCCGCCTGAGATCCGCCTCCGATCCGCCTGCGATCCGCCTCCGATCCGCCTGAGATCCGCCTGACATCCGCCTCCGATCCGCCTCCGATCCGCCCCCGATCCGCCCCCGATCCGCCTGCGATCCGCCTGAGATCCGCCTGAGATCCGCCTCCGATCCGCCTCCGATCCGCCTGAGATCCGCCTGAGATCCGTCTGCGATCCGCCTCCGATCCGCCTGCGATTCGTCCGCGCTTCGCCCCGCGATTTATGTTTTGTTATGTTTTATTTTTAAAATATTTGAATATTATAATTGAAGTATTATTAAATAACTAATAAACAGGCGATCAGGCGGCTCGCAGGCGGATCTGAGGCGGATCGCGGATCGCGAGATTCGCTCGCGATTTATTCGCATTATTATTTAAATGATTTTTGAAAAAAAGTTCATATGCAAAAACTTTAGTTATTTAATAATACTTCGCTCGCGATTTATTCGCGCGATTCGCTCGCGATCCGCCTGGGATCCGCCTGAGATCCGCCTGCGATCCGCCTGAGATCCGCCTGCGATTCGCTTGCGAGTCGCCCCGCGATTTATTCGCGCGCGATTCGCTCGCGATTTTTTCGTTATTGATGCGCCGATGTTGTCGGCAATTGATGCCAATTCAGCTTTTATAAGCGGTTGTAGCTTCGTTTAACATCAACGCCAAATGCATAATTACTTAGGTTTAATAATCAACACATAATTATGTTTTTATTTATTATATATATACAGTAGATTCCGGTTATAACGACTTTCAAGGGACCGACCATTTTACGTCGTTATAACCGGAGGACGCACAAACCGGAAGGAGCAAAAAAAATATTTTTTTGTTTATTTTATGGTTTCCAGTTCGTAATAGGCTTCTAAAATAAAACAAATTAATTTTTAAATAAAAAAAAATTTTTTTGAGACATTTTGCGGGAGTAATGCACAAGTGTCGAGCTTAAACTGAATGACCTCTTCATTGCGCATTTTGCGCATTAACTCACATTTGGCGAAATTACGCATTCAAAAAAAAACAGAAAAAACTAGAAATATAACGGAATAGGCTATGTGATCTGCACACGCACGCTGTAAACATTTGTGTGACGTCAGCATCGCACTTCGACTGTCTCTCTCTAACAGCAGCGTTGCTAAGGCGACGGCTAAGACTGACAGAGAATAGTGAGAGTCTAAGAGCTTCGTGTCGCTGCTACGCACACAAGCAAGGGTTCCGATCACTGATAAATACATACATTTCTAATTACGCCGTTTGATGCTTAAATTTGTTGGCAATTTTTCGCAGAATTTTTTTTTTCGTCGCTATATCCGGTTGAATTCTGAAAAATTTCGTCGGTATAAGCGGTTAGTCGCTAAAAGCGGAGACGTTCTAAGCGGAGGCCCTTTCATATAAGTTTGTATGGGGACCAACCAAGCCATCGAGTTTTCGTCGTAATAACCGCTCGGACGCTATAAGCGGAGTCGTTATAACCGGATTCTACTGTATTTATTTAATATTTAACATGTATTGTGTAAAATCAGCGTCAGAAAAGTATTTCAAACATATTATAGAAAATTACATTTAGAATGGTAAAAAATGAATATTAATATGAAATCAGCATTAATAAATTACAAGGTATGTGTTATTCTGATTACAATGGTTTATCGTAAATACATATTTCTATAACATATATAAAAATGTTAATTTTGATGTAAAATATGTTAAGAATAACCTTACAATATATTATTGAAAAATTTGAAACAAACTTGAACTGCGTGCAAGCATAACAAGAGCTGTCGAAAAAAATGATATCTTTATCTCTTATAGTCTCTGAGATCTAGGTGTTCATTCGGACAGTCAGACAGTCGGGCATGGTTATATCTGTTGACGCTGATCAAGAATATATATACATCAGAGAAGACTTCTTATTATTCACAGTGTATGCGAAGCATCAAAGGCCTTTATTATTTAGTAGAAATTATTGAATTATCAAATATTTGTGTAATATAATAATAAATTATGATATATAATATGATAATAATTTTATTATTTAGCAAACAATATGTAATTATCTAAGAATTAAAAACAAGTAAGAAAGTTACAGTCGAGTGTGCTCGACTGTGAGATACCCGCTACCCATTTTTAATAAAGGCAAAATATTGCGGTATCATTTTCAAAATATACCGAAAATACTAATAAAAATACTAAAAATTTACCAAATGATTTGTTTGGTATATCGATATAGTACACCATTTAAAATATACCATAGACGGCACAATGTACCAGATTGTCGGCCAAAGCAACTAAGACCCCTAGTAAGTAGGCGTTTTTGCCCATACAAAAGTATTTCTTTAATAACTTCCACAATTTTTATCTGATCGCAACCAAATTTTCAGGAATCATAACTACTATAGTAGTTGTTATATATACCAAAATTCGTAACTCTAGCTTTAAAATTACGCTTGTTATTCGATTTTTTTGATTTGCGGAGGCGAAAGTGGGCGTGGCAAAAATTTGAAACAAACTTGATCTGCGTGCAAACATAACAAATGCTGTCGAAAAAAAATTATAGCTCTATCTCTTATAGTCTCTGAGATCCAGTGTTTCATACGGACGGACGGACAGACACACAGACACACAGACAGACAGACACACAGACACACAGACGGACAGACGGACATGGCTATATCATCTCGGCTGTTGACGCTGATCAAGAATATATATACTTTATAGGGTCGGAGATGCCTCCTTCTACCTGTTACATACATTTCCTGCCGGCACAAAGTTATAATACCCTTCTACCCTATGGGTAGCGGGTATAATAAATCAATACAATTTTGACAAAAAAATGTGGAACGCTTCACGATTTTGCGTGTCATCCTTGCGCAGGGGCCATGCTAATCTTCTCTGTATCGTTCCAATTTTAGTATATGTTCTGCCGAAGCAAGAACGAATGTATATAGAATAGTGCGCTATTTATAACGTGATAGTCCTGAATAATAAGTTGGGAATTACAACTAGTTTGTCAAATTTGAAATTAGCGCCATCTATGTCTTATGTTTCCAACGTGGCAGATATTTTCACGACAATAATAATAATAATAATAATAATTTTGTCTTTTTAGAAATTTTATTTCGATTAGTATTTGCATTTATTAAATATTTCTGAATTATAGTAAATACCTTAAATGCTATTTATTAATGTTAAATAATATGAATTAGTTAAATTACATGTTGCCGCCAACAGATGGCGCTTTGTTTCTGTCTATCTGTTAGATTGTTGTTTACATGGCTGTATCTGTTGACGCTGATCAAGAATATATATACATCAAAGAAGACTTTTTATTATTCACAGTGTATGCGAAGCATCAAAAACCTTCAGACTGACCAAGAGTAAATACTGATTCTAGAAGCTAATCTATTTGCTGTGGTCTAAGTCAGTTAAATATTTATGTTTACTTCGCAAGCTTGGCAAGCTCTAAGTAGAACTCATTTCAAAATTACGCATAATAATACATAAATATTTACAACTTTCCAAAAAACAAACTGCAGTTTCATAGTTTCTCTAATTTATTTGATTTTTGACATTAAAAAAAAAAAAAATGGGAATGGGGCTAAAATCAAACTGTCGTTGGCGCTGTTCTAACAAGATCTCCAGAGAGCGAGATCTCTCAGTCTAGGCGCCTTTTAATACTATTGGCAGCTGGACAATGATTAAAACTAAACCAAACTATTGGAGTCGACGGTGGGCGTGGTGTGCGACTCGAAGGCAACTTTGCCATCGACAGCGGCAGCTACAGCTGCGATGGCAGCGTCTTCCACGAGAGGCGCAACTGCAGTTGGATCAGCATCGGCTTCGTCATCCGCATCAGTTTCAGCATCCGTCTCATCCTCCAGCTCGGAGTCCTCGCTCTCCATGTGACGTGCCTGCAAATTGACATTCGCAGCATCTTCAGCCACAACAGCAGCAGCAGCAGCGGGGGGAAGAGGGACAGCATTGCTAAGCGGACGATCGCGTTCGGTGCTCGCTCCACTGTTCAGGCTGAGTGTGGAGAGTGTGGACATGCTGGGCATGCTGACGGGACACATGCAGGGCACAAACTGAATCCGTGAGCCGCTTTTCTCCGCCAGCGAACTAGGCGGCTGATAGTTGAAGTAATCGGGATACGGATACTGAGGACGTGCATTGTACAGATTGCTAACACGTCGTGTATAAGCTGGATACTCGGCATAGCGCATTGCAGAGGACGAGGATGAAGAGGACGAGGATGAAGAGGAAGTGGCTTCTGTTGTGCTCGTTGTGGGTGGCGCACTTGTTGTGCTTGTCGTTGTCGTCGTTGTGGTTGTTGTTGTTGGTGGCGGCGGCGGTGGCGGTGGCGTTGTTGTGCTCGTTGTTGTCGTCGTCGTTGTCGTTGTCGCTGGCGTTGTGCTCGGCAACAAGTTGTTGCTGCTGCCACCGTTGCCACTCCCACCGCTGCCCATTGCCGGCGGCGTCACATCTCCCTTGTGGCCAGCTGTGGCTGCGTCGTGACGTCGCGCTGCCGCATAGCTGGTCACCGCATAGGGATCGTAGTGACGACCCGAGAGCAGCGGCGTCTGCGCTGCCCCAAAGCCAAAGAGCGGCACTCCAAATGTCTCGCCAGCCAGCGGCTGATAAGTGTACGTCCGGAAGTAGGTGAGCGGAATCTGTTGCAGCACCTGAGCGCGTGGAGTTTCACTGCGTTTAGAGTAGAGATTATGATATTAGAAGAGTACACTTTGAATGTGGCAATGCAGCTTGCAACACTTACGTCGTCGCCTTGGGCCACCAGAAGGCGCTGCTCGGCAGCGGCAGGCAGCAAAGGCCAGCGATGAGCTGCAAAGAAAGAGAGTTGAGGAAGTTGCTTAAATTGTATCTTTCAAATATATTTATTGCTAAGCAAGTCGATTATCAATCTGATTGTAGATTTAATGTTATCTTTATCGAATATTAAATAGATATAAATATTAAACTAGCGATAAAATAAATATTATGATGCCTCAAAGATTAGGTTGTGATCAGACAAAAATTCTATAAATTATTTAAGAACTACTTTTCTATGGGTCTTAGTTGCTTTGGCTGACAATCTAGTATATTATGAATGTAGTACTATATTAAAATGCCAAATGTAGCCTTTGGTATATTTGTAGTATTTTTCGGTATATTAATTTGGTTTATATTTACAAATGAATACCCCACTGGTTTGTTTTATTTCACAGTTCTTAGTTGTTTTATATTCTCCTTATCATTCTATCTAAAGAGCTTCAAATAAATTATTTTATTTTTTATTTATTTTAAGTACGAAATATTGAAAGTATAAAACGGCATCACATTGAAAGTTTTTTAAATTCGATCTCGCAAATATTTTTATATCTAATCTAATCAATAATAATAGTAATAAGTGAACTTATTTATTTATTGAAATTTTGATTAGTATTAGCTTTAATATGAAATATATATATATATATATATATATATATAAAATAGCATCAATATTATATATTATATATTGCGAGTCGAAGGCCTAGGCTAGTACTCGTTAATTTTGGATTATGTTTATATTTTACATTAAGCGTAATTTTGTAAATAAATAATAAATAAATAGCATCAATCTATCGATGTTAAGAACTTTATAATTTGTGATTTTCTACAACAACATTTTTATGTTTATTGAACAAAAAATTGTTTAAAGTTTAATCAGATAAGTGATTGATTTTGTTGTCCTTTCAAGTTATCCAATACTTTATAATCCTTACTAAACATTTATTATTCTTGAACTGTAAGTTGAACAGACTACAGAGCACAATTTTAAATACGCTTGATCTTCACGAATAAAGCAATTGGTTGGCTGCACTTTTAAAAAATAAATAAATAAATTATAATTTCTTTTAGTTAAGTCGGAAATCGTATCACATAAAAATCCATGATGCTTATTCTTGGTAATTAAATAATATCTTGATTTTTAAGTATTGTGATTACAATACATTTTTGTATTTAAGTTATTGAATAGTTTTCTCATTGAACTTGACATATTTTATTAAATGTGAATCCTTGCGATAATATTTCGAAACACATACCACAAAATATTGCCACATTTTGATTTTCTTTTTATTGTATACAACACTTCACTGCACTTTTTTTTTAATTCGATGATCCTTAGCGGTATGATAAATAATATTAAAAAAAAAAATAGTTCAACTCTTCGATTGTCCGTTTCTCCGCACGCGTTCACAGCTGCATTTGTTCTAAACCCAAAAACAGTTATAGGCCAAGCTTTTATACCGTCTCTCCGACTGGAGTCAGCTCCAAAGGGGCGGGGTTGAGGTTCAATTGTCTGCGTCTCGTCTTAGTCTCAGTCTCAGTCTCAGTCTCAGTCTCAGTCTCAGTCTGAGTCTCAGTCTCAGTCGCAGTCTCGGCTTCGGTCTGATGTTGCATTTGCCCCAGAGCAATGTTCGTTAAACATGAAAGATGCCACGGCGTGTGTCTGCCTTTTGTTTCACCGGGGGAGGGAGTTTCTCGATGCAGCGGGTGGAGCGAGGGGAATAGAACAACGCAACAAAATTAATTGCAGGCCTAAAGAATCCCAAAAAAAAATCCACAGAGAGTAAGAGAGAGAGAGAGAGCGAAAAAACTAAAAGTTGGGAAATCAATAATAATAATGAACATGCGTTTAGAATAGAAAGCAACATCATTGACAAAATGATTGAATGAATGACGGAGCCACATGGGGGCGGGGTCTATCTAGGGGGTAGGGGAAGGGGCAATCTCTGTTTAAAAGGGCCATTGAATTAGCCATAAACATGTGTAGATGACTTTTTCTCAGTTCGGTTCTTCAGTTTTATTTGTATGCATTTCTTTTCGTCTTTTCACACATTCAAATTTTGTTTTTTTGTCTTTTTCTGGATTTTCTTTCGATTGTGGAATTTGGGTCAGAATCAGACATTGTTTCGATGTCTTTTTGCATGCAACAGTCATGCTTATGTAACTGAAGCGCCCTCAAAGAAAAGTTCCACCATTAAATCTCATTTTTATGACAACTTTCTAGCCAGAAAAAAAGAAAAATCTCCTTTTGTATTCTGGTATTCTGTAAGGAATTTATTGCCATTTTTTATGGTAATCCACAGCGTATAACTTCAACACAATACAAACGAATGTGCGATATAGTATACTCTGATGGAGATGAAGAAGAAGTTGTCGAGTATTCAAGAATAACTGCCATTGAGGTGTTAATGTGACTACAGTTTTAATGATCGTGCTGAGCACACACACACAGACAGACAAAGCTCTGAGGCGTCGTCGTTAAGCAGGCATTTAATGGTCATCTCGGGTGATCATGACATGATCATGATCACTTACAAAAAAAACACATTAGAACAATTCAACAAGCTAATTGTGACTGCCAAAGAACGGAGGATCAGCTTTGGCAAATCAACAGATCAAAGTGTAGATCATTATGGCGAAAAGGGTGAAATTGATGTTGTCTGTATAATATTATATTGTATATACATAACATAAAGAGCAGCGACGATAAACAGTTATATAAAATAACTTGATAAAATATACAAAATATTTGAATAAACTGAAGGATTGGAAAAGCCGCTTTGACCGATCAACAGATCGAAGTATGGCGAAAGGCTGAAATTGATAATATTCTATTATAATAATCATGATTGCGAATGGAAGCTTTACATTATATATGATCAGGTGTGCTAAGAATAAAGTATCAAATAGCAGTATGGACAGATCAATAGACCAAAGTGTAGATCAGTATTTTAAAAAGTTTAATTTCATATAGTTTTTCTATAAATAAATTTGTAGCTACTTTATGAAGCAGTTATCTTGATCAATTTTTGTATGATCACAAAATAATGAATGAATTTAAGAAACTGTAAAAATCCAGGATAAACAATGACAGACAAAGTGTAGATCATTAATGTAAAAAGATTTAATTTTAGTTGTTTCTATATAATGCACAAAACATATTTTTCTAACACAGGTCAAATAAATTCTGATGTATTATTTGTTGATAGAGTTTTTACTAAAGGCAATATGTAAAATGATGTCCACATGAAATTTGTATCTACGTATTAACGTGCTAATTAAGCAAAAAGCTTAACAATATAAGGGACAGACAAGTAGTTTAAAGAACAGCGCGATTAAAATCTACTTAATCACAGCTCTAGCCAATAAAATTCAGCATAAAAGAAAACTCAACGCATCGTGTAACAAACTTGTTTTAATTCAGCAAAAAAATTGTCTTAATCGTAGAAACCTTTGGCTTTGGTTTGCGCTATGTTCTCGTACCTTTGGAGTTCTGCACATACTTCGATGTATAATAGTTGCTTTGGCTCTTGTTCTGGGCATTGCGATGTGGTCCCTTATAGCTGCAGAGTAAGTGAGATTGCAGAAGAGAGAGAGAGTGGAAGGAATAGTGACACAAAACTCACCGTGAATTCAATATGAACCAGGTATCACCGCCACCTGGCTCTGAGGAGTCTCCCAGCTCCACAATGTGCCCCATTTTGACCTTGTCGCTGCTCGGATCCTGCAGCAGCTTGCCTAAAGTATAGACGGGAAATGCAAAGTACTCACGCTTCAGGGAATAGCGTGAACTCTGTCTTTGCACCACTGTGCTGGGCACCACTGTGCTGCTGCTGCTGCTGCTGGTTGCCTCCAGACTGTCGTCCATGTAAACTATCTGCAAGGAGCTGCTCCCGCTGCTGTGGTTCTCCTCCAACGGCACTTCCTCACTCAGTTCCTGCTCTTGCTCCTCCACTTGCTCCTCGTCCAGCATCTCCGATTGCAGCTCATCGTCAGCCAACAGCGCATGATCGAAGCTGCTTGTCTGCGTCTGCTGATCATGATGATCATGATGATGATGCTGCCGATGATTGTTGGGTGCGGCCAAGACGTGTGAGGTTCGCAACACAGGCGGACGTTGAACTACTTCCTGTGGCGAGCGATACGCATTGTAGTGCTTTGTCTTCTTGGGATGTCGTCGCCGCTTGCTGGGCGGCAATTGTGTTTCATAGGGGCGTGGCAGAGGCGTTGTCACACTATTCGTTGGCGCCGTTGTCATCTCTGGCGCTGCAGCCGAGGCGACAGCAACAGCAGTTGTCGGGGAGGCAGCCAAGGTAGTTGCTGTGGTTGTGGTTGTGGTTGCTGCCGTCGTTGTGGTTGTCGTTGTGCTTGGACTTGTGCTTGTGGCTGGTGGCGGTGCTAAAGTAATCGCTTCATGTGCATAGAATGGAATCAGCGTCAAGTTGAGCAACTGTCGCTGCTTGGGCACACGAAAACGTTCGACCAGCGGCTTCGGGCGAAACATCGGCGTCGATGGCGGATACAAAACTTGACCCGGCACCGGCTCCTGCATCGGATATCGCTGTGCACTGAGCATGGTGTTGACCAGCAGCTCACCCTTGGTGCCGTTGTACACAAAGATCGGATAGCTGGTGGCCGATAAAGCATTGTCTCCGGGTGCATTGTCGAACACAGGCAGCGATTGCGGTTGGCGACGTCTTAGCTCATTGCGTGGCCGGAACATGGATTTGTGGCGACGTTGCTGTTGCTGTTGTTGCTGGTGATGTGGCACATAGTGGCTGGGCAGCTGCACACGATGTGGCAGGCGTGGTGGCAACGGCAACGGCGGAGGCGCTGCATCTGGTCGCACCACAATGCGCAACGGCAGCTGGCGATCTTGACGCTGCGACGCATAACGTATACGCCGCGTTGTCGTCTCATAATCCTCGGTCGGATTGCGTTCGTCTTCGAGTATCCAGAGCGGACGCTGTGCGGCATCCAAGTAGCTTGCACCATTCCAACTTGAGCTGCCGTGCAGCACCAAGAGCAGCGGCAGCAGCAGCCAAAGCATCAAGTTGCAACAGTTGCTCGCGAGTGTTGCCGACATTTCCATTTGCCTGCGAGTCGTGCAATTGACTGGCCAACGGCCTGGCCACAGCCATGTGCTTTATAAGCCACCACACCACAAACGGAGGCAACACTTTGGCAAAACTCGTACTTTCATTTGTTGTCACCTCACAGCTCAACTGGTTCGTCCAACTCGTTCTCAGCGGGTCAAACTAAAGCGAAGAAGAGTTCACTGGGTGAACTATGTATGGGCGAGTGTTTTGCGCGTTGACCTTGTTGCGGAGTTTTAACAGCTGTTCCAGCTACGTGGCTCCAAGTGCCGCATTTCATAATGTCGTAACTCGTCGTTTGTGGTTGTGGCAACTTGTCAAGGAAAGTTCTAAAGTGCACTGCTATTTTTTTGTTTTTTTTTTGTTCTCTTTTCTGTTTTGTGGTTGTTGTGTTCTGGCAGCTGTCAAAAGTGGCATTAATCAAAACACTCTAACTGATTTGCTTCGACTATGAAGAAGAAATATATATATTTTGTTTTTTTTTGGACCCGCTTGAGTTGCACGATCAAAACATTGATGGGAATGTGGCAAGTGGGGAGGCGGGGTTAGACAAGGGTCCAACAGTTACGGCCAAAAGTAGCTTGCTGCTCTTTTGTTTTTTGGCGCTCCGTTTCCACTTTGTTTGGAAAAACAATTTGGACAACTTGCAAGACGTTGAAAGAGAACGAAAGAGTGGGAGAGGGAGAGGGAGAGGGAACTGAACAAGTGGAACGGTCGCGCCAAAAATGGGGTTAATAGCCTTTGACAGACAATTGGACGGACCAACGGGCGGTCGTGAGTTCTCACTTTTGTAGATCTAGAACTTAGCCCGAAGAGGCAGAGAGAGAGAGAGAGAGAGGGTGGAAAGGCAATGGGAAAAACTATGTTTTGGAGAAAATGAGAATGGAAAAATGATTTATTAGCCTGTAGATCGCAGCTTTGATCGATCAATCGGCGCTACGTTGAGCTATCTGCTGGTCCCCAGCTAATTACAAAAATAAAATCATTTTCTTACCCTCGATTACCTGCTGCAACGAATGAGAAATGAGAAAAAAACCCGAACGGAGAACGGAGAAAACGAAAATCTACTACGCTTGCGTGAACGAATCGAAAAGCGATTTTCATTCATTCATATCGATTATTAAGTGCTATGTTTAGGCGGTAATTTATAGCATATAGCATATAGCATATATTGTATCATTGCCTGGCTCAACAATTGCGTGACTTTACAACATAATTAGATCGGGAATTGGGATCGAGAAAATGGAATGCACACTCCACTTTTTACTTTTAATTGGCCATCTTATGAGCTTTTAATCGATTCTAATGCGTTTTAAATTCGCTTGGAACCTCCCGAAAAGAATAAAATCGAAAACTAATATACTTTGCGATCGTGTGAGAGATGCAAGCGAAGATCGAATTGTATCTGGACATTCCAGACACACACACACACACACACACACACACACACACACACACGCATCTATCACTCACGCTAACTCGTGCCCATAATTAACAGCTGGAAATATTTGGACAGTCATAAACTACACTCAAAACACTCGAAAGCACTCATGCATTCACTCGCTCGCTCACTCACTCGAGACTCGGCATCAAATGAAAGGCATCTAAATCATAGATGCTGGGCATCGGGCATTTTTGACACCATCAATTTGTTCTGTCAATTTGTTATATAGAATGCATTTTATGCAAATGAAAGTTGTCCTCAATCCATCTGACAGATACACTCTCAGATACATTCGTTCGTTCTTTTATCCCCCATCCCCCATCTCCCATCTCTGGTTCTCTCTTTCATGGCACTCATAATTTGTTTCGTATTTTGGGTGTTTCTCCTCATTCTTCTCAAACTGATTGATGCACCGCATACGGTGTGCTATGAACAATAAACAATAAACTAATCAAGAGCCCACATGAGCAGATGCGTCTGTCAGACTCAGATGCAGATACAGATGCAGATGTAGATGCGGATACTGACTCACAGACAGATAAATGTCAAACTATTGTTGCTGCCTCTTTTCCTAGAACACATACACTTGTCCACTGTCCACCAACCGACTGGCGACTGTCGCTAATCGCTTTGATATTCAGCATATTTACTCATAGATACACTAACTGATAGATGCATAGATGCATCTGCAGCGGGAAGCCGCTAATTAAATATGCCACACCCACGCGATAAATTCACTACGCATTGTTGGCAGTTTATAGAAATATAATTGTATCGAAAATACGTGTAGATGGCGGAATATAAAGTCTTCTTTATTTATAGATTTTTCTTCCAAACAGTCAATTATTACACAAAGAATTTGCTTGCCATATTGCAATGCATTTCTGATATAGATTTCCTTTTAAGATTTAATATTTACGTCATTGTAATGTATTATATAACTATATTTTGTACTAAGATAATAAGCAAATTTACAATTTTATTTTTTTTATATATATACAAAGTTTTTTCTCCTGACTTCTGTTTAGTAACATACTATTTAACCACATTTTAAAATCCATTTCAAACACAATAATCTGAAGGTCTGAAAATTTATGTTTACAAGTACAAATGATATTTTACTTGAATGAGTTTGTCGTGAAGTATGGATGAGGCTTTACACAAATAATTTAATGAAAATTATTTTAAATTATTAATTAATTCATTAAGAATAGAATTCGAATTCCCAAATTAATTATAATGAACAAAAACATCTTTATATGTTTGCAAAGATTTTTTTTAAAATTTTTTTTACACACTTAACTTAATTTATATCAATTTTTATCTATATTTATTAATTGAACAAGTTTACCCTACACATTAGCGAAAAAAATGAAGTTTTAATTTAACAAAAAACATTTGTTCTATATAATGAAAGGTTTCAGGTAAACAAAGCTGAAATTAAATTAGGGTTTGAAGCAATAAAGATGTTGGAGTTCTCGACAAGGCTTTGACATGTTGAGAGTACATACATATGTACATACAGATGTGCAATATACGAGTATATGTACTATATGTAAATAAAAATGTATAAACAGTCACTCCCCATATACATATTTTTTTTTGCGAAAATATAAGCCTCACTTTACCATCACTTGCATAATAAAGTATAATCTAAATTTGAAAGGGAAATTATACATAGTATGAATGTAGTTAACAATTGATATCATTATTGGCGATAATTGGTCTTATTATGTCGAACTGTTATCAGAAAATATATGTAGAGCATTAACTAATTATGGTTATTTATGATAACACTGTCTGAGCTTCAGCATTTTAAAGTTTATGATGGGATCGACCAGACAAGTCCATCACATATCAATCGATATACATATGTATAGGGAATACTGCAGCTGTTAGAATCTTAAGTTGAATCGCAGTTAAGCTTTTTTTCGCAACCACCAACAAAAGTTGACACAAAGCGTGTGGAATAAACAAAACAGAAAGCCATTAGACGAGCTGACGACAACGGTGTCACTGTAGATCGAAAGCTTTCTGTACGATCGAATCGGTTGGCTGTTGCTGCTGTTGCTATTGTAGTAATGACCGACAGCAGCAACAGCAACAGCAACAGCAGCAGGAAGCTTTTCCAGCACGCGCCGGTCTCAGTTTGTCGCCAGCTGCGTCATTAAAAGCTCTGTGCCAGTAATTCTCTTCCCTCGCGTTCGCTTTACCCCGAATCCAGACCAGGGATTGTTGTTGTTGTTGTCGTAGTTGTTGTTGTTGTTGTTGCTGCTGCAGAGTTCAATTCGCCTGCTTTGGGTTCAGTGCGAATTGAGCTGTCGAAGCGCGCGGCGGTCGACGTCTGGGTAGCGTAGCATTTGTTTATCTTTGTTTTTATTCTTATTTTCGTTTTCTTATTTTTTTTTATTACTTTATTTTTGTTTGTTTTTGTAAAGTTCGTATTTGTGTCAAAGTAGTTGTGCTGGCTGTTTGAATTGAAAATCGAACAACGTGAGCCTTGCTTTTAACATTTGCTTTACATTTAAGAAAAAATGATCGCATAGTTTCGATCTCATGCATAACGTATAAAATTGTGTCTTTACATCAACAGAGAGTGCGAAACACGTAAACAATATAAAATACAAAACAAACATGAGCGAAGCACCGAGCATATCAACCGGCAAGCGTGCTGCCTTCCAGGTGATGGCTGGCGGCTCTGCCGGATTCCTTGAGGTGTGCCTCATGCAACCGCTGGATGTGGTCAAGACACGCATGCAACTCCAGTGCACACCCGCAGCTGCCGCACTGTCCAGCGAGGTAAGAGTCTAGAGTCTAGCGAGTCGTCATGCAACTTCAATTAGCACATCAGCAATCGGACATCAGCTGGTACAGCTTTCGAAATAGTAGAGCTTAGAAAAGCCAGCGAAAGCTCAAGTTGATAAAGAGACCGGGAGAGAGAGAGAGAGTGTGAGAGAGGAGGAGCTGTACAGCTTTCGAATGGTTCGGCTTAAGTGGCTCATCGAATAACCTTCTGAGACAGATATATAGCGCAGCCCATAAGGCTGATAAGAGACAGCCGAACAGAGTTTTTATGACCAGACCAGAGCACAGCATAAGAATAAGAATAAGAACAATTATGTGAAAGAGGAAAGAGTGAATGAATTGTGATGCTTACAAAGGTCGTGTCAAGGTCAATGCGAATTCTTTTCGGAATGCGTGCTAGACGCAACAACAAGCAAATTAATATATATTTAGACAGCCCAAAACAAACGCACAGCTGATGAGTATACATATATTTATTCACGAATATATACATACATATACTGAGAGTATTTCTGGCCTTATCGATGCAGAGAACGTTTCCCAACTGGGTTATCAGCTGATTATGCTGACTTAGAATTACAATAGTCTTTCTCGCATTTTAAGAAATATGTATGTATGACTGGCGAAAGTCTCAGTTTTGGGCACTTGCATTTCACGCCTATCTAATCTAGCCAAAACAAGAAAAACAAAAACATTAAGCTTTTTATAATGAATTTTTTGGAAGTTTTACGAGTCTCTCAAGCACATACCACGTATATTAGTACATATATCATATAATACTTTTGAGCCGCAGCTAAATGATATTCTTGTGCTAGTTTACTTATTTTGCGTACATACGAATAATTCTGTTTACCTAGATATACTAACTGATTTATAGCGCAATTCTAAAATAGATGCAGAATGCAAATTAAAAAACATACACATGAAAAGCAGAATGAATAAGTCCAAAATATTGAGCACACTTTCGTCAATTTCCATGGATAGAAAAAGAGAGCGAAAGAGAATGAAACGATGCGAGTGCTCACATGGAGATACCCTGTAGTTGTTATGATAAACAGAAATATATGTATATGAAACAATTGAGGTTAATAATTTCTATAAGAATTCCATATATTTTAGTGCAGCAGAAATATCTCATTAGTCTTTGTCTGATCACAAAATCTTTGTTGCTAAAGATATTGATAAAATATAGATATTTTTTATGTATAGAGTGAATTCTTTGGCTGAAGATATTGAATATTATATTTATTTTACGCCTATGATAGAAGTTTTTCCTTTTTTGAAAGGTAGATATAAAATATATGCTGGGGCTCATAATTCATATAATATAATTATTAGTTTATATCGCATTAATCTTTTTAGCCTAGTGTTTGTCTAATCGGAGAACCTTTCTTGGGGATTATAAAATATAGTTTTCATTTCTACTTACTATAAAATAGCAGGATTTTTAAATATAATATTAATTTCTATTTTATATAAAAACACAAATACTTCAATAATTCAAGTTATCCACAATTCTTTTCGGTAGGCAACTTACAATGGCGTTATCGACTGCTTCGTCAAGATGCATCGCCAGGAAGGAGTTTTATCCTTTTGGAAGGGTCTGCTGCCGCCCATTCTGGCCGAGACGCCAAAGAGAGCCATTAAGTTTCTGGTCTTCGAGCAGACAAAACCATTATTCCAGTTCGGCTCACCAACACCAACACCGCTGACATTTTCGCTGGCCGGTTTGACAGCTGGCACCCTGGAAGCCATTGCCGTGAATCCCTTTGAGGTGGTCAAGGTGGCTCAGCAGGCGGATCGTCAGAAGAAGACGGCATCCTCCTTTAGTGTGGCACGCGATATAATCAATCGCGATGGTTTCGGCAGGCGCGGACTGCTGAAAGGCGTGACTGCGACAATTGGTCGCAATGGTACCTTCAACATGGTCTACTTTGGTTTCTATCACTCGGTCAAGAACATTGTGCCGCAGTACAAAGATGAGACTCTAGAGTTCCTGCGTAAGGTCATCATTGGTTTCACATCGGGCACATTGGCCTGCTTCATCAATATACCGTTCGATGTGGCCAAGTCGCGTATTCAGGGACCACAGCCGGTGGCCAATCAGATCAAATATCACGGCACTTTCCGCTCCATTGGCATTGTGTATCGCGAGGAAGGATTCCGTGCTCTCTACAAGGGTCTGGTGCCAAAGATTATGCGTTTGGGACCCGGTGGTGCTATCATGCTGCTCGCCTTCGACTATGTCTACGAATATCTGTTGGCGAACCACTCATAGTCCAATCGTTTGGTCATTCACAGTCTTTACTAACGCTAAGAAATCATCAGTCTATTACATTGCCGTTGTCACATACAAATTTCTATTGTAACTATTATTATATCGTATTTTTTTATTTTTTTTTCTATTGGAATGCAAATTCAAATTGCATGTTCATAAAAGTATTGACAACAAATGTTTGTAAATATATATAATAATGTTAAAATATATATATAAATCCAATAAATACATGGTTGAGATTACTTTTGCAAATTTTTACACTTATTAATTTCAAATCTTCACATTTTCAAAATGAAATAATAAGCGCCCTAAAGGCTGCTCTGAATGAGAAAATACACAAAGCTTTTGAAAGCTCTCAGCAACCCAAACTTGTTAACCTAACGAAAAACTTACTTAACGAAACATTTTCTTTTTAACGACAGAGCTTCAGTTGAGACACAAACCGAAATGCGGATGCAACTAGCTTAATTACAAATTAATGCGATGTGAAAGTTTTTAAAGTGAAAGTTTTTACTTTCGAATATATTATTGATTAGCAGGGCTGCAAATTTGTAAACTAATATTTCGTATCCTATGCAACATAATATCGATATTTTCTTATGGATGGTACATCGCACTTTTTCTTTAAATCTCTTAACTTTAATGCATTGCATATATCCTCGTTTATTTGAGATCTGACTTTACCATTTGTGTGATATACTTATTATATCTATTGTTTCTATTTTATCTTTTTTAATACGTTGCAACATCTATTTATGAAATTTTAAAACATTCTATATTTAATATACGTAAGTACATATATTCATTTTCATAATTCCATAATTTTTAGTGTAAAATTTGAGTGCGTAATTTTCGCTATTAACATTTACTTGTCTATAAATTTAATAAAAATTTTTATTTTCATCTTAAAGCGTATAGAAAGTATAGAATTTTCTTTGAATTGGCGTAAGCGAAACAAGCTTATTAATAATGAATGAGTGTTCATTTTTTGTAAATGAAATCTTGATAGATTTAGAAAAAGATAATCTATCAGGGATTTGTCACTACGGTTTGTGGTTTTCCCACTTCCCAGTTTAATCTTGGAAGCGCTGACGTATTGCTTGCAACTGTAATATATATTACTATATAGATTAATTAGTTCACCTCTATATTACATAAACATATTTAGATTTCTGAGAATAAACCAAGATTGTCTTAAAAATCGTTTTTTATTTAGTTGATGTGAAAAAGTATTGCGAATTGATCAATAAAAATAATGCATATTTCATTGTTGCGATATGTAAAATGCTATCTCTAGCTTTAGCTTGGAACTTGAACTGGAACTGCTGAAAGAAGGAAGGAGCTTTTCAAGCCGTATCCCTGAAAGCGCATATCTAGCACCTGCTGCTGTCAGAAACACACACACATACAGTTGCTCACCAATACACACACGCACTTGAGCACACTTAGAGCCAAAGTCACCCCCAATTGCAAGCCGAGAATTCGTATTCATTATTGATTGGCGGACAGACGCATGCGCAGTTGTGAGCTTCGGCTTCGAGGTCGAATCCGATGACAAGTTCAAAGTACCGAGTCCGCTGCGAACAGAGTCCGATTCGGAAGTGCGAAAGCGAGCGCAAAGAGAGAGAAGCATAAGCAGAGCCAACGAGTTATCCGTGCAAGCAGCGTCACTTGCAGTCGTTTGTGAGCGTTCGCAGCGCAAGGTACTCTTCAAGTTTCCTGGCGCATTCGAACCATTTACTATAACTGTGACTACAGTTAAACAGTTAGTACAAGGTTGTCAACCTGGTTACGACAGAGCGAAGCAGAGACAGATAGAGTGAGAGCGAGCACAAGTTGTAGTTGTTGTATACCAAACACACACACATACAGGGAAAGAGAGAGAGAGAGAGAGCGAGAGCGCATTGCTCGTCGTTACTAACTTTCTTCTTTCGTTTTTTTTTTTTTGCTGTTCTTCAAGTGTCGGCATTAAAATTGTTATTCTATTTGGTTATGTTTTTTTTCGAGTGCGTGTCGAAAGCAATATGAAAGATGCATAGAAGCAGAATGCGAAAAACAAAGTGCAATTAATTACCACAAACATCTAACGGAACTTAAACTCAAAAACAAAAACGAACGAAAGCAAAAAAAAAAAAAAGAAAAAACAGTTTTGCAAAAATTTTGTGCTGCCTTTAATCGTAAATTGTGTTCTTCCTCATTTTATTGTGTCTTTTGCGCAACGTGTGTGTGTCTGTGTGCGTGTGTGTGTGTGTGTGTGTGTGTGCGAGTGAGCGAATGAGTGTGCGTGTGTGTGGGACAGAGAGGCGGAGTGCGATTGAGAGAGCGAGAGTCCAGTGCGTGTGTTTGATTGCTTTGGAATTGTGCGTGCGCAGTTGTTCCACAATCGCGCGAGAGAGCGAGACACTGTGTTGGCACTTGATGTGCGAGCGAGAGCGCGCTATCTGGGGGGGAGAGAGAGAGCGAGAGGAAGATGTGAGGATATGTGATAGATTGGCGGGGTGTGGACCCAAAAAAGAATTGACTGCAGCTGTTTTCGATTTGGATTTTTCGATGAAAATCGTTTTTCCGATATTATTGCAGCAACAGCAGCGCCAGTTGACGAACAATTGGAAAATACGTGTACTTAAAGTTGATTAGGTGAAGGCTCTGCAGCGAGTGCACATGGACGTGAGCGAGTAACGAGTTGAGAGTTGTGAGTAAAGTGGCGGCGGGTGGCAAGTGAGGAGGCATAAGGACGGGGCAAAGCATACGCTCTGGCGTATGTTCGCTCCAACCTACCCTATCAATGTGCCTTTCGCTCTTTCGCTCCCTGTCTCTCTCTCTCTCTCTCGCTGTGGCGTAAGCTGGCTCTCTCTCTTTCGTTCGTTCTCCCAGCAACTTCTACTACGTTCTACAATCAAATACTACTACGCACACACACACACACACACATGTGTACACTTAATAGTTGACGCTTTTCGTTGCATAGTTTTTGGGGGCAGCGCAAAAGGAAACACGAAGCGTCAGCAGCAACAACAACAACAACAACAGCAGCAACAGCAATAGCAACAACAACAACAACGGCTCTAGAGTGCTCTATTTGTTAATACAATATATATTCAACTCCAAGTTTTTTTTTTTCTGTGTTTGTGTGTGTGTTGTTAACGATTGCTGTTGTTGCTGCTGTCGCTGGCCAAGTGCAAAACGAAATCAAAACCAACAAAACGAAAAAGAAAAACGAAAAGAAAAATAACCTAAAAAATCTATGTATTTCTATAACGAAGGCAAAAGCCAACAACCAACCACAACAACAAGCATAAAACAATCAAATTGAACGTTTTCAAACATACCAAAAGCGAGAAGAGAGTGTGAGCAAAATCGAATTGGACAACAAAGAAAAGTGCTAAATAAAAAAAAGGAAAATGTGCGCTTCGCTGCGTCGTAATTTGTTGCTGCGGAGCCTCTGGGCAGCCGTTGTGCTTATTGGCACAGTGCAGGTGAGTCATACCGAAATCCTATCGTTATTCTACACACAGACACATATATATATATAATATATATAGACACATATACACATACTCCCGCATACTGGAGTGGAGGAGACACAGGGACACGCATCACACGGGTTTATAGCGTGGTCTAAGCGGGCTCCGCAAAGTATGCTACGAAAAATGTGCCACGGCAAAAGAGACTTCAACTCGGTCTCGTTGCCGCTACACACACACACACACACACACACACACACACACACACACACACACACACTAATACACACTAATACACCGAGAGACATTACGCGAGTGTGCGCAAATATTGGCTTAATTGAACGGTTCTTTTTTTTTCTCGGTTCGCTTCGTTTTTTGGCTTTGTTTTGGTAGCCCAAAAGCGGACACAACACTTACACAACACGCAGCCAACCAATTTGCATACGAAATTAGTCGAGAGTGTGTGTGTGGAGAGGGTGGGTTAAGAGGGGGCGCTGTGCGGAGTGGAGGTGGTATGAAAGGTAGTTAACTAATGTGTTTGCGCCAGCAACTTTTGATTTAAGCAAATGACACAGTCACCTGCTCACCTGGTTGGTCAATGCATTCCATTCAATCAGCAAACACACACACACACATCTCTTGTGTATTTAAAGCAATTCGAAAAACAATTTGCGTTGTGCTCGAGGGCTCAGGCTTTGGAGGAGCAGAGTAGAGTGATGTGCTTTGTCTTATCAAAGTTGCTGCACTTGAATAACTCAAAGCAATTTACTCAGACAGCACAAAGCAGGCATGAGCTAGCTAGAAAACAACAACAGAAAAAAGCCAGTGAAGAGGAGGAGGAAGAGGATGAAAGGTGGAGAGGTGGGTCACCCACATGGGTTATCAAGTGGACAGGACTCGAACTCGGACTTGAGCTTAAGCTGCTTTATAAGCTGGACCCCGCTTCAGGTGGCACGTTGCACAGTTCAGGTGCTTCCTCTGCAATGCTTTTGTGTATGCAGCCAGCAATTTGATTCGCACATCTCCCCCAAGCTCCCTAGATCCATAGCTGCTCCTGTTTTGTACCCCATGCTATATGGCTGTTCAGCTTGATACTTTAATACCGCTATTCATGTAAGTTGTTGTTGCTTACTGCTGCTGCTGCTGTTGCCAACAATTTATGAGTGACCCAGGGCAGAGGCTTGTGGCTGTCATAGTCATAGTCACAGTCACCTTATACAACCACATGCTGTTCCCACTCTCCATACGCTTAGAGTCCTTCAGCCTTCAGCCATCAGCTCAGCGTTGAGCTTGTCGTGGAGCGAGTCGTCGTCGTCAACATTGCCGTGCACGTTATCGGAGCAAACGCATCGCAACGTCGACATTTCGTGGTCTCGTGTTCTCAGTGGTTGGTTGCTTCCATTCGTTTCATTCACGTTTCCACTTTGTGCCCCAGCTATGTTTTTCCTTCTTTTCCATTTTTTTTTATTTGTTGTTGTTGTGTTTTTCTCTATGTTGCTGCTATATTTTTATGTTGCTTCAAAGGACTCGTCGCACGCGTGTCTGACTCATGCAGACGGACAGACAGACGGACAGACAGACGGACAGACGGACGGACAGAGAGAAGGACTGCCAGTCAAGCTAAAGCACAATGTGCAATATGTCCACGCAACAAACCCAACTCGACAAGCGTCAGCCGATATCGGCCTGGACTCTCTCTCTCTCTCTCTCTCTATCTATTTCTCTTTCTCCTCAACCCATACAAAGTCTGCTCAGATACATTTAAACCCCGGCAACGGAGGGGGCAAGCATAGAGGAGGGTTGCTTCTCTCTGTCTCTGTGTAGATAACTGCGCTTTGGCCATTTGATTGTCGGGCCAACACAACTGTAAACTGGTAACTCGCAACTTGAAACTAGCAACTGGCAAACGGACAACGAACAACGGGCAAAACTGACAGGACAAGTCGTCAATTCGCTGGTCGCTCAACTTTAGCTACCCCTAAGCCATGTTTACAGCAATCCGACTTAACGCAGTTATGAGCGCGACGGGGCTGAAACTGTCAGTTGCCGTGGCTTTAAGCCCAGTTCAGTCGATTGCTTTAAAATCAAACTCAGTTCAATTCTAGAGTTGAATGTGGCTTACACAATAAACGATAATAATAATACATTTAGACATTTATCTACACAATGCATTGATGCCATAAATGTGCCTTCGACTATCATAATATGATATTCTTTTTCCTTTTATTATGAACTCATATAAACAGCACTGGAAATATATTTCTTTCTACAATTTGTGGTTTTTTTTGGCAACAAAATGTATTTAAACAAGCGAGAGAGTCGTTAATATACTACATAAATACTGAAATATAGCAAAAGCTACTATTTTGGTATATTGATATGGAACTACATTCAAGATATACCATAGAGTACAATATATACCAATAGGAAGGCGTTTTTCACCATACAAAAGTATTTTTTAAATACCTATTACAATTTTTACCTGATCGCAATAAAAGTTTTAGGAATCATAAAGACCATACATAGCTCGCAAATAACATTCGACCGATTTTTCTTCTTGTGCTCTCGTTGCGAGTACAACCGAAAAAGTTCAAAGTGAGTTTTGTTGCCTTCATTTATGTTTTCTATTGATCGCTTTTCGTTGAGCTCTTTGTATTTCTCTTGCTCTTTCAATGAGCAGTGCGTAAATATCGGAACGAGAAACGCTCGCACAATGAGAGTCAGATTTCGTTGTGGTTGCAATTAATATATAATATTTCGTCATCAAAACTGATGCTTAACGATTTGCTTGCCTAAGCATGTGAATGTTTACCAAATGTATATACAAAAGACGTTTTGTTTCACTGAACACGACAAAAGCGGAACAATCAGAACAAAACAGAATATAAACAAAGGGTTTCGCTTTGAGATCGAGTGATCTCATTCAAGAACCCATAAATCGGTTGCTCTCTGAGTCTTTTCGTAAAGATTTAGAAAAAAGACACTTATTGGCAGACAATGTGAAACGTGAAGACTATTATGTAGTTAGTTTTTTTGGGTAGTGAGTTATACTCAAATAAATACTTTTAGTAAATTTCGAATTATTTGAATTTGTATTATCATCTTTAAAAAAAAGTACAGCAAAGGTTTACTTTAATGGTCATTCAAATTGTCATGATGGTACTGAGATGGTTAGTGACAACTTTTGCTCATATAACATAAAAGTATTTATTTATCTTTATCTTTAAGTTGATAACTTGGAATTTAGCGGAGTAAATATCTAATTCTATATTGCTGCGCAAGGAATACATTTGCGAATCACATTTCATGTATGCAATTATTGAGTATGTCTTATATAGTAATTAAGTATTTGTGTTATAGAATGAAATTGTACAGCCAGAGGCAGTCTGAACATTTAATTGCATGTTACTTTTGTTGTCGCTAACTCACATTTCATGCATTGATTGCTTTTCAAATGTTTGCCATTAAATTGGACATTTGATCAGCTGGATACCTTTTTATCCAGCTTCCCAGGTGTCCAGTTATTTTGTTTGCCTCCCAAGTGTGTTGTGTGTGTGTGTGTGTTTTTTTTTTGTTTTCTGTTCTAGATGAAATCATTTCCGTTTGCTGTCTAAGTTGAGCCACCTTTCTATGTGATTACTTTGCTCAGTGGTTTAAGGCGTCTTTAAGCTTGGTGAATTATGAAAATCCAAGTGCAATTTTGTTATGCAGTTGCCTTGGGCTTTTGTCTGGATTTGTGGCAGCAATAAAATAAAATAAATAAATAAATGGAGTTGCATAAATAAATACAAGTACAGTGCTGCAAACGTTTGCACAATTCAGCAAACAATCGAATCGAAACGTGCTGCTTATCATTTTCCATTTCAACATTTCACCATTTGCCAGTTCATTCGATGAGGTGCGCGTCACCGCCATGTCATCCACTAATGATGGGGTCGAAGAAGAAGGCACATCTGTCCCTCCCACTGTGGCACTGTGGACTGGCTTTGAGTTCGCCTCATGCCTCATGCCTCATGCCTAAGCATTGCTCGTAAAAACTCGATGGCAGTTAATGCCTTGTGCGTGGTCGCAGTCGCATTCGCATTCGCAGTTGCACTCGCAGTTGTAGTTGTCGTTGTAGTTGTAGTTGTTATCGAGTATATCTGTGCTCACAGCTCGCTGCTGTGGCTGTCACTTGCCATTTAATCATGGGTGGACGTTCGCATTCATTGCATGCACTTAGTCAGCGTTCCCCTTCCTCCTGTGCCTGTGCCTGTGCTGTGTGCAATGCCATCATGAATCGAAGCCTCCTTGCTGCCTGCTGCCACCCTCGCAAATCCTTCAGCATTTGTCAGGCTTGGCAATGCCAAACAACTTGGTCAGCGTTGTCTCTCGCTCCTCTCCCTCTTGTTGTTGTTCTTCCTTTGCTGTTCGTGCACATTCATTAGTTGTGGTGTCATGCTACACACACTCACACTCGCACACACACTAGCAGACAGTTAGACACTGTGCAGTGACCCCACTTCCTTTCAATTTCCCGTGCCACATACACAACACACAACACAACAGCTGAAATCCTTTTGGCTCGGCTTCGCCTGTCTTTGCTTCTGGCTTTTGTTTGGCTCTCTGTGTATGTCCTTCAGCCCATGTTTCGAATCCTGAACTCAACACAACTCGTTTCATTTCGTACGTTTCATACGTTTTGCGTTTCATTCCGCTGTCTCTCTCTCTCTGTCTCTCTTTCTCTTCTTGCCTGCTTTCTTCTGCTTCTGTTTTTATTTTCTGCTCGTTTTTTTTTCTTTTGCTGTTTTTCCCGCTGTCATTTCGGTTTGTGTGCAGCTTTGGTTTTTTTTTTTTCTATGTGTGTGTATTAGAGCTTGTCCAGCGCATCTCAACTGGGGTTTCATCCTGACTTTGTGGTCGTGCCCCGTGCCCCGTGCTCTGTTCCCCTTCCCTTTCCGTTTCCCCCTTCCTCTGCACCGCCATGCTCATCGTATCATATCCCTTAATCGGCGTATCCATGCCCATATTCAGTTACAAAGCGTTTACGCTTCAATAACTTTTTCGATTATGCATTTTGCTCATTTCAACGTTGACAAAGGCGACCCCTCGGTTGCCCCTCCCCCCCCCCCCCCACCAAACGCTTGGACACGTTTTGTTTCACACACATGCTGCAAACTCAGGCCTAGAATTAAGGTTAAGTATTGGATGCTATGACGAGAAGGAGCATAAAAAAAAAAGGACTGAGAAATATTGAGCGATATTCAATGCGAGTGCGACGGCTCATGGCCATGCCACACGCCACACATGCCACATGCTGCATGCTACATGCCACACACACATGGGTCAACAACTCTTATCCTGCGGCGGCCGCAAGGTGACGACTCGCTTGCCACTTGCGACTTGCGCCTGCCAGCGGCGACCATAAAAGGATGCGCGAGGACGAAGATACTAATGTTGATAATAATGATGAAAATGGTGGAAGATGGTGGAAGATGATTATGCCTGATGACTCACACAATTGAGCAAATGAACCAGAATTGAATGGCAAACGAAGCAAAGCAAAGGCAAAGGCAAAGACAGAAGCAAAAGCAGAACGCAAAACGCAAAAGGCGAAAGGCGAAAGGTGCAAAAGAGCGAAGCGAGAGAAATGTTATAGCAAAGAGACAAGTATAAAGCGAAAGACATAAAAGGCAAATCGGCGTCGGAGCAGCCACGCCGAAAGTCCTTTCACACACACACACACACACACAAGAGAGTGAAAGAGAGTGCTAGGGAGAGAGAGAGAGCGCCGCGACGCCATTTTCCAGGCCAACAACAACAACAACAACAAGAAGAACAACAAAAAAAAGGGTGCAAAAGAAGACAAACTCCAGCGCGGCTTTAACTAATGCAAACAGTCGAAACAGCAGCTCGAGCAAGGACGAGAACGAAGACGAAGAAGAGTAGGAGCAAGCAGAGGGGGAGAAGTAGGGGGAGTGAGACACGCAGCTAGACGAAGAGAAGAAGACGAAGCGAAGCACTTGAGGCAGCTCGATGAGGGGCACGATGAAGGCCTCCATTGATAGCCGCAGCTACAGTTGGAAGTTTCTCGGCTTCTCGGTTTTGTTGCCCTTCGTTCTCCTCCCAAAAAACGGAGCTGAAGATGGCAGCTGAAGCTGAAGTTGAAAATAAAAAGTTTCACTCGGTTTTTTGGCTCGTCTTTGGTTTATTTTTTTGTGCTGTTTGTGTTGCACGTCTTGGCAGCGACGCGATGTAAGCCAATATATACAGATACATATATACAATATATACTCTATACTATATGTATGTATATATATATATGTGTGTGATAGGAATAAACTATACGACGACGACGACAACGTGCCAAGCTCAAATTGTGGCAGGTGCTTGAATTTGGCATTTTGTTGACTGAGCCTGAACGAGTTTCCTTGTTGCTCCTTCTTGTTGCTGTTGTGCCACACACACACACAAAAGTCTCTCGCATGCATTATTTGTTCGAGTGCTTGCTAGTGGGCGTGGCACACACACACAAACACACGCTCACACCCAAACAGAAGTCTCTTAGCCGCTAAAGTCCCTTCGAGTTTCAGTAGTTGAGCTTGCGGCGGCGGCGGCTGCTGATTTCATTTCAGTTGCCTGCCACTTTTCAATCGCCTCACACGAGTCACGTTTCGCCCAAAAGAACGAACGAGTCAAGGAGAAAGGGAGCGGGGGGGGGGGGGGGGAGAGAGAGAGGCTTCAAGGGGCACTCACTCGAGTATTGAAGACAATCCGTTGCATACGTTGAAAATGAAGCTCGTCTTCTTGACTTTTCCACGCGAATTGTTTTGCCCAGAAAAGCTTTTGTCAGTTTTCTTCTTTCTTTTTTTTTTTTTTGGCAAAATGGCAAACGGCAAACGGCGAATGGCAAATGGCAAATCCGGCCACACAAACACACACACACAACCACACGAATGTAACGTGGAATGATGAAGAGAATGGCATCATTATCGATGGTGTCATTAGCCGCGATGTGTCGAGTGAAGTGCTGGAAGAGTTTTTTCGGCTAGGAAATGGTCTGCACTTTGTCTTTGGCTCGAGAGATAAATAACCGCATAGATAAACATTGTTTGGCTGAGCATGGCGAATAAATGAATGCATGAATAAATGAATGAATTATTAACCTTGCTTGCATACAAATGTGACTGTCGCTTTATCTGCGAGTAATTCGCAAACAGTTGCGTTTGCCACCACTCGAATCTGGTCATTCAAATGCAATAGTTACTTATGTGCATAATTCGTTTGCTGGCGAGCAGTCAACTCTAACCTCAAAACACAGAGAAAGAGAGCGAAAGAGCGAGAGAGGTGGCAACGCCGCACACTCTTAAGCGCTGCCAACTTGTCAACAAAGGGCTACCAATACTTTTGAGTAGCTGAACTGATTTTGAATTTAGATTGTTTTTATTGTTAAATAAATTTAATCTATTATCTGCTTTTTCTTTTCAATCCATTGTCCACTTTTTAGATACTTTGTTCATGCTTTAGGCGCTGCCAACTTGTCAATAAAGAGGAAGCTGAAAAATTGAACTGATCTTTTAGATTCATATTAATTTTATTGATACGTAAATATAATCTATTTTCAGAGTCTCCTTTTTAATCAATTCTTCACTTTATTCCTGCGTTAAGCGCTGCTAACTTGTCAATAACAAGCTGCCAATACTTTTAGTCGCTAAGCAAACCTTAAGTATTTGGTGTTGTCTATACTAATTCCTTAAAAAATAAATATTATCTAGTGGTTTCTCTGTTCTTGATGTATTTAGCCGCCGTAGTGATAAATTATTGTTGCGGCAACAGCGCTGCCAACTTGTCAACGCCGAGCTGTCAACTTGACGCAATAACACACAGAAAAACTGAAATCGTAATTTAACCGCATGACAAATGCGAATGCGAATGCGAACAGTGAGTTCGAATCTGGCATAAACGTGCCTTCGATTTTGGCTAAAAGATGCAAATTTTGATTAGATTTGATTCATCGTGTGTCATAGAAAATACACAAAATGTGTTTTGATAATTTATTCTTATCGTGTTCGTTGGCCGCAACGCAGCAGCTTCTTGAAGCGTCGACACAGGAAATGAGAATGCCACAAAAGGCAAAGCCAAGGCTGGCGCTGAGGTTGAGGCTGAGTTTGAGGCTGAGACCGAGGCTGAGGCTGAGGCATTCCCTTTGAGTCATGTAATTCGCGGGCGTTTTCAAGGCGATTTGGGATTTCGGGGAGAGTCTTTCAATTCCCCATTCAGGTTGTCAGGTTTTGCCGGTTGTCGGTTTGTTGGTCCCTGCTGTTGTTGGCCAGGTTTTCCCCATAAAATGCTTCACTTAAATGCAAATAATCAAATTTCCACGCAGCGCACACACACACACACACACACACACACACACACAGAAAGCAAACAAACAAGCTGCTAATTACGTGACCCAATTAATTCTAAACACACACACACACATAGAGCAATAGAAATAATATTCGCTGGCTTTTAAATTTTTGCTTTTAACTGGCAAAACATGGACGCAACAAAGCGGCAAAAAGCGAGAGCGAGAGAGGGAGAGATTGGGAGCGAGTGTGAGAGAGAGAGAGCGAGTGAGCAAATGCTGATGATGATAACCAAAATGTTTATTTGAAATTTGCGCCAGGAAATACATTTGAAGCAGCGCAGCACAACCTCGTTCTCTCTCTGTCTCACTCTCTCTCTCTCCCTCGCTCGCTCGCTCCCTCTTGCACTCGCTCTCGACTTTTTATATATTTAGCCAAGCTTTTTGTGCGCCACGGAAAATCCAATTTTATTTGCATTTTCATTAACAGCAAATAATAAAACGGAAATATGATTTTTATGCCATTCCCATGCAAAAATGGGCAACCCGTGGCGCAGTTAACGCAGCAGCAGCAGCAGCTGCCACGCCCCCAGCCCCCAGCCCCCGGACCACCCTCCCACCTTCTCAACGCCCACTCACTCACAATCGCCTGGCTGGCCAGTACCGAGCCACGCCTACAAACGACTTGTGCGCCCATTTCCAGGCCATTACAACGTGCATTTCCGCTTTGGCTTCGTTCGACGTTGTTTTGTTTGTTGGGTGATTATAAGCAATTTGTGTTATAAAATCGCAATATTGCATTTTTTGACTATGCTTTCAGCGTCCCCTACTTAGCTTCCCTTCTCCCTTCCCCTTTCACTTTGCTGCATGCAATTGCATTTCCATTCATTTTCCACTTTTTTGCCTTTTCTCGTTTGGCTTATTTTTCAATTGGCATAGTTTTCGCTTGCTTGCTTTTTCGCTTTTTCGCTTTCTCGATTCTGTTGATTGGAATAAATGAATCGTTGTAATGAAGCAACTGAAGACTCGAAGTGCGTTAGTCAAATGACATTAAAAAAATACTATGAAATGAAATGAAATTCATTTCTCACTCAATTTGCCTCTGGGCCAGAGACTTCAATTTTGAACCTCGAAACAATGAAATGGAATGGAAAACACAAAAAAAAAAGGAAAAGTAGAAAATCACAAATGGCAAAACTTCAGTTGAGTTTGACACATTAATACGTTGGCCATGGCCTGTGTCTGGCTTTGGCTTTAGCTTTTGATTCTGCTTTTGCTTTTACCTCTCTCTCAATCTCTGTCTCTCTCTCTCTCTCTCTCTCTCTCTCTCTCTCTCTCTCTGTCTCTGTTGTATTCCCCAAATCCCATTTGGCTATCAGCACAACGGGATTCCCATTGTTGCTGTGGTGTGGGCGGTGAACTTGTCAAATCGAAGAGCAAACGCGCCTCCCAGATCCATTTGAGGGTCATAAATGTGGGTAATGCACACACACACACACACACACCCACACCCACACACACACACACACCATGTGGGGATTGCTTCGAAAACTCCATCCGGGTTCTGTGTGTAACTTGAAGTGAAGCGCAATATTTGTGACATAAAATTTGCTATTAAATTAAATTTTATTTGCACATTCATTCAAAATACTCGGATATGTTGCAAGGGATGGAAAAGACATTACAAACAAGTAAAGGAAAAAAAATGAAAGAATATTTGACAGTGGGAAGAGATGGAGATAAACAGAGAGGGAGTGAGGGCGTGAGAGATAGGGAGGAGGGAGAGAGTGAGAGAGAGAGAGACATTTGAGAGCTACAAAAATTGACTTGATGTCAATTTTACGAGCGCGTTTGCAGATAATGAAATTTATGCGCAAAGGCAGACAGTCAGATGGACTAACCGACAGACAAACAGTCAGACTGGCGAACAGACATACAGACATACAAAAGGAGAGACAGACAGAAAGACAGAGAGACAGACAGACAGACGGACAGACAGACAGACAGACAGACGGACGTACGGACGGACAGACAGACAGACAGACAGACATATAGACAGACAGACAGAAAGACAGAGAGACAGACAGACAGACGGACAGACAGACAGACAGACAGACAGACGGACGTACGGACGGACAGACAGACAGACATATAGACAGACAGACAGAAAGACAGAGAGACAGACAGACAGACGGACAGACAGACAGACAGAAAGACAGATAGAAAGACAGACAGACAGACAGACAGACTGATAGACAGACAGACAGACGGACAGTCAGGCAGATAGACAGACAGACGGACAGACAGACAGACAGACAGATAGACAAACAGACAGACAGACAGATAGAAAGACATATAGACAGACAAACAGACATACAAAAGGAGAGACAGACAGACAGACAGACAGACAGCCAAGGAGTTTGAGAAGAAAGCAGAGCTGCGCACGATTGAAAATCAATTTATTGCAGACAACGTAAACAATAAGGACAATTAAGCATAAAGCAATAAATTAGAAATATAAATATAATAACACACACATTTACTTACATCATATCGCATCATCATCGTGTTGCGGGGTCATTAAAGTGCCTGTCAAGTTGGGTTAGGTCAGACGCATTATCGATTGCAATCAGCGGCATCGACTCGATGTCATTACCAATTATCGCATTCCATTTGCTCGACTTGCTCTCTCTGTCTCCCTCTCTCTCTCTGTCTCCCTCTCTCTCTCTATCTTCAGCATACTAATTGAAAATAATCGATTATTACTTAAGAGCTTGGCTGTTGCTATTAATCTTTGCCGTTGTTAGTTGACCACGTTTGTCTCTATTTATTTAGATTTAGCTGGCTGCAAAAAGGCTTTTAGCCGCTTTATTGCTGCAAATATGAACTGAATGTGTCGACAAAAAATGCAAACAAGAATTCCATAAAATTCATTCGTTTCGGCATTTTCAACTGCGAAATGTTGTTTATTTCTCTTCCCACTCCCTCTCCACAAAATTTGTCTTCTGGCTTTGTGTGAGAGTGCAAAGTTGAGTTTATATTTATGGCGCTGTTTGGTCATTGTTTGTGTAGTTGCTAAACAAATTACGCTGTCACTAATTGTGTAAATTTAAGACAATTCTTTAGAGAAAAGATTAATCGAGTAGCGTATTTAAGCTGCGGCTTGCCACAGCAGCATATTTCACAGACTTGTTATCTCGTTTGTGCACAAGCCAGAAAAAAGATTGCAAGAGATTTTGAAGCTTAGCTCGCAGGAATGTATGTAAATATGCATATGCGTGTGTCGCCTCTGGCACTTGCACTTGTCTGCGTACGTGTGTGTGTGCGTACGTGTGTGTGTGCGTACGTGTGTGTGTGTGTGGCATGTGTCGAGCGCCAAGTCTTTTGGGCTCAGCTCCCTTTTTTGGCGTTGACTTTGCGGCCTGGCGCTTGGCTGACACATAACCAGCCATGTCCAAAAACCCAAAGCCAAGCCGAGAGCCAAGCAACGCACATTGTTTGGTGTCCTTCTACTGCTGCTACTGCTGCTGTGGCTGCTCTTGATGCTTCACTTCCCTTGCCTCCCCTTCTGCTGCTGTCCCCTTTGCTGTGCTTGGCTTGGCTCCTTCATCGTCATTTGTTTCTGCGTCGCACTTAATAAAATAATGTTGTATGCGTTGTGGCGCATAATAGCAACGAGTGCTGTTTATCTATGTGTGTATGTGTGAGTGTGTGTGTGTGCGTGTGTGTTTGGTGTCAACTGTAATTGTGTTTGTAGTCAGCCAGACACACAAACAGTCGCAACGTTTGCTGCTGTTGCTGCTGCTGTCGTTCTTCTTGCTCTTGTTGTAGTTTTAGTTGGTCATAATTGTTGTTGTTGCTGTTGCTGTTGACATTGTTGTTGTTGACTTTGTTGTGGTTGTTGTTGTCGCCTCTGGTTGTTGTTGTTGTTGCTGTTGCTGGCATGCAAGTGAGTTGGCTGCGTGGGCGGCTCTATTAAACTCTGCTGTTTGTGGCTAAAATTTGCCAGCTATGCACAGCTGTGGCAAAAAGTTAATGGCCAAGAGCCCAAACAACGAGACGACAGTTCAACACGCCCACAACGCCCATCTCTCGGTCTCTTTCTCTTTCTGTCTCTCTTCCCCTCTTTGGCCATTATAAAACTCATTTTGCTGTCTCTCTCGCTTTTGCTCTCTGGTCATGTATGTGTTTTTATGCCTTTGTCACTTGGGTTCTATTAGGCACAAGTACACACACACACACACATACACACAGTGGCTCATACACTCAGAGTTACTTTATCGTTTAAATATTTCAAGTGTGGCACAGACACAACAACAACAACAACGACGACGACGAACAACGGAGAACAGAGAATGGAGAACAGAGAATGGAGAACTCGCAGCTAGCATATCGTCATGTCCCGGTATGCGGCATGCGGCATGCAGCGCGTGGCATGGCACATTATGTGCCACTTGTATGCGACAATGACTGGAGCATAGACGCCACTCTCCCACTCCCCCTCCTCTTATCCCACCCCTCCCTCGACCAAAGACAAATTGTTAGTGGCGCTGCAGCAGGGCCAAAGTAATGACATTTTCAGCGTTGTCTACTTTTAGGAGTTGTCGCTGCACACACACACACACACACACACACACGCTAGCGCCCTCTGGCGTTCAGTGTATTGGACTCATGTGACAGACGTTAATGTTGAGGAAGAGGGAAGGGGAAAGAGCTGCAGCGGGGATAACCATAAAACTCAATTGCCATTTAAGCGCTGATTTGTGCGCTCGATTGATTAATGTGGCGTCAAGTGTGCGATTGCGAAGTGCGAGCGCGCGTTATCGATAAGTGCCTATCGATAACTACACTGGCTGGTGTGCTGTATGTGTGTGTGTGTGATATAACTCTGCGTTCACGTAATCACCAGAATCGAATTTTAACTCTCTTTTTTGGCTACTTTATTTTTTTTTTTTTTTTTTTGAAAGGGGAGCCAACTGAGGCGTTAAATTTGATGACATTCAACATTTCGCCTCGCTCTCTTGGCCTCTTGGTCTCTTGTCTCTCTGTAGCAAGTGAGAGAGAGTTTCATTTTATTATTATTAAATGTTGTTGTGCCTTGGATTATGGTCGAACGTGTCGTATGCGCAACCAAGCAGCAAACAACTCCTGTCGCTAGGGTCACATATACACACACACATATATATACATATATATATATATGTATGTATGTAATCTAGCTGGCAGCATCATAAATTTACTAAAATCGAAAGCCTCTTGGGTCACGGGCAGAACACACTTCAAATGGGGGCGGCGGCGTTTCCATTCAATTTCTTCTTTGTTCGCTGTTTTGCTTCTTTTTTTCTCTCGTTTCGTTTCTTTTTTTTTTAGAAACCACTCGAAAACTGTCCAAATCAAAGACAGCCAAGCCTGCTGCTTGGCCCACACTCTCAGTGTATTCTCTCTGTGTTTCTTTTTTTTCTCCCCCGTTCGCTGACGCCTCTGTGTGGCACGCCCCACACTCTCGATGTGTGTGTGTGTGTGTGTGTGGCTGACGTATTGGCAAATAAATAAAGCGCCAAAAATAAAATACTTGTGCGAATATAGGCGAAAAAGCAGAGCCAACAACATCAACAACAACAACAACAACGATAAATATTCTGATTTTTATTTTAGCCAGCGCTCGAAAGTATGCTACAAAATTGTTTATGCGCCCAGCGCTCCTCTTTCTCTCTCTCTCTCTCTTCCAGTCTTTTTATATGTATGTGTGTGTGTTAGAGCATGATTTTTAACGTAAATAAAGCGCTATTGATATTGAGTGTTTGCCGCTGCCTGGGCAGAGCCACTGAACACTGAATACTGAACACTGAGCACTGAAAACTGAACGCGCTGTCATATTATGAGCTCAGGCCAAAGGCATAAAAAGTGTTTTTTATCGGCAGCAATACAACCCTTTGCCCTTTCCCTTTTCCACTCCCCTTTTTCACATACATAACATGCTGTTTGGGGTCGGCAGCCGCTTTAGTTTTCCCTACACACACACACACATACACACACGTACGGAGGGCACTCGAAGCGGCACAAATACTCGCACAGTGATTGAGTGGCGACTGCATCTGTTGTGATTTTGCGGTTGACAGTTAAGTTAATTTGTTTGCCAAAAGAAATAAACGAGAGTGTGTGTGCGTGTGTGTGTGTGTGTGTGTGCGTGTGTGTGTGTGTGGAGTACTTATTGGCAATCCTTTTTAATATGCCATCTCAATGATACGGAAAATTAAGTGGTTAGCACTCATAGATTGGTCCGTTTAACAGACTAACCCTATCACACACACATATAGTATCTCTTCTTCATCCTAACATTAACCGCAATCAGCTGAGTCCATTTGCTCACAATTCATTTAGTTTGTGCCTTGTGTCAACTGTACCGCATCCATTGAGAACAAGTATATTAACAAACTGCATGAATTTTACTTTTACTGTCAGTACATTTCTTCATCACAAATTGTTGCCAATTAATTGCACTTGAACTCCCTTTAAACTTATAATGAAAATATAAAGTTCTCTGCCAATTATTCAGAGAACTTAATAAATGCATTTTTGCTTTCATATTGCATTCAATAAGAAACCATTTGAATGGAAGCAAAAGCTTTGCCCATATTTCTTGAATTGAGCATTCTTGTGGCTTCTTTTGCTCACTCAATTAAATTGCATAATTCTTGTAATTGAAGCAAGAGCATATTCTTGCGTGTTACTTTGGCGCAATGTATTTATTTAATATTTTCCAAAGTTTTACAAGGCAGCTTTTTTTTATTAAATATTAGATCAAATAAATGTCAGTTAAATGTGTTTGAGATATGCAATAATACTTTTTACGGTATTATAAATCAAATGTAAAATGAATTTACAGTTTTTGTTATATATTTAAAAGATTTTAAATTGAAAAGAACAATTAATTAAAAGAAGAATTTTAATTTATTTTCTATGTCTGCCATCCATAGGGAAGTTTCGTTATAGCTTAGTATATTTGAAGTATATTAATTCAGTATACTTTTACCAATTTTCGGTATAATAATGGAGTATATTTTGGGATATGTATGATATATTTATTCGGTATATTTTGCCTACTTGCAGTACAATAATGCAGTATATTAATGCGGTATACTAATTCAGTATAATTCAGTATATTTTCAGTATATTTTTTTAGAATTATACCGCATGGTTTTGCTGGCATCTCACATTCGACCACACTCGACTGTGAAGAAACAAGCTTGAATTGCAATTAAATTAAGATAATAAAATGCATTTTACAAAAGTAAAATAATGACTGCTATACAGAGCATTTTTATTGTCTTGACTACTTGTCTGCTATTTTTTTAATATATTGCTATACATCAAAACAATAAAAATGCTCTGTATAGCAGTGATTATTTTACTTTAGTAAAATGCATTCTATTCTCTTAATTTAATTGCAATTCAAGCTCGTTTTTTATCTGTGCCAAAATGTTGACTAACAATTGCAAAAGTTTTGCTTGAGTAAAGAAAAAAAGGAACAGTGTTAATCTCATTCGTTAGCTTCGCTCACTCACAAACTATAAACTTTGCCCCACTGTGCCCGAGTGACAAGTCGAAATTCCACGTCCTGTTTCTACCTTTAAATGCTGCTTGCTGCTGCTTTTGTTATTGTTGTTGTTGTTTATTTGTTGTCACTGCTGCTGCTGCTGCTGTTGGTTTGCAGTGACCTAAGCCAAGGAAATGCCAACTCACGACCTAAGTGTGTATGTGTGTGTGTGTGTGTGTGTTGGCAAAATGTTTATGTCGACGTCTTTTTAATTTAAATTTTGCCTTTTATTTCGAAACACGATTCGCCATTTTGTTTTGCATTGTTGCTGCTGCTTTCTTTGCCTTCTGTTTAGTTATTTCGCCTATTTGCATTTGACTTGATTTCCCTTTTTTTTTTGTGCTTTTTTTGCTTTTTTGGTGTTTTTTCTCTGACCTTTTTCGTTCGTTTTGCGTCCCTTGTTGCCGCGTGACCCGCCGCTTCCCATGCTTTATAGCATAGGAAATTACAAAGCAGAAATAATTTTTGGACAGGAAAATATTTCTCATGTTTATTGTGAATGGTTCAAACGGCAAAGTGAAATGTGAAATGTGGCAATGGCATAGCAAACTACAACAACAGCAACAACAATGGGAACAACAAGTGAAGAAAAGACAACAATATGGAGCAAAAGAAAAGGCACAAGAAAGGGAAAGAAAGAAAGAGAGAGGGAGAAAGAGAGAAAGAGATTGTAGTGTGCACACGGAAACGGGATTTCCCGCTTTTAGTTTATGATCTTTTCGGGCTCTTTTTCTATCTCTGTCTCTGTCTCGCTTTGCCATAATTGAAACGAGTTTATTTGTTATACAGGGTTATATGGAATTGAGGCGGAGGGAGGAAGAGGAGGAAGAGGCGGGCTAACCTTTGACTCGTTTGGCCCATAAAATAAAATACCGAAAAAATAAAGAAACTTTTTCGTTTGGCAGTTTTCAGTTTTGTTGCTCAACTTTTATGGCTTAAACGAAATCTTAAATGAAGTCAATGAAATGAAAATTTCTGGGGTCTGCACTTGAACACCCAACAAGAGGGGGAATGGGGGAATGGGGGGAGGGATTAGTTAAGCTGAGGTAGTTTGAGGGGGGTCAAATCAATGTGCAAATGCCAAATGTATGAAATATGAATGCAAATGAATGAATGTCCTTGCGAGTCCAAGTCTGGCATTCAGTCAGTCAGTAAGCAAGTGTATCTTTTTCTACACACACATACACACAACTCTACGTATGTGTGTGTGTGTGTATACTTACCTCAGCGCCTTTGGCGCAGCGCAACTTTCTCAAGAGTTGCTAATGCCAGCGCTTTATCTGCTGCCTGCTTATGAGCCTCCAGGGCTTCAGCACACGCACACTTGTACTCTCCAACACACGCACACACACACAGACACTCTCTTTTAGCAGCTCTCTTGCTTTCTTTTGTCGTCCTCCCCCCTCCTCCACCTCTTTGGCCTTGCTATTTGGGCAGCCTTGGCAAAACAAAAAAACAAACAAAAAGAAAAAAGAATAAAGAAGAAGGTAAAGCGGCTTTGGTCGCTCGCTCGCTCGCTGTGGTGAATTGTTGTTGTCTTGTGGTAGGTTCACATTGCCGCCGGCAAATTTCACCACACGCGCACACACACACACACATACTCTTTTGACCACACAGTCCCGTTGCTGCTCTACTTCTACAACGACTACGACTACGACTTCCACTCCAATTTTCCATTTCCCATTTTCATTTCCATTTGCAACTTCAGCTCCAAACTTCAGCTTTGGCTTCGTCTATTTTACACAAATTATTTCGAATTTATTTCGGGTTACCTGAGCTCCACAACCACCTTTTTGGCTTACGTATTTGTGTGTGTGTGTGTATGTGTTTGCTTCGCTGTGTGTGTCTGTGTGTGTTTGATATATTTTGTAGTATACTTTTCTGCTGGCAGCAGCAGCGCTTGTAATACAAAAAACCAATTTCAAGCATTCATTCAAGGCGCTACGGGATTTCGTTGCTTTGCTGTTGTTTTTGTTGTTGTTGTTCTAGCATTTTACGCTAGCTGAAAATTCTATGGTGTTGCAATGTCCTGCTGCTGTGTGTGTGCGAGTGTGTGTGTGTGTGTGTGTGTGTGCCGTTGCTATTGCTTCAGGCATTCAACGCTGACAGTTACGTGGCGCTTTTGCATAGCGACGACAGCGCGCTGCCTTCCTCTCTTTCCCTCCCTCTTTTTGTCTCTCTCTCTCTCTCTTTCTATGTTGCCGAAAAACCCAAAAGCTCCTTTCCCCTTTCCGCACCCCGTCAGCCAGGTTTTCCACACCCTGCTGCTGAGTTAACTACCCCAGTTGGGTCATTGTATAACTGCGTTGCGTGGGTTGTTACAGTTCTTGTTGTTGTTGTTGTTGTTGCTGCTGCGTGGTTTGCTTTGCTTTGGCTGCGGCTATTGTTGTTGCTGCTGCTGTTGTTTATTTTAAATACGCTTCAAATTTACTTTTATACGCTTTTAATTTGTGCGCATTTTGCAGCTGCTGTTGCTGTTGCTGCTGCTGTGTGGTAAATGGCCCAGTTAAAGGTTCAATGCGATCTTGTTGTTGTCGTTGCTGCTGCGATGTTTTTTAATTAAGAAATTGACACAATTTACGTGTAGCTAGCATTTTCATTTGCTCTGCGAAACATGCTTAAATTGAACCCAAGCCAAATTTCGTCGCATGTCAACATGGCCAACAAATCTGTCTGTGAATTTGTGGCCAAAACTCGATGATATTTTTACATAGTTGCAAATTGAAGTCACTTAACATTAACAAAATTAGAAACTGAAGTTAAGATATTAGGTGAAAATACATATTATATTAACTTTTCCTACTCTTTGTCAAGTAAATTATACACACAGTTTATGTGTAATTTAATTGAACAAAATACGAATTTAATTAACAAATTTGATGCGCACTTTCTTGCAAACTTTGATAAATGAAGTTGCTTTTTTGTTGTGGAGTTAATAACACGATCAAATTATGATCTATGTCTGCTTCTGCTTCAAGGCTTTAGTCAGTGAAAGGATCAAGCACGCAAAGTTACAAAGCCTTGACAAAGTAATCATCTAGTAATCGAGAGCTGCACAAAAGTGTTAGCCAACATTTTTGGGATATCTTCGTCATATGTTGTGTGTGTGTGTTTGACAAGGCAGCGGACTAAACTATTCGAGGGGTACTAAATAATAAGTGAGCGTGATCAAGCAGAAGAGCTTCAAAAAGATCTGCAAACTTGCTTTGGAATCCTTTGATCAATTGTTAATCTACATTTGTGACTGTCGGTGAACAGTTGTACATAACTTAAAGACACTTATCATAGGAAGCTACTGGCTGTTAATTAAAGTACAAGACTGAAAAAGTCAATGCCAAAAATTTTGATCTATTCGCTTCATATGTTGTGTGTGTGTTTGACTAGGCGGCGGACCGAGATAATGGTGAAGGCGGATGTGGAAAGTAGGCGTGGTCAGGCAGTAGAGCTTCACAAAGATTATCAAGCTTGCTTTTGGGTACTTTTTATCAACTGTTGCTCAACAGTTGTGCAGAACCTCATCCAATTGCAAGTAATCGGGTTTTAAGCGATCGTGTGTAAAAATGGGTTGCCAAAAATTTTAGTTTTTGCATGGAAAATGCAAGTGTGTGTGTTTGACTAGGTGGCGGACCGAAATATTAGAGTGGGCGGATGAGCTAAGTGGGCGTGGTTAGACAGAATAGCTCAACAAAAGGTTCCTTGCTTGCTTAGAAGTTTATATATGTTTGTGTATTTAACCAAATGATGCTGTTTTGCTGAATTAAGGCTCTATTTATATGTTTTTTTTATTTGTATTTAGTATTTTTTAGTCTTTGATAATGTGTTGCAAATTTTGTTGGTTAGAAACGCCAATTTAAGCCTTTATATGAACTCATAAGTCAGTCAGTTACTTAAGCTGAACAAAATACTTTATAAACGAGAATATTTTATTAATGTTTTAATTCTAAATGATTGTTAACATAATTTTGATTGAGTCTAGTCTTTAAAATGAAACAATTTAAGTGCTGTTTTAGTTACAACTCTTGTATTTCGCTTCGGTCAACTGTTCGTTTTACTCCCTCTGAACAGTTTGTTTTACTGAAGCTTCACTGTAGCTCCACATAACTCGGCATAACATGTATGCAGAGATGTCTTTGTTGTGGTCTATTGAGCTGCGGCTCATCTATTTAAAGGAGATTTGACATACGTAGCCAAAAGGTTCTATGTCATGTCCAAAAAATACAGCACACATACATGCACACGCATACACAGGTATGTGTGTGTGTGTGTGTGTGAGTTGATGTAAAGTTTGGTTCAGGTCAAGCGGCTGTCGCTGCCAGACAAAATGCGACTTTATTGCGGGCCAAATTCGTGTATGTGGCACAAAGTTGTTGAACTCTTTGAATTGATAAAACAACAACAACAACAACAGCAGCAACAACAGCAGCAACAATGACAATAACCACAGCAGCAACGAGTATGGCAAAAAGAAACAACAACAAACGAAACGAAACGAAGCGAAGCGACGCGACATGAAAATATCGATTTTATTTTATTGACACGAAAAATTGCGCCTTGAAATATGCAATGCAAAAGTGGAAAATATCGTACATGAATGCGGTTGGTAACGGGGGGGAAGGCAGAGTGGAGTGGAGAGTGGAGTGGAGTGGAGTGGAGTGGAGTGGAGTGTCAGCGTGGTTGCTTCAACAACAAAGCAGATAAGAGTCATAAAAACGCACACAATCACAAGCAACAGCGACAGACAGACGAAGGAGAAGAACAAGTTGGGGGCAATGTTTTTTTCGGGGCGCTTAACTCGCCAGCGGGAAGGGCGCGTAAGAAATGAGAGAAAGAGAGACAGAGAGAGAGACTTGGGAGTCGCAGTGAGTGCGACTGAAAGGCGAAACTAACGATTATGATGATGACGACAAAAGCAGTCAACGAAGAAGAAGAATAAGAAGCACAAGAAGAGCAAGAACAACAAGTACGAATGCGAAGCTGAAACTGAGACTAAGACTGAGACTGAAGCTGGAGAGCAGCGACAAACGTCAGTGGCAAAAATGCCAAAATAAATGACACTGCGACAAAGTAAACTTCCTTTCGGCTCTGCCACGCCCACGCGCCCCCCGCACCCCCGCATCTTAACGCCCACAGAGTATTCATGAAATGAGCAGCTAAGAAAAAAACACAAGACAACAAAAAAATATAAGACACAGAGGCAAAGCAAAGGAAATTACGCGTTGGTTTGAGGCATTCGTCTCGGGTTTGGGGTTGTTGTCTTCTTGCCTGGATCTCTTGCTATATATATTTGTGTATATATATAGTCATGTGTGTGTGTGTGAATGTCCCTGCAAGTGTTTGTGTGCGTTGTTTTTCTTATGGATTTTGAAGCAATGCAGACTTTACAGATTACAACGAGAGCAACAAAAAAGTCAGATGAAGAAGTCACAACAAAGCCAATTTGAGCTGTGTGTAATGAATGAAGCAACAACAAAGCCAAAACAACCAACAGCAACAACAAGAACAAGAACAATGACAGACAACAAGAGACAAACACAAAAGACAAAAGCAAAGCAAAGCAAAGCAAAGGCCACACATGCACACACACATTCACATTAAGATCCAACCCAAAACGAGAGCGAAAGAGGCTGTCAACCCCAACTTCAGTCATTCACACGCACTCATTCAGTCATTCATTCAGTCACTCAGTCAGTCAGTAAAGAAGTTATGATGATGCTGCTGCAGCAATTGCTTTAGGCGTGTGTCATCGATATGTAATCGATAATTCTCTCAATTTATAGAAACGAAAAATGGCAAAAATTCTTTGACACCTTTGAAAGTGAAACTAAAGCACTTGAAAATCTATTTTTAAACTTCAAAGTTATTCAATTATTCAATTACATAAATATGTTATAATAATTATATTTGTATTTGTATTTATTGAAACCCACCTGAGTTGTTAAGTTACTTTTATATACTGTACAGATTCTTCACTTAATAAATATTAAAAAAAGAAATTTATTTGATAAAACTTCAAAATTACCATTAATTGGTTGTCTAAACTTTACTTATTTTTATAAATAGAAACTTATTTTTATACTACAAATGCATAAATAATTATAAAACTGACTGAAAACATAATAAATAAAATAATTAAGTTGTTGAAAATATAAACTAGTGATTTAGAAGCAAATAAATGAAAAATTGTAAATAAAAGCTAAAAATTGAATAATAATATAAATAAAGATGTCATCTACATAAATGCTTAATCAAAAAATAAAAAACCAAATAAATGTGTAAATGTTATTTAACTAAAAATATAAAGAAAAGTTTTTCTTTTTAGTATATACAATATATGTTTCTATAATAATTAAAATTCTTGAATAAATAAAAAAAAAAAAAAAATCAAATACATAAATGGAAAAATGAAAAAAATAGAAATAAACTAGAAATATAAATACAAGTTTCTATTTTACAATTAAATTTGTTGTATAAATAAAAGCGCAAATGCAAATAAATGCAAAATCGAAAAATAAGAAATAAATTTGAACAAATAACGAATGCAGACAGAGCCTTAATCAATATTCAGAGAAAATCAATCAATGCAAATATAAATTATAGCCAAGGCAGTTTTCATGAATTTATAAAAATTCGAAATTATTTTACTTTGCTTCGGGATTATTTTCACTTGCAAAAATAGAGTATGCTGCAGAGCATCACTCTTCTTGCTTTTCTATCAGTTTCTAGCTCTCTTTGTTGGGCAAACTTTTGGCCATAAAAAGTGATAACAAAGCAAAAATCGCTGCTGCTTTACGTTTGGCATCCCTCATATCATTTACAGCTCTGACTGTTATTGTTTCCCCTTTTCCCATTCTCCCCAACACCACACACAGTGATGGAGATAGAGAGATAGAGAGAGAGAGAGGGAAAGTTTGCCGTCCCATTGGGTTACTTTGCACACTTTGTAATTGGGTGCCATTCAAGTGTCCAACTGTTGTTAAGGCGCACAGCTCAAATTGCATATTTCACCATTATGAACTTGTTAATGTCTCCCTCCCCTTTCCCCCTTTCCACCCCCCTCTTCGTAGTCGAACAGTTTTAGAGAAGAGTTGGCCAAACTGTCCAATCCTCGACACTTCACTCTCTGTTCTGTTGGCGTCACTAAAAATTACGTCAATTAAACTTAATTGTACTAATTTTTAAGTTCTTCTCTCCCCTGTTTTATTCCCAACTCTAGTTTCTCTTTTTTCTGCAACTTTTTTGTGCTAAATATGCACAAATATTTAACGTAGAGAAAGGGACAGAGCAGGAGAAAAGTAACTAGTAACGGAGAACTGAGAGCTGAGTGCTGAGAGCGTTTAAATAAGGAAGCCAAATGGCGTCCAGTTGACAAAACAAAAATTAACAAAGCAAAGCAAAGCAAAGCAAAGCAAAGCAAAGCAAAATAAATGATATGAGAAGCATGCTCGACACCAAAATACCGCGTAAGCAGAGCAAAATTATGCAAAACTAAAAGCAAGAGCAGCTTCAACACTTTTTTAATGGGTGCGATGTAAAAAAAAAACACGAATACAGAAATTAAAAACGAAAAACTTTTCAGCGACCTTTGTGCAAAGGCGCTAGAAAGATGCACGAAAAGTTCGCAGCGAAAAGTTCAGTGGAAAGTTCAAGCGAAAAAATGGGAAAAAGGTGCAATTTTAATTTACTTATTTGCCACACCTTGAAACGTGCAACGTGCAACAGCAACAACGGGGGATTGCTTCAGCGTTGACTTTACATAGAAGCAACGAAATTCTATATCGATTGCAATGGCTTTAAACCAGGACACTTCACTACACACGCTCTCTAACTGTCTCTGTCTGTCGACTCCTTTTGCCTTGCTTAGTTCAGTCGCCCATTTTATAATGTAGAGCAAGACAGAGAGAGAGAGAGAGAGAGAGAGAGAGAGAGAGAGAGAAGAAAGGAGAAGAGGAAGATGAGGGAGAAGGAGAAAAAATTACGCACAAGTATGCATATAAAGAATTTAATTAAAGTTCATTTGGTTGGCGCACTTTGCCTTCTGCCGCCACCTCGCTTCCATTTCCTTCCCCCCCTTCCGTCTCCCAGTAAAGACGCAGCAACTTCTGTCACTTCCGCCTCAAGTAATTGCACTCCATCATCATCATTTTGCCTTTATATGTGAGTGTAAGCGAGTGTGTGTGTGTGTGTGTGTGAGTGTGTCTGTTTTGAGACTTAAGTTGGCAGCAGAGCGAGCTCGTATCTGCCACCCGTATCTGCTGCCACTGCTGCTGCTGCCCCCCTTTGCCCCCTTTGCCCCCTTTGACGACCCATTAACATACATTGAACCCAACAACCCCAGAATGCAAAATCGCACAACGACAACGACAACGACTTCCTGGCACAATGGGTCGCAATCGTTGAGCGTCGCAGCAATCGATCGATTAACTATATAATCGAAGCTAAGATCAGCTTCAATTCAACACTAATTGATTTTATTTTGAGAATTTCATTAGAGAGAGTGAGAAACACATTATGAGTTTATTAAAAAAGAAATTCAAAATAAATTAAAGGAAAGGAATTAAGATAATTATATTTATTTTTAAATTTAGAACAGCATGAATTCAGATTTCATTTTGATTGAGAAATATTTGATGAGTCATTAAGGATTTAAAAGGAATTAACGCATGAAACTAACTTAAACTTGGAACCTATAAAAAATGTAGATAATTATATTTATTTTTAAGTGTTTCAATACAGATTTCATTTCGAGTGAGAAATATATAATGAGTTATTTGCACAAAGGAATTAACTTAAGCTTTAAACTTGTGAAACGTTAATAATTATACTTATTTTTAAGTATAGAATAGCTTGAATAAAGATTTTATTTTGAGTGAGAAATATTTGAAGAGTTTTTAATCAATTAAAGAGAATTATTTTAAACTTGGAACATATAAAGATTGAGAAGTAGATGCATTAGTCAGTTATATATGTAAATAACATAAAATTTTAGTTAGTTATTTATGTTGAAGTTAAAGTTGAACTCAGTTTGAAATCAACACAAATTTATTATATATGTTATTAAGAGTTTGATTAAAGGTCAAGAAACTGAGAAGTAGATACATACATAACTTAAAAAAAAGAAGTGGATTTAAGAGTTGTAAATTATTAATAATGAAATTATTACAATTATTTGTATTCATACTTATTTCGATTTAAAATTCGATCAGTTTGAAATCAGCACTAATTGCTTTTATATAATAAATTAAAATCAGAATTATTCCCCGAGAGAATGAGAAGTAGATGATAGATTAGTAATTTCTGTATACTAAATCTCTGAAAAAATGTTACCATTAAATCTAAACTCTTGAAATTAGTTAATAAGAGGATTTATCGATATCGATGGCGATTCATTGATTCGCATCCTTATTGTCAAATGAAAGATTAACGAAAACATATTGAAAATGGAAGGTGCAAGTGAAATGCTTTGAATTGTGTCCCATTGTCCGTTGGGTTGTGCTAGTTGCCTCGTGTGCACTTTTCACACTTAATTAAGAAGCCTGGCAGAGAAACTAACTGTGTGTGCCCTCTATGTGCATCCCCTTGACGCACTGCTTGATGTTGATGTTGATGTTGATGAGCTGTTGGCAAAGTTAATTCGATACGCAACTCAACGGCAGAAGAAGTTTTGTGGCCTTTTGCAACGCGCGTATTTCGTATTTTGTATTTTGTATTCTCACGTGCAACAAAGTTGCATGTCTTCTGTCTCCCTTAGTCTCCCTCTCCCTGTGCTCCGCTTTGTCCTTATTATGTGCCACCAAACACCTTGTTGGCGTCGACATTTTTGGCCAAATTGCGCATACGCCCCATGTGCCCGCCTCTGAGGTTTTGTGCATTCGTTTTGCCACTCTCTGTTTGTAATTTATGCACGTAAGCAGCATTTATCCTCCCCCTCCTCCTCTCAAGCACACACACACACACACACACACACACTCGCCGAGTGTAATTCATTGACTTCACTTCACAGAGAGATAATGAGAAAAACGCAGAGCAGAGGAGCAGAGAAAAATCGAAATAGCAAACAAAGTGTGAAAGGAAACAGCAGATAAACAGATAAACTGCAAACGGATACAGTGTAAATACGAGAATTGAGAAACAGATTTACTCTGCTCTATATACATATATATGTATATAGTGTATATACTTTGCTTGCATTGAAGTAACACTTTTTGGTCAGTTCTCTAAGTGAGAGCTGATTTAATGAACTAACTCGACCCACTGTCAGGCAATTCAATCATGGCTTTCAACAAGCTTTTATCTGCACTCACCTTATATTTCGAAAGTGTGTGTGTTTGTGTGTGTGTGTGTGTGTGTGTGTGTTTCGAGTGGCTGTCTGTGTCGCTGTATATAATGAGCGTGAAATGCTTTAAGCTTAAATCACCGTTTATCAAAGCCACTGCAATGACTTCTGTCTACCTCCTTTTCTTATCCTTTCGCACTCTCTCTTTCTCTTCTTCCTTCTCTATCGTTCTCTCTCTTGCTCTTTCTCACCGTGTAGCCTGCGGCAACAGCAGCTTTGGCAGCCCAAGTTAAGCTGCAGTTCAGCATCATCATCAGCTTCAGCTTCAGCATCAGCTTCAGCTTTAGCATCAGCTTCTCTGAAAAGCGGGTGCAATGCAATTAGTAGCTGCAATTCAGCGTTGCCTCAACGACTTTGACTTTGAGTGTGGATGACGGCGATGGCGGTGGCGGTGGCGATGGCGGTGGCGATGGCGGTGAAACCGGGAATGCTCTACGGCTTATCGATAGTTCGTTTTAAGCTCAGGCAAAGTTGCTGGCTTATGTATATTTACCATTATGCTTTTAGTGCCACCTTTTCTTCCTCCTCTCTCTCGCTCTCTCTCTCTCTCTCTCTCTCTCTCGCTCTTTCGCTACTTTTCAATAGCAATCTGACAATCTGACAATCTGGCAATCCAGCAATCCGGCAATCCGCTTTAATATTGTAAAGAGCATAAATTATGCCAAACGTGCGCATACAAAATTGTTGCACAGTTTCATCTTGTTTACCCCATTGTTCAACTGTTGTTGTTGTTGTTGCTATACAGGATATTAAGTGTAGCGGCAGCCTGAAGCGAAAGTCGAGCTCGAAACATCCTCCAGCCATGCCAAATGATTAAGCATCAAAGGTTTACACTGCCTTAGTTCGAGACTCGACTCGACTCGACTCGAGACTCCGCAAACTCAAACTCAAACTCAAACCGAACTCTCAACTCTCAGCTAGGTGAGGCAAGATGTGAGAAAATAAATTGAAAAAGCTTTTCATTTGGCTTACGCTTGCGATTAAAATGAAAATGAGTATAGCGAGAGCAGGAGGTGAGGCGGGTGAAAGAGAACTGTATGGAAATGGATTTGGATTTGTATGCCTGCATGTGTGTGTACGAGTGTGCGAGTGTGTGTGTGTGTGTGCGAGTGTGTGTTGGTGTGTGCATCAAGTGAATGAGAATTAGTCGCTGTCAGGGCAAAGTTTTTGTTGGGCTGCCTGACGGCCTGACTGCCAGACTGTCAGACTGCCATTAGGCCCAAGTGTTGTCAAAGTCGCCATCTTGAAACACGCACGAGTTTCCACACGTCTCCCTCTCTCTCTCTCTCTCTCTCTCTCTCTCTCTCTCTCTCGCACTCTAACTGTGGTTCACTTTCAACGCTCTCTCTCTCTCTCACACTCTTCTGATTTTTGTATACTATGTGCTGCTGCTTCCGGTTTCAATTTATTTTTGACGCACGCCAAAGTTTTACCAAAAAGTATGCAACATATACAAACACTCACACACACACACAGCTGTCTTGTGGAGCAGCCTTAAAAGCATCGTTTTGCCAGGCCTTGATCCAACGCAGAGTCACTTAATTAGTTTTTACACTTAATTGAATTGCAATGCCTCGTCATGGACGCAACGCCCAAAAGCATGCAGCACTTTTTTTCCTCCTCATTTATTGCTCTTTCATTCGGTTTTGTTTCTCTCTCTCTGTTTTTTAATTTTATTATTGTTTAATGGCTTCGACCGAAGCGCATCCATTTGCTGCCTGCCAACGTACGCCACTTAGTTTTCCACACACACACACACACACACACACACACATGCACACACAAATTTCTCTTGATTTGAAATTTTCATTTTAATTTTGTGAGGCCTGCATTTCACACACGCACACACGCACACACATACAACGCACTGTTGAGCCTGTAAAATTAATCATATTTATTATGAAACGTTTTTCTTTTTTTCTTTTTTTTTGTTGCTGTGCTCTGTTTTGTTTTGGGAGCTTAAGCCCCAACAATTTGTGGCCAGCTTAAAAATGTTGTTAGCCCCAATTTTCAATGCAATTCATTGAAATGTGCACAACGTTTTAGGGCCATTAATGCGCCATGTACATAAATATATATATATTTTATATATGTTATATGCGGACTCAACCCACGCTGCTCCGGAACCGGATCTATAACCAACTCCGAACCAAACCGAACCGAACCGCACCCGGAGTATTTTCGCTGCGTAATTTTGCTGATTGGTTTGCTGATTCAGCATTTAATTTCCAGCAGACTTAATTTACACTTTGTTTTTTTTTTTTCGCTTTTATATGGTTTTGCTATATTTTTTTTTGCAATTTTTAAAACAAGGCTTCTTGGCAGCGTTTATAAGGTCAGTAAATCATTGTTCTGTCAAGCGACAGGTTATGATGACTACGAGTGAAAAAAGCAAACACAAAATGACTTTTAATTTAATGCGACTTAATACTCCATTTGCTGATGTAGTTTAAATACACTTTGCGAGCCTATTCAAAGCGAGATGTACACAAGAAAAAGATGAAGAATAAGAGACTTCTCTAAAAGCATTCTCTTAATTAAAAAGTCTCTGCTGATAATTGAATCAATGAAGGTGCAAAACTTTAGCCAGAACTGAGATGAGAGTGAGAGCAAAGTGAACTTTTATCTTTGCGCTATTATAAGTGAATAATCTGATTGTGAATTGAATCGATAGATAGCTCATCATTCAGCAGAAGCAGCAGCAGCAGCATTAGCATCATTAGCACGTCCCTTTCATCATCATCATTGTTATAATCAGAGGTCTTTATGGGGCCGTAAACGCACATGAAAATTTCCATCCTTGGCCATTCGAATCACACTCAATTAGCTCAAAATTGTGCTCTAAAAAAATAGAAAATGGAAGAGGATAGAGCATAGAGTGAGAGAGATGGCATCGTGAGGCAATTTGGCATGCTGGTGACCTGCAGCAAATCGACAAATAACGAAGTGAAGCATCAGCAAAAGGAGCAGAAGGAGAAGAAGGAAGAGAAGCATATAACCCATATAATCTAAAGAGTCGCACTGGGCAAATAGAAGCCGAAAAAATCAAATAGGAATTGCAAGTGCTGCCAAAAAAAAATGGGGCCAGGAATTGGGTAATTTCGTTTGGACAACGTTGGATAATTGAAGAGATAGCTTCAGCTTCAGCTTCAGCTGCTGCTGCTGCGGATGTTGCTGTCTGGAAGGGAGGCTATGCAAAATCAATTAGATGCGCGCTGTGATAGCTGCAAGTGTGCAGCTGAATGCAGTTGACTGATAAAAATTGTAATTGAAATGCCAACGCAATGCCAAGCTGCTCAAACTCAGATGATGTAACTGTGTGACAAACTCACTCTCTCGCTCTCGCTCTCTCTATCGTCTAAGTTTATGGCAAGCATACAACATATATATGTGCCCTGCTCACCTCAAGCAATGTCAGCAAATGTAATTAAAACTGCTTTTTGCAACGTCAATTAGAAGGCAAGGCAACAAAGTTGCCGAATAAAAAATGTTGTTGCATACTTGCAGGCGCTCGCCTCAAAATTAATTTAAATTTGCATGCGAGAGTGCGAGTGTGTGAGTGTGTGTGTGTGTACTCTGTCAAAGCAATCACTTGTCTGACTTACCTGCATGCCACACACACACACACTCGCACACACACACACAAAGTTTAGAGGGAGACTGCAAATGAAGAAGAAGCTGAAGCTGAAGCTGAGAAGCAGAGACAGCATTGAAGCATTTTTCGGGATTTCACTTGGCACACAAAAGTTGTTTTCGGCAAAGTTTTCGCTTCTTTGGAGTTTTTTGAAGTTTCTCTGTGCGCTCTCTGTGCACTTTTCAAACAACATTTTCAAGCCCATGTTTTCGGGGGCCCAAAGTGAATCGCCCCCAGGCAGATCTCTCTTTCCCTCTCAACTCTTGGCACGCACAAGTAGCTACAAGAGTGTGCGTGTGTGTGTGTGTGTGTGTGGCACAACAGAGGAGAATCGGATTCGAGTACAAACGGGACAGAGACAAAGCGCTGAAATTTAATGGCAAATGCCAGAGGCAAGCCATAAACCCCAAACACACAACCAGACAAGCAACAAAACATACGCAATTGCAGGCGTGTGTGTGTGTGTGTGTGTGTGTGTGTGTGTGTGTGTGTGTGTGTGTGTGTGTGTGTGTGTGTGTGTGTGCTTGACATGCTGAGTCATCAACACAACTACTAGAGAATGCTTTGACACTTGAAATTGAGCCGCAACACACAAAAAAATTAAATGCCAAAAAGCGAAAAATGCACAGAAAGGCAAAAACGTAGCAAAGTCATAAATAATAGTCACACAGTGTTGTTTGTGTGTGTGTGTGTGTGTGTGTGTGTGTGTGTGGGTGTATGTGGGTGGCAGCTTTAGTGTGATTAGGTATTTGTGTTAGTGTGTGCATGTGTGTGTGTGTTTGCTTGTTCAGTGGCCGAAACTTTCAACTTTGACTTACTTTAATCCCAGCCAACGAGACACGCTATTTCGTCCACACTGACTCCCAAAAAAACATTGCCCACCCACATCACTCACACTCACACACACACACATACACGCACATCTCCCCTCCCCTGTTTTGCCTGCCCATTTTGTTGGCTATTTTTCACTATTTGTCTTGCATTTGCTACGTGTTGTTTTCATGCCTGTCCGCATTTAACATGCACAACATAATTTCCATTCTTTCTCCCACTTTTTTTTTTTTCTTTTTTTTTAGCTTTTTCCGCCTTTTTCGCATACATTTGCCTCTTCGTTTTTTCTTTCGTTTTGTTATTTTTTTGGGGACTGCTGTTGCCGTTGCTGTTGCTGCTGGCTGTGGCAGTGGCGCAGCACTTTGCGTCGCCTCCTCAGCGACTTTGGCAAACAATAAATTTTACGTTTTTCACAGTATTTTCCATACTTTCCATGCTCGCTACACACTCTGCAGCAAGCACTTCCGACCCCAATAAAGCATTATATATACTTGCGATTATATTTAAGGCGAAATAAAACGAATTCATAATCAATCGCGATTTATTTTGCAGATCGTATACTTCATCTTCTTTCATATTAAGTATACTAAATATACTAGTATATATCTTATACCAAAGCTTAAAATTGAAGTGCAGAATTATGAAAAAACATTGTTATACATATGCATGAAATGTTCGCATTGCAATTTATTTGAAAATGTTTAATTAGCAGCCAAAGATTTATGTTATAATAGCTTCGACCTCATTTAATTAGAATGCATTTTGTATTATAACGTATACTTGATCTTATTTTATATTAAGTATACGATCTTATATTAAAATATTAGCCGCGCTAGTAATTCTACGCTAGGTTAAAAGTTAATTTGTAATCTAAGCTTTATAATAAATAAATAATGTAAAATACATTACTAGAAAGTATATCAAAACAGTAGTTAAATAATTGCATAACGAATTTTCTTTGCAATTTCGGTTTATTTTTATGATTAAAAAAGCCATTTAACTTTGCTAGTTATCAAAGTGTTTAATGGACAGCCAAAGATTTCTATTACGTTAGCTTTGACCTCTGTTAATTAGGGTTTAAAACTGAATTTAATGTTTCGCCAGAGTTGCTTTTGTTTTGTTTTGCTTTTTTTCTTAACGAAATCTTAAGCATACACTTATTATAAGCTTGCAATTATGAGCGAAGTACGCGCGTAGCTTTTAGCTTAAGTCATAATTAATCTATTTTGGTATTTTCTAGTCATTTGCTTGATGGCCTTTCTAAAGGGTATTCAATCTTTGATAAAGCCAAGCAAGATTGTTTTCTTGTTGTGTCTTCTTTGCTTAACGCGCGCTCGCATTAAAATTGTATTTGTCCCTGGCTCTTGTTCCGGCTGCTGAGCGACGATGTGAAATGTGAAATGGTGAAATGGGAAAATGGGGAAATGGGAAGATGCCCCAGCAGACAGCAGAGAACGAGAGGCAAAGAGAGAGAGTGAGAGAGTGAGGAGAGATAGAGAATGGAAAAACTTATTACGTGTGTTATTATAACGCAATTTCTTTTGTGCTTCTTTTGGTTTTGCGCTTTGCTTTGAACGTTTTCAACTTTTGCGCTCTCAAGTGTCGCCTGTCGTCGGTCGACGCTCGTTGCAGAAAACAACACAAAAAACACACACACAGAAAAAAAAAGAAAAAAAAAAAAAAACACAAGCGAAAAAGAAAAACGCCTTCAATGCCAACGCCGTTGCTGTCGCTGTGGCGAAATTAAAATATCATAAATTTGAGTTAATTACGGTCGAGTAAACATTAACATAATTGTGTTTCTGCCCGCGTTGCCACTGCCGCATTATAAGTAGCATGTACTTATTGCCCAGTTTGCTTTTCTTCTATTCTCTTTGGCGTGCTTTTCCACGAATTTCCTCGACTTGAGACTGCGTCGCCGTGGAGTGAGGGAGGCGGGGGGCGGCAAATGGAATTGTCTGCGACTTTTTAAAGTCTATAAATAAATTCGAAATTGGGCGTCAGGTTTAAGTTGACTCCAGCTGGACGCATTGTGATTGTGGCTTTGGCAATCGATTCCACGAATTTCGTATCGCAAAATGCTTAAGTAACATTTTCCCACACACACACACACACTGACACACACACCCACAACAAGTTTGTCATAAATAAACAACTTGTTATACTTCCGCCTCTTGTTTTGTGTGTTATTTGTACTACAACAATTCCAAGTAACTTTTTAATAACTTTCTGCATATTTTAATGGAAATGTCCAGGCCCCGAAAAGATCCGTAAATCATTCTTCGTTCGTTTATCGCTCAAACTTTTGTGCGTGTTAAAAAACTGTGCAACAAGTAGACATCTTTCTCTTAAATACTTTGCATAACAGCTGCCACAGATTATACAAATATTTTTGTTGTTATTTTAATTAAGCAATTTATTTTAAAAAATAGCAACAATAAACATTTGTTACGCTGAACATATTATACAAAATCAACAAATTAATACAACTTTCCAATACAAACATCTATTTCATTAAGCAATAAATAAATTGTATATAAAAAAATCTGTTTGAATTGTAATTTTTGATGAAATGTTAAATTTGAAATGTGGACCTGGAAAAAACATAGCTGAATATAACATAAAAGTTCAAATCAGAATAATACATATTCAATTGTAATTAGCAAATTTTTAGAGCGAAAGCAAATATTTACAGCATACTTTTACTTTTAATTTTAGAACTGTTCCAAAGCATACTTTTAGGATGCAAATTATTGGCGGTAGTGCAGCACATGAAATTTGGAAAATTTATTGTGGCATACTTTTAGGATGTACAATTATTAGAATTTTGCAACCAATATTTTAAAGCATACTTTTACTGAAACTTCTTAATTTTTGAAAATCTGCTTGCTGCTGATTTATGTTCGCCTGGTATTTCATTTGGAAAAACTGACATTTTACAAGGGATCTTTGATGTTGTCGATAATTCGCGGCCGTCCAATTATTGTGCGCATAAACTATTTAAAAGCATACTTTTAGGATGAAAATTAATTCTAGTAATATTGCATACAAAAGTTAAAAATGTGTATAGCACAGCCATATCCTGTCGCATTTTCAAAGGACTTGTATTGCTAGGATCGCAAGGACCTACTCTATCGATTGGCTCCCAACACTTGTAATTTTTCAGTTCCGTTGACAAAATGTGAAATATGAAATTCACAAATTCCAGGATAACTTGAGAACCACAAGGACAATCGCGATCATATTTTGCAGGATAATAGTTGTTGCGAATACGCTTCGATTGACACATGACACGCAAGGATCAAACAGGATATGGCCGAGATTTTAGCTATTTTCTTTGTATAAAAAATCTCGCGTCCTGTAAGGATTTTTCGTCCTTTTGAGCATGTCAATCAATTTGCTCATACAAGGGTTAAACTTTTAATAAAGGACATCACGATCGTCCTTCAAATGACCGAAATACAGGATATTTTCTCAAAATTAATTAACATTTTAAAAGTATGCTTTAAAATATTTTGCGGGCCAAAAATTAAGCGGTCGCGAATCCAAGCTGAGATCGAAGATCCCTTGTAAAATGCCGCTTGGACCAACTCAAATACCAGGCGAACATAAATCAGCAGCAAGCTGATTTTTAGAAATTGACGAGTTTCAGTAAAAGTATGCTCCAAAATATTAGCTGTGGAATCCAAATAATTGTTCATCCTAAAAGTATGCCGTGCTTAAATTATTGGCAATTTCAGATTTCACATGCAGCGCGCCGCAAAAAATTCACATCCTAAAAGTATGCTTTCAAATTCAAATGCGGAGGTAAAAGTATGCCGCTAATTATTGAATTCGCCCTTTAAAATGCATCCTAAAAGTATACTAAGCTAAAATTGTGATTTTTGATAAGTGATAATTTATTATTCTGATTGAAATTTTTGCTGTTTTTATTAGAGTAATTTTTTTAGCGTTGCCTTTTTCATCACATATTATTCAAAATTAAAAGAAATAAGTAAAAAATAAGGATTTGAGTTATTTTTAATTTTTCAACTGTATTTGAAAACGTATTGAGTTCAACTCATTGAAAACGTGCCACAATAAAAAATGCCGTCAGCTATTTGTTGAGCAATTCCGGTTAAGTAAATGTTTAGTCAAATGCCAACTGCTCGTGTCTGCAGTCACTTGAAGAGTGTGCTTTGACAGAGTGTGCTGTAAAATATATGCAAATTGTGTGTGTGTGTGAGCGATGAGCAATGGACACATTGAACACAAAATTTGAGTGTTATTTATGGCGTTTGTCTAACGAACTAACTAAATACGAGTATTTTGTGCAGCACACAAAACTGCTGCTGCACATGACATGATGGTCCGAATCAATATGTCAGTTGAGTATTTGGTTTGCATGGCATGTGCTACTATTTATAGAGTAGACTCTAACCAAAGGGCGATGCTATATAATTGATAAATTGATATATTGAGTGGAAATACTTGTTAGCTTGAATGAGTTGTTGTTGTTGTCGTTGTTGTTGTCGACGTCGATGTTGTCATGGGAGCCACTGTTGTAGGCTTGCCAAACTCGCCACTTCTCAACTGGCTGGTCAGCAGGACTCGGATTGCAGTTGGTGTGTGCGCGCTCAAAGTGACCGCAACATTTTTGCATGCACTGTGTCGCCGATTTGGCAGCTGGTTGACAAGCACTCGACGCCCTGTCGCCTTGTCACTGTCACCTGAAACGAACTGAACTGCACTGAACTGAACTCAACTCTGTTAGCCCAGCCCTAGTTGGCCACGCCTACGTCCCCCCTACGCCCCCTACGTGTCCTGTGTCCTCTGCTGGCTGTGCTACCTGCAAAAGGTTTTGCAGGCGTGCGTTTGATTACATTTTTGCCTTTTTGCCTCGCGCAAAAACACACGACACAAGCTTTGATTGCCAGCAACAGTGGCAAGCAGCAGAAGCAGCAGGCACTGTAGGAGGCGATGGGGAGAGGGGTGTGGCTGACTGGCTGTGCAACATTGTTGGCCTGCAGACTTTGGCAATTGCAATTGCCGTTGCCGTTGCTGTTGCCGTCGTTGCCTTTGGCTTGGCGCCCGTTGCAACATCCGTTTCCGCTGCGTTGCATGCAGCCCGTCTGTAACTGCATGTGTCTCTCTCTCTCTCTCTCTCTCTCTCTCTCTCTCTCTATGTGTGTGTGCGTTTGTTTAATTTCGATTTGGATTGTCGCCTGCCAATGACTCGCTCTATGTTTCGTCTGTTTGCCACTCGCAAAATGCGCCACCAGCAAATTGTTGCCAACTCATTTCCGATGATTGGCAACCTTGCAACTCACTGGCAAACACACACACACACACACACACACACACACACACTAGCACACACACATGCACACACAGAACTTTATCATCTGGTCTGGGTCAGGCTAATACTGAATGCTTGATTACACTGCTTGCTGCTTGCCACTTTGCCACAGATCCGTTTGTTTCAACAGTTGAATGAGATTTTGTTGCACACTTTCGGTTTGCAACTGAATACGCTTGTTAAACCAAAAATGTGTGTATTGAATGTGAATGTGAATGCGAATGTGAGAGGCGAGTGGCGATTCAATTATTTATTATGATGCATTACTGCATCAGTAATTTAATTGCAGTCATAACCATTTGATAACCGCAACAGAAGCGTTCGAAATGAGCCCAGAGAAATATGACTTCCACCTGCACTTCGATGTTGATATTTTCAATGTGTGTATCGCATGTGTGTGTGTGTTGGATGTGTGTATGTGTGTGTGTGTGTGTGTGTGTGTGCTATGTGCCTGATTTGCTGTGTGAGTTTGGAGCTGTTTGCGTTGCCCCGGCAGCGACAATATTAAATATGCCGCCTTCTATAACGATTGCAACATTGTACGGATTGTTGTTGTTGCACGTTGCACGTTGCACGATGCACGTTGCACGTTGGCATATGCTTTGGTGTCACCATAAACAACAGCAACACCAGTAGCAGCAACAAATATGGCCAGAACGATTTCAATAATGGCGTCGAAAAGGCAAAAGCTCAGCCAAGCAAAAACTTCAGCCAAAGAATTTTTCACATGCAAACAGTATATGTATGTGTGTGTATATGAGTGTTGTGTGTGTGTGTGTATATGTTTTGTTTTGTGAATTATTAGATTGCCTGGAAAAATGCTGTGCAACGTCACAAACAACAAGAGGAAGGCAAACGAACGAAACGTTGCAGAGCAACAATGTCGAGACGTCGTCGTTGCCGCCTTTTTGCCAACTTAATTACTTTTGAAATAGTTGAGCGCACACACACACAAACACATTCACACACACATACACACACACATAGGAACACACAGCCAGGCACATGAATAATGGCAATTGGTGTGTGGATAGATGGATGAATGGCTGACTGACAAGGCAGCAACAACAACAACATCAACCGTAGTTGAAGTTGGGGCTGCAACAGGAACTCAAGCTCCATTTCTCGGCATGCAACACACACACACACACACACACACACCAGCCCAGGGTAACTCACGCTATTATTATATTTATTAGCAAGGCAAAAGGCAAAAGGCGAAGCGAGGCAGAGCTACAGGAAGGATTCTTTAATGCAGTTTATGTGCAGCTACGTTACGTTCTTCGTCAAATGCATTTTGATAATGGAGTTTACATGCCACTCACCCCCTCTCCCCGCCCCGCCCCTTCGACACCACAGGCTGTTTTGAGGGCAGCTCAGATTTTGTGTGTTGTCATGACAGCAACAAAAACAACAACAACAAATTGCATGAAAGAAAACAAATGTGCTTGAAGCAACATTACGATGACGATGACGATGACGCTGGCGATGAAATCACAAGTATCAGTGAGCACAGATCAAGGATAAACGATGAATAAAATGCATGCAGGATGCTGTCACTTGTCACTCGAAGTTACATTTAATTTATGGCAGTAAATTAAAGTTGAGTTTTCAATTCCGTAATTTGAATATTTACGAATAATTGTTGTGTTTGCTTTGATGATCCACAAATATCCACACACACAAAAAGCTCTTAGATTGAAAGCATTCCGCTTCGAATCACGCACAGCGAACTGAATGCAAAATGTTTGAATGCGCATGTGAATGCGAATACGTAAACGAATACGAATGGGAATGCAGCGTAGAATGCGAATGCGAATGCGAAAACAAAAAACACGAGCTGCAGCTTATCAACGAACTGATGTCAAACAATGGAAGCAACTAATGGAAATTGCAGGCAGCTGAAACAATTGCGAATGCAAGAAACAAGCGGCAACAACTGAAGGATAGAAAGAAGGAAGCATAGGCTATTAATCTGCTACGCGAAATGGGAACAGCACGAAAAAGTGGCACAATGAAAAGCAACCAAACAAATAAAATAGCAAACGAGTTGCAACGAAATAAAGTAATCATGAATTAAAATTGATCGTGGATTAAAAATACAGAATATACTAAAGTATCAAATAAAAATTGATCGAGGATTAAGTAGTAAGGGGAAAACTTATAACTAAAGAGTGAGAACTGCAAAAGGATGGCAGAGTTAATCACAGCGATATGTTATGCATTGGAGTAGCTCAGTAGCTCAAATCAAAGCGAAATCATTGAATCAATCCATCAATGTGATGATGTCGTCGTCGTTTTGCTGCTTGTCTATTCTAAACACACACACTTGGATTTGAAATGGTCATTCATCAAAGTGCCAAATCGTAACGGGGCAAAACTGGCAATGGCAGCTGTAATGAAGCATTTAAGACATCGTTGAGGTTTCACTTCTCATTGTGCCTAATGAGTTCAGTTGTCTCACTTGATTGCCACATGTGTGGCGTGTCTGCTGCCACGTTTGCAAACGTCTGCCAAACGCCCATTTCACCCAGCTTCTTAGCCTCAAATGTGATATCTCACACTCTCTCTCTGACTCTTTCTCTTTGGCTGTCTCTAGCTGTCGTCTCGTCATCATTTTTTATCGCTCGGACACGCCCACAATAAATGGCAGCAAGTCTCACTTGCACAATGTGGCGTATGATTAATGTGTTGTGTGCGCATTACGCATACGCACAGTGTGCAGCTGCAGCTGCACATTCAAAATGCATCGATAGCGATTACATTTCTGGATTTGCCTCACGGATTTGCAATTTTTTACCTTCCCCTCTCACTCGCTCGCTCTCTCTCTCTCTCTCCTTATGTCGTTGGTCAACTGTTTGCTTAGCAATTAAAGCAAACGGCAGAAACGAGACACATATATATTCATATATGTATATTGTGGACGGCAGCTGGTCGACAGCTTGGTTGATGCAACAAACGTGACATGAATCAATTTGTTTGTGCCATCGATGAGCATGTGCCTCACTCACTTCAATACACAGAGAGCATTCAATCAACAATTCACACACACACAAACACACACACATACACAAATCTATGCTATTTTCTTTCTTTTGCAATACTTCGTATATATTTAATCTAATTCTATTTTCGGATTTCGCTTTGCAGGCCGCCTCGCCTCGCTGGGAGCCACAGATCGCCGTGCTTTGCGAAGCCGGTCAAATATATCAGCCGCAATATCTATCGGAGGAGGGTCGCTGGGTAACGGACCTCAGCAAGAAGACAACGGGCGCCACATGTTTGCGTGATAAAATGGATTTGCTTGATTACTGCAAGAAGGTAAGTGTGTGCAGGGAATACGTAGGAGAAATGTAGGAAATGGGGAAATGCAACAACGATGGCGATGGTGTTCATAATGTGCAGCTGATTGAATTGAAGCCGCATGAAAATTGCTATTTGCATTCACTATTGCATTTACTTTGCATATGAAAAGTGCGCGCAGAGATTGCGCATACGCCACCGCACCGCACCCACACCGTTTCCCGGACCTGGACTCATGGCAAAAATGTAATTTTATGGCCTGGCTAACGCTCAAGTGGCTAGCCGCAAGCAGCCAAAGCAAGCAGCCCGAACCACATCCGCAGCAACAGCAGCAGCAGTAGCAGTAGCTTGGTCCATGTCGACCTGCAAACGTGCAACGTACAACGTGCAACGTGCCACTCAAAATGCAGCAGCAACATAAAAGGCAATAAATCAAAAGAGTCAGCAATAGCAACAGCCAACACCGAACAGCCAACAACCACAGTGAGAGCGACAGACAGCGAAAGTAGATGGAGAACGGAAAACGGAGATGGAGAATGGAGAATGGAGATTGGATGGAGTTCGATGTCGTCTCTTCCTTCACTCCAGCTGTGTGTGGCATCAACAATTTAATTTGCGTTGCGTTGAAAGCGTTTGCATAGAGACAACATTAAACGACACTTAATTAATTTTCCATTAATTTTCACTCCGGTTTTTCCTTTTTCGTTTCTTTTTTGATTTTTGTGTCGCATACGTTTCGCATTCGCTGCCACTCAGCGCAGTTTATTCAAAACGCCAGCTTCAGCTTCAGCTTCGGCTGCTGGCTGTTTGGTTACTTGCCTGTTAACTGCTTGCCTTTGCTTGCCTTTTGCCTCGCCTCGCATCACAGCACAGCACAGCACAGCACATATGACGCATACGACACGTTGCCAGCGCCAACGCCAATGCCAACATAAATTGGCATCCCATTGGCAATGCTGCTCGCTTGCCTGCCTCGCCTTGCCTTGCCTTTGGCTTTGGCTTTTTTTAATTAAATTTCTTGAGCTTTCTCTGGCTAATGTAGCGTTTGTAGAGCATTTTTTCCCTTGCTGCTGCTGCTGCTGCTGCACTCAACAATAGCCCATAAATGTGGACAATGCAGGCGCAACGAAATGTCAAACGTTGAGCTGACATTCACTATAGTTCACATCCTTCGGCTGTCTCTTCAGTCCCTTCTCTGTTGAGCGTCGATGGCGTTGGCAGTGTTAAGTGAATTGTGACTGCAAATAAAATCAGAGAAGAGCAGAGTCGAGAGCGTCGAGCATCGAGTGTCGAGCTTCGATAGTCGCAATAAGTTTAGCGAAATTTGCATTTGTGACCTTTAAACACAACGAGGAGTAAAGCACATGTTCTTGATATGGAAATGAATTCAGAATTCAGAATTGCAGAATTTACAATGCGATGAGTGCAATTGAATTTGTTTGTATGTAACATAAATATGAATGTGATTTGCTAGAGCAATTTGTTTGCAATTGCAATTTCGAGTTGTACTGAGAACAAAAGAAGCATTCGGAATTTAATCACACAATTGCCAGCCAGCCAGCCAGCAGATTGATTACATCGTAATGCATAAAGGCAATGTTTTCGATATATAACAATTAAATGCACTCATCGACTTGGGCTAATCTAAAGCCATTGAATTGCAATTCAAATATGAAATTCAATACAAATACAATTTCAAACACAATTGCAATTTAATTTAGTTTTCGTTTTAGGCTTTGAATCACCTTTCAATGCCAGCTACTTAGCTAATTATTGTTACATAATTGCATTAAAAGCAAATCCTTTCCCATTGTCCTTGAGTGTACTTCAAGTTGAGCTCAAATTCAATTTCAACTTCAACTCAACAATCAACGTTAAGTTACAAATGTTTGTCTAATTTTATTATACACACACACAACTTCGTTTTTCCTTTGCTGTTTATTTGTGGCGCAAAAGTGTGTGGCGCATCCTTATCAGTGGCAAGGCTGCTTCTAATGAGCCTTGCGGGATGTCAAAGCTGTCGCAGTTGATTTTGACACGCAAATTTGTTGCGACCTGGTGCTGCCATCGTCATCATTGCTGCTGTTGCTGCTGTTGCTGTTGCTGTCATTTTGCCACAACATAAATCAAATTACACTCGCACCCAACCAGCAGAAGAGTGAGTGAGAGGGAGAGAGAGAGAGAGAGGAGAACACACTCGTGTATGGCCATAAATAAGGTACTCATATGATGGCTGATGGCGGCGTCTGTGGCTGCGGCTGTGGCAAATATTTTATTGGCCTTTCATTTGCATTGCGCTCAAATGTTGCCAGCCTACAATTTGCTGCGTGCCATATATATATATATATATATATATATATATATCGAGAAGAGTATTTTATAATTATGTTAATTTATTTATTATGCTTAATTTATGGGCACATGTTTTTGATGCTGCCGCCGCTTCGATTGTAATATAAAATGCAATGGAAAATAAGACACACAAAGCCAAACTCTCTGCCTTTATTTAAAGATTTTTGTGAATTTATCTGATTAAATTTCAATTGAATGCAGCGCTGGAATTTCAATTTTGCAGTCAGTTTATGAGAAACCATAAAGCCGCATAAAAGCAGCTTGAGACAAAAATTGCTGCTGCTCAATGCATAATTAATAATTTGTGTAAGAATGCGGTTCGTTAAATTAAATTATTGATATAGAAAATATGCTTGTACAATTCAATGCATTCTGCTTTACACTTTTACTTGGCACAACAATTGATTTACTAATTTACAGAAGAATGTTCGTATTCAATTTGGATTGATTGAATGTATTTTTAGAGAGTTTTCGTGTAATAATTACAAAGCGAACACAATATGAACAATCCGGCAGAGCATTGTTAGCAGTCCATTAGTGTTTTGGCATTGCTAGGCAACTCTGTGAGCACTTTGTGCTGATTAGCCCAAAACTCGAACCACGCACGCACATTGCGTATACGTAATGTGTGCACACACACACACAATGGCAGAGCACAATGCTGAGTGCTGAGTGCGTTTAGCTGAAGATGCGCCAATATGCAAGTATACAAGGCATTTGACTGTTGTTCATGACTGCTGATGCCAGCCAATAGCATTCTATAGTGAAGCTGCAGTTGAAACACAAATCTGTGTATGAACGTACGAAAAACAACAACAGCAACAACAACAGCGATGAACTCTGCACGTATACGCAATTTTCAATCTGTGAATTTTGTTTGGCTTCGGCAGCAACACAAGCCTTGAACTGCAGTTGCCACTAACGAATACCCCAAACAAACAAAAAAAAAAAAAAAGAAAGGAAAACAACAACAAAATTAAAAAAGAGAAAATAACAAACAGTGACTCGACTATGAAATACCCAGCAAAAAAAAGAAGTTGCTTACTTTATTTCATTTGTTATCATTAGCGTGCCATTAAGCGCAATAAGTGCATGCATGTGAGTAACTGGCTCTTAAATCAGATTATCCAATAAGCTAGACACAGTCGCAGTGCAGTTCCACCGACGAGTTTCACCCAGGGTAGAGAGAAAGTGCGAGTGGGAGAGCAACTGCAAGAGCGAGAGTGAGAGCGAGAGTTTTTTGGGTTGCCATTAATGTCAAGCGTGGGGCAAAGCCAAATTGATGCAAAAGCGACGTGGCAAGGCAAGTAAATTGCAGCCAGGGCGAGGCTGTGCTCTGTACGTGTGTGTATGTGTGTGTGTGTGTGTGTGTCGATGTGTGTGCGTATGTTTGTGCTGCAGTTTTTCTTAAACATTTGCTCGCTTTTTAATTTGGCTATTTTTCGTGCAGCAGCAGCACTCACTGCCCAAACACAAACAAATATTTATATATACATACATATAGTATATAGTAAATTTATACAGACACACACACACACACACCCACACACGCACACGCACATAGAGTTTACGCTCACTTAATTCTCGCACACATATAAAAATATATTTTATATATGTATGTATGTGGAGGAAGAGAGAGCGAGAGCGAAACAGAAGGCCGCATTCATTTCCTCTCCACTTCACTCCATTCCATTCGCATTTAAGTCCTGTTCCCCCTCCCATCCCCTCCGCTCCCCTCACTCGCCGCGCTGCTCGCATAGTCCACACTTTTGGTCAGAAATGCTGTTTGCTGGCAAAATAAATCAAGCCGCACAAAAGTATGCTACACTTTTTTTCAACAGTCGTTCAAAAATTTTTGACGGCGGTCGCAAAAAGAAATTAATTAAATAAAACCTGTTGTCCTTTGTAGTTGCTGTTGTGATTGTTGTTGTTGTTGTTTGGTTGCGGATTGCTGAACTGGTTGCGCTTTTTTATTTTTATATTTTTTATTTTTAAGGGACGGGGGGCAAAAGGACCTCGTCGAGTGCCAAGTGCAGCATAACATATTCATTTAAGTATGTGCATATTTAAATGTTGGTTTCTCTTCACTGTTTTTTTTATTTTTTATTACTCATTTGGTTTGCCTTATTTTGGTTTTTATTTCACTGTTTGCAATTCAAATGGAAATTAATTAATTTGCAGCTGCTTTAACGCCACACACACCCTCCTTCCTCTCTTCCCGCTTTCCTCTCCATTCAACATACTCGTATGCCACGGGCTATGAAATGTGTCTGGACATTGTTTCGTTTTCGGGCATTACTGATATATCTGCGTCAAAGATACAATAAAATATCTCTTTGCTTATTATTGCTGTTATACTGTTATTGCTCCGGTAATGAGTTAAATTACATATTCCACAAAACAAGAACAAGCTGCTGCTGTTGTCATTTTGTACTCATTTGCATTGAACACGCATTGATTTTGCCAGCCGAACAAATCCAACAAATTGCCAAGCGCGCATGTATTTATATATACAAAATGAAATCTCTTTTAGTGCTTGCTTGATTATACCAGCTACCCAAAGCGTAAAAGGGTGTTATAACTATGTGCACAGCAAAAAAAGTTATAAAATCAAGATTTTGGTCTTAGTACTAAGAATTCTGCTCTTATAACTGCAACAAAATCTTAATGTTAGAGAACACATCTTGATTTCAAGAACATTGTCCATACTCTTATCATAAACTAGAACAAATTTAATAGTTTTAAGACCAAATCATATTGTCTTTTTTTACTACTTACTTATTATTTTATTTATTTGCATGTTGATCACTTTACTTACGAAATATTTATCATCGATTCGCGCAGCATTTGAGCTCGAAAGGACTTCCTCTCTTAGACTGAAATTGAGAATCGTTCGCAACAGTTCTTACAAAACTTTATAGCGGGTATTTTATAGCCGAACTCATTCGACTGTTGTTCTAGAAAATAATACCATATCGATATACTAAACTTTTCGATATGTTAATTTGGTATATTTTAAAAATAATACTGCTTTTGCTTTCATTAAAAATGGCAGCGGGTATTTCAGAGTCAAGCACACTCGAATGTAATTTTCTTCATTGTATTTAATTAGCTGCACGCCTTTAACTATAATACATGCTTCAATTGTTGGGCAATAAGTTTGCAAATCATATTTCTTCTTAAGGGGCAAAGTTGAAAGTTGTTTATTCCGGCTTGCAGTTGTAACATTTAATTGCTGGAATTGTATATTTAACATAGGTATTAAACAAGCTTAAAGGGTCAAATACAAAAGCCGACACGCATTGTTCAACTGGATCAATTAGGTGCATAAGCAAAGCACATTACAAATGAGTTAATGATGAGTGATATGGCAATACACACACACACATAAATATACACACTCATACGCCCAATTACACGCAGATACATGGTAAAAGATAGTGGGTCACTGCTAACTGGTAACTGATAACTCGTAACTCGTAACTGGCAACTGGTAACTGGTAACATCATAACGGTTCTGTGTATTCAATTACAAAACCTTCCTAATTAACGACATGATGGCGTACCCCCTTAGCCATCACCCCTCGCCACTAACAAGCTCCATCTCCAGCTCCAGCTCCAAACGAACGGTTAATGAGATTTTGCGACAAATGAGCTTACATTTATATAGTATAGTATAGTATAGCGTGCACAGTTGAAGCTCAGCTGCCCAAGCTGACCCCACCGCCAAGTTGAAGCTTGCAAGTTAATACAGTTAATTGAATTTAGATGCGATTTATGGTTCAAAATGCAATTTGCTCGCTTTAATGTCTGCCCAGCAAAGCGACAAAGCGAGAGAGAGCAAGTCGTGTGTGTGTGTATATTGCTGCATTAACAGTCTGTCAATTAAAATGCGGCCATCAGATGCGAACATTAAGATACAGACATACAAACACAATGCTCTGAATGCTTCTAGCTGATGCCTATCATATTTCTACGGCTCACACTTTGGCTTTACGTATACTTAATGTCGTCTTGTAGTTTGTGTTAATGGCCAAAGCAGCTGGCAGGCCATAAACTGTTTCATTCGCAGATTTTGACACAACATTTTAATATATAGTGCAGTTGAAAAAATAGATTTGTTTGCTGCGCTGATTGCTGAACACTGCGCACTAAGTGCTGAGTGAATAGTGAGTGCTGTGGATTGTGAATTGTGAGTGGCGCATTCAAAGCGCTAATTACTCGCATTCACTGCGAACATTGCCATCATAGTGCAAGTACTTTTAAAGCAATGCCAGAGAGGACAGTGAGAAAGGGGAAAGCGAATGAAATAAGCAATGAGAGAGAGAGACATACAGATACTCAGTCTAAGCGAGGGGGAATACAAATGAAGATGGGCAAAACATCGATTTATAGCTAAATCAATTGCATTTTCCTCTCATTGTTGTTTTTTTTTCTTTTTATTCGCATTTACCACTCGACTCAAGTTGGCAACAAATTGTTGAGCCACATGGACATGAGCTGAGCTAATGCGCTGTTGTGTGTTGTGTGTTGCTGTTGTGCCACATATGTATGTGTATATGTGTGGTATAGATATAAGTAAGTGCATGCAGCATAAGTATATTTATAAAATGTTTATAATTAAATGCCGCATGGCCATTGAAAGCCACTGAACTGGCAAAAAGTAGTTTAGTCGTTTTTACTCAACAACCAGCGAGCCATATACAAGGCAAACTATATTATATACTTCAGCTATGTCTAAATATAAATGCCCAATACACACACACACGCTGACGGAGAGAAAGAGAGCAAGTTAGATAGATAGGCAGACAGATAGACACTGACACATACACATACATTAGGCCACAACTAACAAATGGGTCTGGGACTGAGGCTCAGCTTTAGCCTCGACCAAAGTCCTTAAATGCCTGGCAAAATTACACACAGCGCAGCGCAGCACAGCAGCAGAGGCAAGTGGCAAGTGGCAAGTGGCCCAGCGCTGCTCCTCCTGCTGCTGCTCATTTGGACTGGGTGTTTGTCCGTCCACCACGCTTCCATCGCCCTGGCTGTGGGGGGACAATTGTGCAGCGGCCCAGTCTTAATTCAATTGTTTGTAACATTGCCGGGCATTTAGGGCTAAATGCTTGCTAACACATAATGCCCATTAAAGGTGATGTATTGCATGTATACATAAGAATATTGTGGCACAAACGAGCGACGACAACCACAACTAACAAAGGACATTATTTTCTCTTCCTTTTTTTCTTTTTTGCTGTGTATGTTAGAGAACTTGAACTAAAACATAGCTCAATTAATTTGCTATAAAATTCATTCTTTGAATTAAGCAAAATTCTTTGGGTTGCCTTAAGTAAATGCATAAATTATGCAAGTTTCATATTTTGGCAACTTATTTGCAAAGTGCTGGCAATTGAAATTCCCTTAGCTTGCTGCTCGATGCTTCTTTTTTCAATTAATCGAAAATTCCTTAAGTAAAAAGTTAATCGATTGGTCGCTTAACAGCAGCAAACTTATTTGTCTCTTTATTGATAATATAACCAACAAAGTTTCGCTGCCCAAAAGTTTCGTTCGCATGCGAGCAAAAAGTGTTTTGGCTAACATTTGGACAAGTTTTTCGGGTTGAGCCTTCTGCTTTGGACCACATGGCGTATACGCGTTGTCACAAAAAAAAAAAGGAAAGGAAAGGAAAAGCAAAGGAAAGTGAGAGGCACCGTCTGGGCAACAGTGCTTGTCAAACTGAACTTTAAATAACGCTCACGCACACTATCACAAACACTCACACACACACACACACTCTAACATACACCCACACAAAGCACGCAACGTTCACCCACAGAGACAGTCGAGTTATAATGTGTTTGCTTTGCCTATTTGACAGAAATGACTTTGTGACACAAAACTTTGAACTAACACACAAAAACAGCAAAAGCCCCAGCAAAGCCACAGCAACAACAACAACAACAACAACAACAATGGCAAGGGAAAACAAATGGAAACAACAACACAACATTTAGCCTTTTTGGCCCTTACTTGAATATACATACGTCCTTATATATGTATGTGTATGGTTTGTGTGTGGCACAGCTACTCTATCTATATACACATACTACTTACATGTACCCAGCATATATTTATGTGTGCGTGAAAGGTGCTCGCTGCTGGCTGGGGGTGGGGGAGAATTATTTTTACAATTTCAATGTCAACGCATAGAAGAGGTCCAAACACACGCGCGAAGGCCGAGTGTCCACAAACGGATAAAACCGAGGGGCATAAAGAGCAAGAGGGAGAGCGAAGAGCGAAGAGAGACGGAGCAACGGTCAGTGTTGGCCGCAGGGCAAGCGAACGGTTGTTGTTGGGGAATGGGAAACTAACTAACGTCAGCAGCATTGACTTAACTAAAACAAGCAAGAAAGCTACAGTCGAGTTGTCTCGACTGCGAAATACCTGCAAGTAGGAAAGAGAATTCGCTAGTATTTCAATCCAAGCTAAGCTTGTTTGCAATAACTTCATTCTCAAGCCTGTTTCTTGAACAACTTTTAAGTTGATTTGATCACCAAATTAGAATTAGAATCATCTGGTATTGCAACTCTTGTTTTAGTAGCTGTTGTTCACTTAATTGCAGTACTGACTCAACTTTTTTTTAAATAATTTAACCAATGCAACAATTAAGTACCTTAACAACTCATTTAGGAGAAACTTATTCGGGCCAAGTCTTATACTCATATTATAGTAATTATACGTACTTACGTTCAACTACTTACTAAATCTAAAGTCTCAAAAAAGTAGCTATTGTTGTTGACTAACTAAAGGCGCCGCTAAAATATAAAAAAGAGTTCCAAGCCACAAGATAAAGTACGAAGATAATCAGTAGCAAGCTGCAGCTGCTCAGTGGCGCCATCTTTTGCTCGATCTCGCAATGAGAATATCAATTGCTGAAACCTGAAAGTATGCTACAAGAATTTCTGCAATGGCTTCTGGGTAAACGGACCAAAAAGCAAATCCGTTTTATTCTGATTTTGACTTATTAAGCGGTTGAATTAGAACAGCAAACTTGCAAAGTTACGAACAATAAAAACATTTGAAATAAATAAATTTAATTTAAAAAGAACGAGTAAGTAGGAAAGTTTCTGTATTTCTGCTTGCTGCTCTCTTATGTTCGCCTGGTGTTTCACCAACTGACTTGACACTTTTAAGCCATTTAAGGTGGCTTAAAGTAACCAGCAACCACTCCACGTGGAGTAACTGAATACCAGGTGTTTCTACTTGCTGTTCGCCTAGGCTTTATAGGCTTATACTGTCACGCATATCAGATGATTGACGCCGCTTGAGAACATGGTTGATCAAGAATATATATTTGTATATATATTTAATGCCTGTTACACACATTTCCTTGCGGCATTTATAATACCCTTCTACCCTTCATACGTAGCGGGTATAATAAATACATATAAACTCGAATTCAGTGCCGAGAGTGACGGCGACAATGTTGTGGGCGTGGCTGAAGCACAGCGGTGTGGGCGAAGGCGGGATCGAGGAGCGAGGAGCGAGGTTGACGGTAAAACTTAAATAACAACAAGCTCAGCGGCGTGTACAAACAAATGCCTTTGGGGCCAGGCCACGCCCCTGCGGACTTCAAACCGCGCGCACATAAAATAAAAAATAAAATTAAAAACAAAACACAACAACACAAAAAAAAAAAATACAGAAACAACAACAGCAATGGCAAAATAAAAACAAAAGACGGCAACAACAAAAATGTACAGAGGAAAATGCAAATAGAAAGTTGCCACAAAATGATTTGCCAGAACACGCACCAAGGCGGGGATCGACGGCGGTGACGACGGCGGTGACGACGGCGGTGGCGGCAATTGACGAGCGATGAGGCTGCCTCTGAGGGAGGAGAAGTGGGCGGGACAGCTAGAGGGGGAGGCAAGCTGAAGGTGGAGGCGGGTACGGGTGCGCTGTGACCTCACCTCAATGTCGCATTAAAAAATCATTTTCAATAACGCGCTCGGCTGCAGCGACTCTCTCTCTCTCCCTCTCTCTCTCTCGCACACACACACACACATACAACGCACATAGAAGTCGATTGTTTGCATTTTGCATGCATTGACAAGCACTTTGGGGCATGCTTCGCATACAATCTGTACCAAAAATCAAAACCAAACAGCCAACTGTCAGCTGCAGGCGTCAACAGTGAAGTCTGTGGCAAATTTGCGCCTCGCGGTATGCAACGTTTTTCTTTTTTGTTTTCGTTTCTGTTTTTTGTGTTGTTTTGTTTCGCAACAGCAAAATCCATTGAATGGGAAACTAATTTGATCAAAATATGAAAATGTTGGCAGGAGCAGGTTGGGGGGATAAAACGATAAATGGAAATTGTTTCCTGAACAAAACATTCGTGCATTTGTTATGTATATTTTTCCATATTTGCGGCTTTTGGCAAAATTCTTAACTAATTTCGATTTATTTTTGTTTGACAAACTGATTTTCAAATAACAAATAATATTCGAAAAATTGTGTTAAGAGTGTGCTTGCTAAACATTTCTTTTATTTAAACATTTTCCAAATATAAGCACATTTAATTTGAGGTTATAACGATGCAAAAATATTCATGTGCATTTGAATTAACAAAAACGAGCATTGAATTTATTTACATATTTAACATATTCTGCATATATCTGGGTGACTGACTAATTGACTGATTGCTGCTTTGATAAACTATCTGATTTTCTGGACAATTAACTAATTTTGTGGTAGTAAATATTACAATTTTTTTCATACGCTTACATTATTGTTTGATAAATGAATGCCGTAAATATTTGATGAGCACTCATTCATTGTTTCATATTTTGGACTGTTTTAAAATGTATTTTATATTATTTTTTTTGTTAATCGTCCTTCACTTTTCAAGCTTCAATATGAGTTTGAATAGAATGAAAATAATTAGCGGAGATAAGTCGGTCAAGTAATAAAAAAGAAGTAAAGTAAATGGGTAAAGTAAGTGAGTTGATTTTCATCAAAAATAAGTATAGCTAAAATTGCGCAGAAATTCAAGTTGCGCACTCATTATAAACTGTTTTTGCTCTTGAGCAAAAGCTTGTTTTTTTTTCTTTTGCAAAATATATCTTTCTAAATTGAAATGTCACTGCAAAACTGAGAGCGTATTTAAATATAAAATTTACATATTTTTTTTGGCTTAAATTTTTATGCTGAAGTATTAGTAAAGTATTGTCGATAATTCTTTTTTGAATTCGCAATATTAATTATAAGTAAAGTTTGATGATACTTTATTCAATGTTTGGGGAGCATAGGAAACATTTATATTATTAATGTATTCTTCATATAAGTAAGTGTAAAATGGAGCTTACATTTTAGTTGAAGTATTTGAAAGCAAATGCTTTTAATTTCATGATATTTCAAATGAGTTTAAGTTCATATTTGTTGCTCTACTTTTCAAATATAAAATAGTGGGAATGCTCCCCATATTGCTTTGGGATATTTCTATGTGTGGGTGCGAGACTTTTTTTCTCTCTCTCTCTCCCTCTATCGCTCTCTTTGTCTGTGTTGACGCACTCGAGTGCTGCCCACGTATGCATGTGACGTATTTTAACGATCTGTGGCCAAAAATAAAACGTATCCTTCAAGGACCAAACGTGATGTTGTTGAGGAGCATGACAACAGCAATAACTGCAGAGAGAACAATAAAATAAAAAAAAACAACAGCAACAACAAGAACTACGTACAGCTGCCGCCATTTTGTGTTCAATATGTGGAATGTGGAACGCAATATATACTATATGCAAACATATATTGTTTTTTAAATGTTTTTTGTTCTCTAACTGTTGTTTTTGATGCGGTTTCTATTGCTATTGAAACTTGTCTAATTGCATTGCTCAAGGATAAGCGCATGCACGTTTAACAATAGCAACAACACGTTCCTCTAGCTACCTCTGTGGTTTGCATGTGTGTGTGTGTGTGTGTGTGTGTTGTTGAGGGACAATAGCAAAATGTCAAGTTTAATTGTTTGTCTGTCATTAGCGCACACACACACTTGCACACACATGCACACACGCCGCTGTGGGAGCCTCGCTTTTTCTCTTATTTTTTGTGTGTGTGTGTGTGTGTGTGTGTTGTTGCTAATTTTATACAATTAAATTTGCTTTTCATTTTACTCTCGCACACAAACACACACACACACATATGTTGGCTGCTTGTGTGTGCTTGTGGAAAACAAAAGAATCAAATTCTGTTACAATAAGTTGCGCTGCGTGTATATTTGTGGCAAGCTCTCTCGAGCGAAGCACTTAAACAGCATCACGCTCGGTTGAATATGTTTTGATTAAGCCAAGTAGAACGAACACATTTTAGCCGGGGCCCAGCTAAACCAAACCCTGCCCTGCTTACCTTCTGTTCCCTTCTCTTCCGCCCCGCGGCCACAACGACAACCGAGTGCCGAGAAGCTGAGACGCAACGCAACGCAACGCAACGCGATACCAGAGCGATGCCCGAGCGAGCGATGCGACAGCAGCAGCAACAGCAGCAGCAACTGAGGGGGCAAGCGAGCTTTAGGCTTTTGGGCCTGCGCCACCCATGAGGCCCAGAGCTCGCAGCTCGCAGCTCGCAGTTCGCAGTTCGGAGCTTGCCTCCCGCCACGCCTACTTTGCCAGCACACTCGTCTGTACGTGTGAAAGTGATGCTGTGTGTAGTTCTATGTGTGCGTGTGTGTGTGTGTGTGCGTGTTGGTTTGCGCATTCGGTTGGCACGTTTATATACTCCAACGACCAAACAAATGGCGGACTCACAGTCAACCGCAGGCAGCTGCAACAACAACAACAACAACATGAACAACAACAACAGCGAGCACTGGTCAGGCAAAGGCTGCCTCTGCAAATGACGTTGTCGTCGACGTCACCATCTCTGCTGCTGCTGTTGTTGTTGTTGTTGTTATGGATGCTGCTGCCGCTGGCTGCTGCTGTTGCTGCTGCTGTTGCTGCTGCTGCTGCTGATGATGATGTGCGTTTTTTACATTTTCCCTTTAAATGGCAACTAAGCGATGCTGGGTGCAAACAAGAGAGTGTGAGAAGGCAGGCGAAGGATACTCGTATATCAATTCGCACGCACGCAATGGCAACGATGGGGCAGCGACAAACAAAAGCTGTCAAGAACGCACAGTGGATCAGCTAGTAGCAATACAACACGGAGGATAACAGTATTTTATATAGATATAACAGTTTAATAAGCAGATAAGAGTAGCAGTTCTCCATTGAGTATAATAAGTATAACAGTATTTGATACACATAGAAGTTTGCTAAGGAGGATAACAGTATTTTATATAGATATAACAGTTTGATAAGCAAATAAGAGTAGCAGTTCTTCATTGAGTATAATAAGTATAACAGTATTTTATACACATCGAAGTTTACTAAGGAGGATAACAGTATTTTATATAGATATAACAGTTTGATAAGCAAATAAGAGTAGCAGTTCTCCTTTGAGTATAACAAATAGAACAGTATTTTATACACATAAAAGTTTACTAAGGAGGATAACAGTATTTTACATTGATATAACAGTTTGATAAGCAAATAAGAGTAGCACTTCTCTATTGAGTATAACAAGTATAACAGTATTTTATACACATCGAAGTTTACTAAGGAGGATAACAGTATTTTATATAGATATAACAGTTTGATAAGCAAATAAGAATAGCAGTTCTTCATTGAGTATAACAAGTATAACAGTATTTTATACACATCGAAGTTTACTAAGGAGGATAACAGTATTTTATATAGATATAACAGTTTGATAAGCAAATAAGAGTAGCAGTTCTTCATTGAGTATAATAAGTATAACAGTATTTTATACACATCGAAGTTTACTAAGGAGGATAACAGTATTTTATATAGATATAACAGTTTGATAAGCAAATAAGAGTAGCAGTTCTCCTTTGAGTATAACAAATAGAACAGTATTTTATACACATAAAAGTTTACTAAGGAGGATAACAGTATTTTACATTGATATAACAGTTTGATAAGCAAATAAGAGTAGCACTTCTCTATTGAGTATAACAAGTATAACAGTATTTTATACACATCGAAGTTTACTAAGGAGGATAACAGTATTTTATATAGATATAACAGTTTGATAAGCAAATAAGAATAGCAGTTCTCCATTGAGTATAATAAGTATAACAGTATTTTATACACATCGAAGTATATTCAACAAATTCAAGCAGCCACATTTAATAAGCCACTAAGTATAAATTTGTTTTATTAATATAACAGATTAATAAGCAATATGCCAGTGAGTATAATACTATTCTAAAAATACAACAAGTATTTTAAGTACATCAGTATTTTATAAGCAAACTATGCTCGATTGAATATAACACGTATACCAAAATGTTTTATATTACAGAAGCATATTCACGTTAGAATACGGCACTAAATTCAACCGTGTTTTATAAATATAACAGTTTAATAAGCAATGCGCCACTGAGTACAACAAGCATAACAGTATTCTATAAATATAACAGTTTAATAAGTAAACTCAAGTGGCTATTCTTGACTAAATAAAATAAGTATTTCATATATGTACATATATAACAGTTTAATAAGCACATTCAAGTTGGAATGCGGCACTAAGTATAACAGTGTTTTACAAATATAATAGTATGATAAGCAAACTCAAGTTCAAGTACTTCACTGAGTGGTCAATAAAATAGCAAGTATCAACCCCGTACAACAGTATTTCATAAATATAACAGTTTCATAAAAATCCTTCATAATAATAATAAATAAATTTGTATGAATGTGTTAATGTGACAATCGCAATAATTTCAAATTATTAGAGTTGTGATAGGATTACTTAAGTAAATATAAAATAAAAGAAATATATAAGCTACAATTATAATGCTATAAATGCAAAATAATTTGAGCGAAAAAAGTGATTTATTCTGTCGCACTCTTAAAACATATTTACTCGCAAAAAATAATTCTCTATTTATTTACTAAGAGCTTATATAGTATTTTCGTTGGAAATTAATGTAGAGTAAATTGCTACCAAAATCTGTATGCAAATGTTCTCAACTGTTTGCATAGCAAACTAGATTAACGCCATTTACATTCAATTACGAGTATGCCAAATAAAATACCTAGAGAAATTGCAAAAAGCGTTTTACAAGCATTTCAGAATTTGCATTGTTTTCATACGCATTCCATTCTACAACAAGAAAATAAAAATCAATATTGAGCTGTAATATGCAGCAATTAGCATTCAATTTTAATGCAAAAAGCGAGGTCAAGCATTGATTTATTGCAATTTATCAATAAGCGTCTGCAAGCACATTGTAAGCATAATAATAATAAAGTCCGGCAAAAGAAAATGATGAAACATTTTCTTTATTCGGAATTTTTATTGCATATCTCAAGTGAATGCCACAGTGGCTTTTGTGCGTTCCTCTTCTTTTTTTATGGACTGAACACAGCATGAGGCCTTGTGGCGAGACTTGTTTTACTTTCTCAGTGTATATAGTAGAGTGTACAGTGTTCAGTGTATGTGTGTGTGTGTGTGTGTGTGTGCTGGAGGGGGCGGGGCAGGCCTTTGGGGTTTCGGTTTTCAGTTTGACTTGACATGCATCAGCATCATTATTTTGTGCTTTTAATGTTTTATTTAGCCCGGTTGCCAACAGCTACAGCAACAGCTACAGCAACAGCTACAGCAACGGCAACGGCAATACATCGTATACACACAGTTGTGTTGGACGCCTAAAAGATGTGGCAACAGAGCCAGGACGAAGGATGAGGGGGAGTGGAAGGGGGAGAGTTGGAAGGGAAGGCGGACACGAAATGGGAGATGGTTGGGGAACTTACTGTCTGGCCTCAGCTCAGCTCAGCTCGGCAAGCGGATCGTACTAGCTTATGTGCCGTTTGCACTCGTATTATTCATGTGTGTGTGTGTGTGTATGTGTGTGTGTATGTGGAGTGTGTGTGTAAGTATGTGTGCCATTTGCAACGAAACACTCAAACAACATTTAAAAAGGCCTCATTTTCATGAGCTGCTGCTGCTGCTTCTCTCGCTCTCTCTCTCTCTCTCTCTTTCCATGTGTGTGTATGCCACTCGGCACATAATTGTTTGAAACAAATGTAGTGCACATATACAACACACACACACACAGAGTGAACATATATGCTATGTGTATGTATGTGACACGTGGCTGTGTGCGATATTTTATTAGGCCATTCAGTTAGTCAGTCATTTAGCCAGTCAATCAAACCGGGCGGCCAATTAAAGTTTTACTGCTCGTTGGCCAAACAAAAAGCGACGCATGAAATGCTTGGCTAAGCAAGCGCCGCAGACAATGAAACTGGAACCTATAAATATCTAATGATTGAACCGCTTACGCTGCGCTCAACGATATGCCTTTCTTTTTCCCACCACTCCCAATTCCCAACGGGGCAACAACGCACACACAATGAATATTTATAGACTTGCTCGCTAGAGGAGAAACCGATATACTGAAGCTTTTAGTAGTAGTTCAGCTCCAGCTCCAACTTCACAATCATAATATCTGCAGCTTAAGAAAAATACAAAATAATAGTGGAAGAAATGAGGTTGGGTTAGGCAGGTCGATGGATGAGTTGATGGCTAATCTAGCGCATTGGGAGAGAGTCAGAGTGTCAAGACTCTGACTCTGGGCGATATGCTAGAGATCCTTGAGAGTTAAATGCGCACATTACGCATACGCCAAGTGTGCGTTGCTCGGCACAACACAATGGAACAAAACGAATTGAAAACTTTGATGCCCACTCAAAGGCACTCTCTTACCGTTGTGTGAGTGAGTGCTTCTTCGTAAGTGTGTGTGTGTGAATGACGATTGCCCCAATTTGACTATTTGTGCTACAGACTGTGTGTGTTTGTGTGTGCGTGTGTGTGCAACAGTCAGGCGTCAAAATCGAAGCCAAGGCTTTTGGGTGCACTCAATTTACATGCCTCGAAGTGTCTTCCACACACACACACACTCACACACACACACACACAAACAATCACATCCACACTTGACAACAAGCAGCTGCCACTTGGAACAACTCAATCAAGATGATAATTTCGTTGTAGTTGCTAAGCATCTAAATAGCACAAGTCAGGATTGAAATACACACACACTCACATTTGAATAAACATTTGAATTAGTTAACATGCTCGTATTTCTTGTTGTTATTCCCAAAGGTAAACCGAAAAGCCAAAATAAAATCGCCAGACATTATGAATTCAACATGGAGCGCAAAACGTTTACGAAACGAAATTAAACATCAAATACTTTCAAAGGATGTTCTCAAGCTATGCTTAATTCGACTTTTGTGCTCTATGAATATCGCATAAGTTTAACATAACATCTCCTATAACTAACACACAAGCTTATAATCGAGTCTAATTGAAGAAATTGTTCCTCAATGACTGGATCGAATTTTTGTGATTCATTCAATAAACATTGACTTGAAGTTCTCAAATCAATGCGCTCAACATTCGTTAAAAATTTTGCATTTTGTAATCAATAAATTGGAATATAATTCTTGCATATCTGAGACATTCTTAAAAGCTATAACAGCAAACTAAGATAAGTCTTTCTTGTAACTACTTCGTTACTCATTTTTGAATTTTTTGAGAGGCAAATTAAAACTTGAATTTTTAAGGAATAGAATAAAACACTATGTATACTTGTATGCTAGTAAATAAATAAAAGAATTTATAGTCTATTTACATATTTAAAGTTTTGATGCTAAACCACATAGTTCATACTTACAAGCTGAAAGCATTAAGTGCTGTCCAAAAGCATCAAAATATTTCTGAGCTTTGATCATTTTCTAATATATACATATATTCATATTTGAAGTTCTTTCACATACTTTTGTGAACTATCAACTCAAGCTGAAGGAGCTATAAAACTATTGAATAATTACCATTGAATTGATAATTGAATCATTGAATAATCAACCAAAACAAACATTAAATATGAGTACACTTAACGACTAGTAAATAAATTCTATTTCACTAAAATATGTGGTCAAATAAATGATTTAATTTCCTTACTTTTTATTTCGCATCTTTCAGGCCTATCCCAATCGAGACATTACTAACATCGTGGAGTCATCGCACTACCAGAAAATCGGAGGCTGGTGTCGCCAGGGCGCACTCAATGCGGCCAAGTGCAAGGGAGCTCATCGCTGGATTAAGCCATTCCGTTGTCTAGGTGAGTACGAGAAGAGAAAATCTGTTTTGAAATGCCACAAAAATGTGAAACATTTGCTCTTTCACTCTCTCCCTCTCTCTCTCTCTCTCCAACGAAAACAAACAAATAAACAAAACAAATTCGACTGACAACTGGAAATGATGATGTGCAATCTGTGATGTGATGCGACTTTTGGCAACTCGTTTGGCTTCAGAAGGACCATTCCAATCGGACGCACTGTTGGTGCCCGAGGGCTGCCTCTTCGATCACATACACAATGCGTCGCGTTGCTGGCCATTCGTGAGATGGAACCAAACCGGAGCTGCCGCCTGTCAGGAGCGTGGCATGCAGATGCGTAGCTTTGCCATGCTGTTGCCCTGCGGCATTTCGCTCTTCTCGGGCGTTGAGTTTGTCTGCTGCCCCAAGCACTTTAAGAGTGAGTGTAATCACCAAAAACTAACCTAAGTACTTGACTCGACTCGACTCGACTTCTCTCTAACTTGCAGCCGACGAGATACGCGTAAAGAAGACCGATATGCCTGTCATGCCGCCAGCTCAGCTCAACAGCAACAGCAACAACAACAACAACAACAACTTGAACGTCAACAACAACAACAATGTGGCCAACGATGAGCTTAGCGTGAATGAGGAAGATGAGAGCAATGACTCCAACTACTCAAAGGATGCCAACGACGATGAACTGGACGACGAGGACGATCTGATGGGTGATGATGAGGAGGATGAAATGGTTGCCGATGAGGCGGCAACAGTTGGCGGCGGTGCAGCTGGCGCTGGCAGCGATGCCAACAGCGGGGCCCTCGATGACATCAATGCGGAATACGACAGCGGCGAGGATAGCGATAACTATGAAGAGGACGGCGCTGGCTCCGATAGCGATGTGGCCGGCATTGCCGATGCCTGGGATCAAAATGGCAGCTCGAGCGGTGCCAAGCCAGCTGCGTTGCCCTCGTTGAAGGCTCCCTCGATGTCGCCGGCTAGCCTCACAGCTGTGGATCAGCAACAGTCGAAGCAATCGAATCAACAGCAACAAGCTGCGAAACCGGAACTTGCCACAAGCACGCCACAATTGTCAGCTGCTGCTGCCGCCGCTGCTGCTGCTGCTGCCTCATCGGCTGCCATGGCGGGTGTGGGTGCGGGTGCAAGTGCGGTGGGTGCACCGCCATCGACGGCACAGCCAACATCGGATCCATATTTCACGCACTTCGATCCCCACTACGAGCATCAGAGCTACAAAGTAAGTCAGAAAGTAAGTGTTTACGTTGAGGGCGCAGGTTTATTTATCCAACAAAAAACAAAACGTATTCTAAACAAAGGAAGCCCAACAGCGCCTTGAGGAATCGCATCGCGAGAAGGTCACCCGTGTGATGAAGGACTGGTCCGATCTGGAGGAGAAGTACCAGGACATGCGACTGGCCGATCCCAAGGCAGCCCAGAGTTTCAAGCAGCGCATGACGGCACGCTTCCAGGTTTGTTTCCTCCCTCCTACCCCCCACCACCTCCACAACCTCCGTATTCCACTTGATCCGTTTGTAGTGCGTAGCTTCCTCCCCTATATGCATATAGTTTCCCAATCCCGATCCCAGTCCCACCGTCAACATTGCTTTCTTCTCTGTCTCTATTACATTCTATTTGCACTGTCTCTCTCTCTCTCTGTCTCTCTATCTCTTTCTCTTTGGTTGCTTATGTATATGTATATACCTAACCTACACATGTACATATCTACATATGCATGTGTTTGCGTATGTGTGCGTGTGTGTGAGGGAGAGGCCACTTTTAGTACACATTTAGTTTGATTTAGTAAGCAATATGCATATGTTTGAAGTACAATAACAACACATTAGCGGGAACAAATTCAAGCCGAACCCTAACTTCATATCATAGGCATAATTTTGGCAAAGGACAAGTCTTAGGATTTCAAGTGAGAGTCTCTTCAAGAGACACCTGCCAGGATTTCTCAGCCTATAAGTGTGGCTTCTGTGCAGAGTGCAGCTTCAGATCTCTATAAAGCGAGTGATCCCTATGATCCTCCAAATCTGCACTCCAATTCAGATCTGCGCCTTAATCATATTGATTTTCTTGCCAGCTTTATTTCTGCATCTCTCGGTTACACTTTTAGCAGCCTTTAAGAGTGGACCAAGAGTGATTCTCTTGTCCCGGAATGATGCCAAGATATTACACTTCGGTTGGTTGCTCTAGAGTCTTGCGAACTTCCTTAAATATAGCCGTCTATAAGTAATAGAGAATTCTCGGCTCAGTAATTCTCGTCAAAGAAATCACTCATCAGCTGCCTTAGAAGAGTTCTAAACTTTCTTACTGTCCGCTGCCATAGTACTATATACGTTCATGGGTCTTGAGATCGGCATCTTCAAGAAACTGTCTGACTGAGAGTTATACCATACTCAATGGGACCAGGCTAAGGCTCGGGTAGCAGTATCCCCGTGTAAAGAATTCATCAGAAGGGAGCTTTCCAGATGCAGTCTAAAGAAATTCAGATCAGTTTGTGTTGTGTGTTAAGTCGAAGAGTAATTCTGACGCTGAGACTGTTCCACCTCTGCCTTATCCTTATTTGTAAATGGGGTACCTTATGATAGTGGGTAGCCGATGTAGTTAGGCGTGACAGCGACTTGAGACAATCTCTACAAATACACAACTTGAACACTAATTGAATCGTGACACAACCCTCAGATTTGAGAGCATGTACATACAAGACTCGGAGGGGGCATTGGTCAAAAGCTGTTGCGCCCTTCAAGTAGCTTACAATATAATAACGTACTACAGCAATCAGTTTGTAATCAATCTATTCATAATCACTATCAATAACATTATCGTGATCATTATCATTATCAATATCATTGCCATTATCATTAACAATATCAGTATGATTTTTGGTTTTTGCTTTAAGTTGAAACACAAAATTATCATGCACCTGTCGAACTAACGATCTAGTCATCTATTTATTTCGATTTCTGCTTGAATTCTATATCATTTATGCAACTCTCTGTATCTCACTCAAACTCTATCTGTCTCTCTCTCTCTTATTCTGTGTAATTATGTGTATGTGTGTATGTTCGTAGCTGTAATTTCTCTCTTGTTTTGTGTATCCATGTATGGCAAATGGGAGCGAAAGAGGCATCAGATTGTAATCATAATAATAACAAAACCAATAACAGTAACAACAATAACAAGCATAATGATTTATTAATCATACTCTCGCAATATAACGAAAGCATAACGCAAACAGAATACAGAATACAGAAAACAGAAAACAGTAAAAACAGCAACAATTAAACAGCATAAAAAGACAAAGAAAAATAGCAACATCAGAAATACAATACAAAAAGATAACTTGTAAAATTTAGTTTTCATTATATAATATTTATTTGATTTCGTTTGCATATTTTGTATCTAAGAAAGAAAGTGCTTTAGTAGTTGAACGGATTGGCTTTATAATCTATATATTATTTTATTTATTGTCATACAATTAGCGCTAACGAAAACAAAACAAAAACAGCAAACAATATCAAAACAATAACAAGAAAACGTCAGAAAGAGAAGCTGGCTTTGACCTATCAAATTTTGAAAAATCCTTGCAGAGATACTATCAAATTATCTACAGTCGAGTGTGCTCGACTGTGAGATACTCGCTACCCATACCAAACAAGCTGCTTCCTAAAGTATACCAAATTAATATACTGAGGAAATACTAATAATATATCGAGTACTATATTTGGTACTGTCATACGTCATAAAGATCTGGTCGCTACTTCGAGCTATCTCGAAGCTATCTTAAGCAATAAGAAAAAGATGTTTGTGACGACCAGTGAACAGAAGAAATTGCTAATTTGCACAGCTCTAAACTATTTCTAATCTATTTCTGCTCTGCAAGGCCATAATCAAAACCTGAACAAGCAAATGCTAAGCTCTCTTTCTGTCGCTAACAAAACACTCTGTCTCTATCTCTCTCACTATCTCTCTCTCTCTCTCTGTCTCCCTCTGTGTGTACAATACATATAAGGCTTAAATGAAATGCTGCTTCAATGCTAAAAAAAAAAAACAAAAAAAAACAATATGGCTTAAATGCTGCGCTTAAATATTTGTATGAATGAGCTGCCTCCAATAAAAACCGATTATGTAAATAGCAATAAAAAGCATAATATAGTAATCTCTATATAGCTCGCATAGCTCTTAAGAATCGTAGAATCCGAATCCATTTCGACTCCATGCTGTTGCACTGTGGCATTCCAAATCGAAACTCCATCTCATGCGAACTCGTACAGTTTTGGATTATATCCAATAATCCACCCCCTGCCCACCCGCCCCTCACTCCACACTTCATTCACAAATCGATATTTATGTTCTAGTACTTGTATCGCTTTCTCGCTCTCGCTCTCTATCTCTCTCTCTCTCTCCTTCTCTCACTCTGCACAGCATTGTGTTACGTCAGCAGCACTTTTCGAAACTGAGTCATCCAACTCCCGCCCCCGCCGCTCACTTCCCACACACTCACACACGCTCACGCACACACACACACTCACACACACACGCACACAGTAAATTTAACTAACGACCAAGTGCAAGTTATAGCCATGAAAATTTGTACACAATTTAGTAAAGAACGTAACTGTATCTAAAACATCTAAAAGTGCAAACAAATCATTGCAAAATCGTAATCGTTATCTCGTTATCATAATCGTAATCGTAATCGAAGCTTTGCTGCAATCGATCGAATGAAACAAACAAAATCAAAACTGAAAACTGAAAACTGAAAATTCTGCAAACTCTCATGCTGATAAAATCTTTCTCTCTTGGTGTGCAATACGTCTTTATATGGGAATGTAATTTTAGACTTCTGTTCAGGCACTCGAGGAAGAAGGCAACGCCGAGAAGCACCAGCTGGCCGCCATGCACCAACAGCGTGTCCTTGCCCATATCAATCAGCGCAAACGCGAAGCCATGACCTGTTACACCCAAGCGCTCACCGAGCAGCCACCAAACGTAAGTCGAGATAGATCGATAAATCGCACAGGTTCAACACAAATATCGATCGCACCCTTTTTGTAGGCTCATCATGTCGAGAAGTGTCTGCAGAAATTGTTGCGTGCTCTGCACAAGGATCGTGCCCATGCCCTCGCCCACTATCGCCATCTGTTGAACTCGGGCGGTCCCGGCGGTCTGGAGGCAGCCGCATCGGAGCGACCACGCACACTGGAGCGTCTGATCGATATCGATCGTGCTGTCAACCAGTCGATGACCATGCTGAAGCGTTATCCCGAACTATCGGCCAAGATTGCCCAACTGATGAACGATTACATTTTGGCATTGCGCAGCAAGGATGACATTCCCGGCTCATCTCTGGGCATGAGCGAGGAGGCCGAGGCTGGCATTTTGGACAAGTATCGCATCGAGATCGAACGCAAGGTGGCCGAGAAGGAGCGTTTGCGTCTGGCCGAGAAGCAGCGCAAGGAGCAGCGTGCCGCCGAGCGTGAGAAGTTGCGTGAGGAGAAGTTGCGCATGGAGGCCAAGAAGGTGGACGATATGCTCAAGTCGCAGGCGGCAGAGCAATTGCAACAGCAGCAAACCCAGCAACAACAGTCGCAGTCACAGCAGCAACAACAACAACAACAGCAGCAGCAGCAGCAACAGCTGCAGGACAAGAGCATCAATAGCAAGGAGCTGAGCATGGACGGAGTTGGCGGTCTGGTGACTGCATCGAATCTCAATCTTGACACAACCAAGAGCGAGAAGGAGCTGGCTGATGCTGAGTATGCTGAGGCCACGGTCAGGTATCGATCAGTTTATCGCAACACTTATTCCATGTAATGGATCTTCATAAATATGTTTTTATGTTTTTGTTTGATTTGCAGCACCAAAGTGCAGACCGTCTTGCCAACGGTGGATGATGATGCTGTGCAGCGAGCTGTCGAGGAGGTGGCTGCCGCTGTGGCCCATCAGGAGGCTGAGCCACAGGTGCAGCACTTCATGACCCACGATCTGGGCCACCGTGAATCGGTATTTGAGCTGCGCGGTCCACGTATCACGCCGCATCTGCCTAAAGCGTATCCTCTCTCGTTCTCATTACAGAGCTTCTCGCTGCGACGCGAATTCTCGCATGCGCACGCGGCCAAGGAGGGGCGCAATGTCTATTTCACGCTCTCGTTTGCCGGCATCGCCCTAATGGCTGCCGTATTTGTCGGCGTGGCCGTTGCCAAGTGGCGAACATCGCGTTCGCCGCACGCGCAGGGCTTCATTGAGGTGGATCAGGTAATTAATGCTAATTGATGCAATGGATGCTTCGCTAGAGAACATTTTGTCGATGCTAGTTATTGCATTTCTAACAGCTTTCGTTACACGCATTTCACATTGAAAACTGTATAACAGTTTTTTGTATAACACTTTTTGTCAAAATGTGTATAACAGTTTGAAATATATTTACATTTAATTTTGAGAAAAATTTTATGAAAGGAATTATAACAGTTATTTGTATAACACTTTCCGTCAAAGTGTGTATAACAGTTTAAAATAGATTGACATTTAAACATTTTGAGAAAAATATTGTGAATAAAATTATAACAGTTATTTGTATAACACTTTTCGTGAAAAACATTTTGATACACATTTCATTTATATTTGCATTGAAAAATTTTGGAAAAAGAAAATTTGACAAAAACTTGTAGAACAGTTTTTGTATAACTATGTTCGTCAGCTAGTGTATAATAGTGTTTATAACAATTTACATTTTATTTTCCTTGCATAATTTTAGAAAAAGCTTAACCATAAATATATAAGTGTATTATACAAATATTTGCAACATAAAAATTATAACAGTTTTAAAAATATTTTTGATTATGCATTTCAATCACTCACTGACTCAAACGAAGCATCCGTAATATGCTAAGCATCTATCGCTGTCTCTATCATGTTTATGCTCACCCACTAATCATATGTCTATCTCTTTCCCACCAACAAATCTAGAATGTTACCACACATCATCCCATCGTGCAGGAGGAGAAAATCGTGCCCAACATGCAGATCAATGGGTACGAAAATCCGACCTACAAATATTTCGAAGTGAAAGAGTAAACAACTAGAGACAAGCGAGCAAAGCAAAAAAAAAATAAAACAAACAATTAATAATTAAAAGCATGCACCTAAACAAATGGCTAGAAGAAGAAGCAGAAGCAGAATAAGAAGAAGCAGCAAAGCAAAGAGCATGGCACATCAATAAATGAAAAGAAACCAAAAAAAAAAAAAAACAAAGAACAAAACAAGAATAAGAAATACAAAAAAAGTAAATGAAATTAACATATAAAAAACAAATAAGAAACAAACATTTTTTTTTTTCGTCTAAAGGAGCGCAGTTCCGCAACATAAGTGAAATGTAATGCATCTATATATTAAATTTAAAAAATGAAAGGCAAAAATATAAAGCAAGCAATTAAATTTAAGTATTTAAATGTTTAACAAAAATAACAAAAACCAAAAAAATGTAAACAAACCAAAACAAAATGCAGTCAACAAAAAGCAGCATCTCTCTCTAGCTCTCTCTCCACTTTCTCACATTCTAAACCTAAGACAAATACTTCAAAATGAAAATTGTAAACAGAAACATGCGCGAAATTGCAAGTGCAAATGAAAGGATACAAATGGAGAAGCTCTTCATTTGTTACAATTCCCTAACATCAACCAAGTGCAGAGCAAAATTCAAATGTTTGCCAAGGGAAAATAATAAATGTTTGCGCGATATAGAAAATTAAACAAATGATTTTGTACTGCGTTGTTCTTGTTTAGAAGAATTGAATTTGAGAGGACTAAAGAAGATGCTAATATTTGAAATGTAATGGCAAATTCAAGAATATGTTAATTTGAGAAAACAAATAAAACGCAATTGCATTGCAACATTTTGAGAAGCAAAAGAAGAAAGCAAAAGAAAAAAATACGAAGATTATATTCCTAGTAAATAAATTGTCAAGACATTCACAACGCACACTCACATTCACAGACAGTCACACACACACTCACTTTCATACACTCATACATAATCATAATGCAAAATGGCGGCATTCGCAAATAATATAAAAAGCGTAGCATACTTTTTAGCGCCGCAAGCAAAATTCTAATGGAAAGCCGAAAAGTTGCTATGAAAATTACAAAAGAAAAACATTAAAATTAATGTTAAACTGCGCAGCATGCTAAAAGAAAAACAAAGATGAGTAGATGCTAAAACTTTAAAACGCATAAGCAAAATACGTAAGCAAAAACCACACACACAAAAACACACACACACACACGTACAGAGCGACACAGACACATGTGAACCTAAGAGCTACCTACGCGTACTAATCTATAAATATATATATATACATATATATACACACATATACAGCTATATATATGGCAAAGAAAAACCACAAAAATCACATATATATATATATTGCTATATATATATATGTATTAACAATATATAAAATGAAAATGAGAAACGCAAACGCAAAAGCAAATGTCCATAAATGTATTTATGTATCTATACACAACACCCAAAAAAAAAAGAAAAGCAAAAAAAAAATCAAATGATGAAAGCAAAAACTCAGCTAGTAAGGCAACTAAATAATATTAACAAAAGCAGCAAATTAAGCAACAAATGCAAGTGCATAGCCAACAACAAAAAAAAAAAACAAAATGAAACGCATATGAAAGAAATGAGATAATTCAATAGCAAGAAAGTTTTGCAAAAATCTCTCTTTTCGAACATTTTCTCAAGATTTTTTGGAACTGGTTTTTCTTCTTTTGCAACTAACACATACACACACTTACACACATACACACTTACACACGCACACTAGAGCCCCTGGGAGTATGCAGCAAATTTGTTATTGTGTTTGTTATAGATTTGTTCATATCAAATGATTTTGTTAAATTAGACAAATCGTTGAACTGAAGTTAGTTTTGCCAACTACTCAACAACAACAACAACAAGAACTACTGACGACACTGAATCAATATCACAATGCTATGCAAACAAAAGTAGTGAAGTATGTTCAGGGTTCACCCCAAGTTGCTCTTCAGTTGCGCTTCAAAACTGATTGCACAATGGCTGCATCAAAACAATTACTGACAATTAAAGTAAATACTGCAGACACAGGCGTATGTTACATAGGGACAGGTGAACAAGTCACACAGCTGGACAGGCAATAGACAATAGACGGACCGAATCAAAGCAATTGACACTGGGAACAGATAAACGACAAGTGGACAGACAGACGGACGGACAGACAGACAGACAGACAGAGGGACGGACAAGCTGGCAGGCGAGATAAACCGATTGAAATTGCTAGTTTAATTTTTCAGCTCGATTGCTTGGCAAATATTTGACAAGTGTATGCCAAATGCTTTCAGATTTGAGACGTTTTGTCATTTAATAAAAAGATACACACACCCATACACACACACATATACTCATGAACCAATACTCAGATAAAAACACGAGCAAATCCAATTTATATAAATGTAATTTGTAGTACATTTTTTGCTATAAACCAAAGTTTGTAACCTTATTTGTATAACTATACGAATAAATCAATAATGATATATGCATATATACATATGCTATGTATGTGTATATCACACTTATATGTATGTGAATGTATATGAAATATATATTTAGCATCAACAACAAAACTCGTATTTACTCCCTTCAACAGGCACTCAATGTTGATATTCAAGATTCAATGATTTCAAATACGATTTCGATTCGCGATATTCACACACATTGCATTAGCTTTTCAATTTTCCTTCTTTTGTCGTTCGTTAGCTATCAACTTTTCTCTATTGCATTCGGTTGCATTACTCAGGCCTATTACCACCATCTTCCTCCCCCCACAAAATCCATATTGCTGTGACACATATATAAATTTCATAACCTCTCACTTTCTCAAATAATCTACACTTAACTGCGCGAACATTGAGAAAAATACTCATATGCTTCAATGCATAGGTACTTATATATATATATATATATATATATACAAATATATATTGTAAAGCTTTTCTAGGCTCCAAGCAAAACTCCCAAACTATCCGCTATAATCATTGTTTTTGTTAACCTCTATATTTTTTTTTTCCCAAACATACGCCATACGTAAATAAGTATGTATAATATCATATTCAAAACCCCCAAAGAGCAGCTTAAAAAGAGAAAAAAAATCCGTAGTCCATAAAACATTTATGCGGTGGCTGCATTTTCACTCACACACACACACACACACACACTGCACACCCACACAGACACTGACGTTAGAGTATGACAAGAACTTCAACAGCAACAAATATATATATATATATTTCAAATCACACAACTACAACAAGAACAACAACAACAGCAACAACACACAAAGTAAATACCAAAAAAATCTAACTAGTCAAAGCTTGAATATTTTTTAATTTATTCATTAATATATAAAAATGACAAAATATATACATATATAAAAGAAAATTATTAAAAACAAAAAAAAAACAATTGATATTTACACTTAGTGAAGCAAAAACAAAAAAACAAAAAGGAGAAGAGTAAAATGAAAGCGAAAATGCAAATGTGTAAGAAATAAACCCCGTCCTGCGTAAATAAAATTAAACATAAAAAGTAAAAAAGAAAAAATATCATAAATGAAAAATTTACACAAAATTTAAAAGCAAAACATTAACAAAATGCAAAAAAAAAAACACAAAAACCAAAAAAAAAAATACAAAGCAAAACAACAACACACAAAAATATAAGAAAAAAAAAAAACGTGTAATAAGTCGCATGTGTTTTTGTCGTAGTCTCATCATAAAAACAAAAGAAAAACAAAAATAAGAAATGAAATGAAAGGAAATAAAAGAAAACCGAAAAAATAAAATTAAAACATAACAAAGAAAATGTGTACTTCTTTTTGTCAACTATGATTTTTGCATAGGTTCGAAATGGAAACGTATAAAAAATTTAAATATTAAATGTACTCAATGACAATTGTAATTGCAACAATAATTGTACGCTATATATATTATTATTAAAGTGGAAAGTGTAAACATTGCGCCATGCAAATTGTAATTGCAAAAAAAAAAAAACATATTTTCAACAACAATATGCAACATGCTACATTTGAGGAAAATGCAACAACACAAATTGCAAAATGCAAAATGCAGTCGAATGCAAAAAAGAAGCCATGACAAATTATGCATAACAATTGTAAAATGTTTCACAAAAAAAAAAATGCAAAAAAAAAAGAAGAAAGAAGAACAACCAAAAAACCAAACATAAAACGTAAGCGAAAGGAAACCAAAATAAAAACAAAAATGGAAAAAACAAAACCAAATAAAACAAAACAAAAAACCCAAATGGCAAATAAAACAATTTTCATTGTATAATCATATATTATTTAATTTTGAATTTTTGTGTTCCTTTTCGAAATATTTTGCATAAATAAAATAAAATAACAGAAAAACAATATCCTCAAATGCGTTCCCTCTCTCTCTCTCTTTCTCTCTATGTCTCGCTCTTGCTGATAACACAAATAGCAAAGTATTTTAATAATGCCTACAGATTATTATGATTTATTTAATAGGTTTTTCTTCTTTATTAAATTTCCTGTTTATTGGGTCGATCATATATTATGTTGCAAACACACAAAACCCCCTGATAGAGTCGCCGGGGCCAAGAAAGCGAAATTCATATTTGTGAATATGAAAATTTTAATCGGCTCTGCGGTAATTCACTTGATTGCCAATTGTAAAATATACTTCGATAATGGCCGACAGCACACGCAATATATTAGATTAACTTGTCAATTTTATTTGGAGTCTATTTAAACGCGTTATCAATTAAGTCATTTGCAATTGCAACTTACAAAATTTGTGTTAAAGAATTGATTCAAACACCAATTAAATTCGATTTCAGCTTGATTCACATTCAATTATCTTTAGGTGGAAATTGGAAAATAAATTCAAGCATGACTCACTCGAATTTCTATGAAAATGCACAAAATTTCGTATTGGTTGTAACATGAATCATCGAAAAGTGAACAACAAGTGTTATTGTCAAATTGAATATGCAATAGTTATTTAAACAATTTCAGAATAAGAGCTATTGCAGTTGTCCATGCGAAACGTCCTTCACAAGTTGACATTAATCGAAGTGCGAAACGGGAGTACATTTAATAGATAGAACAATCGCAATTATCTGGCTGTACTTAGGTATGGAATATATAGATGATAGAGTGGAAGGCGGAGCGAAGGCCGGAGCGGGGGGGGGCAGTTGGCACTTAATGAGGTGATTTCTATGCCGCAGTGTGCTTACGTTGATTATGATGTGTGCTCATTATGAGTTTCAAGTTGGAGTGCACGAACAAGCCTTTACAATAAATCACTTGAAACTGTGTGGAGTATATTGTATACGGTGAAATCAATGTAAAGCACTTCAGTCTATCAAGTGTCCAAAGCATGAAAATTGACGTACATTTTGATATATGAGTCCAAACAATGGGCCGCCAACCACACACAGAGAGAGCGTTTTGCTTTTTTGTTTTTCCATATAACATATATGTGACATATATAGTTGGCAGCTTATTTAGTTGGTTAGTTGGTTGCTTTGTTGGTTGGTTGGTTAGTTGGCTGACTACTCGAACAGCACACACAAATGATCGATGTGTGGCAGCCAATTTGGAGCACGGCATAGAAATAGATAAAGATCACAACACTAAATGCATTTATTCACTGTCTTCGCTACAAGCATAACTCAATTATTATACAGCACTTTTAACGATGATTAGAAGATTTTATTTGTAGTAAATTGAATGCAGAAAATTTGAAATTTTATTAGAAACAACTTTTAAGTTTTCTTTATTTAAAAACTATTCACTTGAAAATTGAGTAAAGCAAAGTAAGAGCATTAAAGAGTCAGTCTGAACTTTTCGTGTTGTTATTAGTCCACAAACTTTCCAAAGTGCATTTTGTATTCCAAGTGGCCACTGTCGTCTACATGACAAATAACAAACAATGCACTTACAGAATGTGCACACAATGTACGAACAGATACAGATACCAGATACAGATACAGAGATATAGCTCGATAGTCAGACAGAACGGGGCAGAACAACTTTGAAATGCACTTGAGTTGCTGTTTTAAATTAGTGAACACTTGCCAAGCAAATGCTTCAGCTGATAAACAATGCCAACTAAGACTAAATCGCAATAATATTTCAGGTTCATTCTTTTTTTTTTGTGTCTGCTGTTTCAGCTTAGCGCCGTCTAAGCAAAATTTCCAATCTGATCAGATTGAATCCGATTTCGTTCTACGTAAAAAGGAAGCCAACCACTTGAAGTGCTAAAACAGATATTTGATTTCTTTTTTTTTCGTTTTAAGTCAAGTCATGTTCATCAATGGGTATTCACATGCCGATTTATGATTTATGTGGAATCCAACGATCGCAAAGCAGACGACAAGGCGCGAACACGCATTTTAGAGTAGGCTAGACAGCACTCGTATATAGTATACAAAATATATAGTATGTAGCTGTCAAAGGGCGTAAGAAGGGGCCAGCGATAGACGTTGTCTATCTTTATCAGATAACAGTAGTCGCTGATTTCTGACTGTGGGTGCAACAGAGATGTCAATAGTGCGCTCACTTCGCTTTAATTGTAATACAGGCAGTTGCCTGCTTTTGGGGGCCGAGCGTCGTTGTTGTATCAGCTCTATATATATGTATGTATGTATCTGTATCTGTATCTGTTTGTATGTGAACAATGTGATAACAACCAGAGATTGTCGGCCCCCGGGCAAAATGAGCGTGATTAAATGCGAGCGCGCTACCGGTTAGCCCCCATAACCCGATAAGCCAACCACCAACCACCCCGTGGAAAGACAACTCACCGAGTTTTTGTTGTTGCGGAGTTGCGGAGCTAAATCATAATCACTGATCGTAAGTACATATCAAAAAGTGTTTTAATGCTTACGATATGACAACAAGCAGCAAACAAATGTGACGACTACCTTATGTAGTTTGTGCTTACTGCGTTTTTTTTTTTTTTTATTTTTTGTTCAGTTTCAGTTTCAGTTCTTGTGCTCTGCTGCTGTCTCTCGTATGTAGGTTGTTCTTTCAGCTTGTATGAGGGCATTATCACAGCGTACCTCGCGTATCACACAACTGATATCGCAACGAGTTATATACAAACAAAAACAAAAAAAAAAAAACGCAGTTGTAAGTGACTGTGTTGTGTCGAAGTAGCAATGCAGCTACCCTTTTGAAAGAGACCTCCCCAGACCCAGACCCAAGCCCACACCAGTGGCAATTGCAGTCCGGTGTACGGACGGTCAACACGTCGGACAAGACTCGATAGACTCCTCAACACGCTCAGCTCAACTCAGCTCAGCTCTGTTCAGCACTCCAGTTAAACTCGAGTACTCGAATTCCAACTACTCCCGTTGGGTCCGTTCTTTGTTTATCAACAAACATATGCGCCACATAATCGTCATAATAATAATATTGTTTGGCATTATATTCACTTCATTTTGAGCTCCGATGGTCTCGTAAATGTTAAACGGAGTATGTGCTGCATTGTGGCGACTGATTGCTTTTACCGTTACATTGGTGCAATTCTCACAAAATGCATTCAAAACGATGTGAAATATAGTAACTACATATTAACAAATTTGAAATCTGACTAAACTCAAAAATTACAATATTAATTTTATATAATAAAATTTATGAAGCTTACAAAAATTAATAAACATCATATTTTCTTTACTTTAAGAGCTTACAATACATTATTAACTTATGTATTATATATAAAACTGAAACCTAAAATCAAATAAAAAACATTTTTATATTTTACAGTGGGCTTCAATTTAAGTTACTTGAATATATTAACAGAGCAAATACGCAAAAATCAAGAATAAATTTAAGAATCACTATTATATTATGTTAAAATTTAACCCAGAAAGTAAACTCTTAAATCCAGATGAAACAAAGATCTCAATATTTAAAATTTGCATTCTGTTGTGCAATTCAGACTTTTCCTTTGCTAAACATGTTTGCACAACTTGAAAATATTTATTTTATTTAGCATAAAACTATATTTACCAAGCTTAAAATATAATTTTACACCACAATAATATACATTTATAGACAACTGACTTCTTAAAGCTAAAAAAAAAACAATTAAGAAAGTGTTCGATTGCCACATATTTTTACTAAAAGTACAACAGACGTGTTATGACTAAAATATACCGAATTGATGTACTAATAAATACTAAACTATACAGAAGACTATTTCTGGTATATTAATATACTATTATATTCAAAATATACCAAAGTGTAAAAAATATACCAGATTGTCAACCAAAAAAAAACTAATGCATATTACAAATCGTCGCTTTTTCCAATATAAAATATTTTTGTTCGTGTTTTGCAATATTTTATTTCTTTGCTTTTTGGCGAATAAAAATAAATTAATATATATAGACATTTGGCGTCTTAGGCCTATAATAAAAATAAACATTTTGGTAGAGTTTCATATTTACATTTTATTTGCACCTATATTGCAAAATTTGCAAATATTTTATAGCTTTGTTTTTAAAGAGTTTATAAAATTAAAAACTAGATTTTAGCTCTTGCTTATGTAGGACATTGCATTTAAATGTCCATTGATATTTTCCTTTGTGACTTTATAATTTGAAACCACTGTGGCACACAGCAGCAGCAGGCAGCAGGCAGCACTAAAAACGGTGGGGGGGGGAGTAAAAGGGTACAAGAACAAATATAAGCATAAGTCCCGATTTGGAGTCAACAGCAATCGTTGCCTGTTGTATCTGTATCTATGACTGGGACGGGGACTCTACATATTCATATATTCGTAAGCGAGTTCGTACTCGCAATCGTATTCGTATTCGTATTCATATCTGTGGACAGCACACACACACACACACATGGACAAAACGCACTGATACATTATCGATATGTCGATGTGTACTTTATTTATATTTGTTTAACTCGCTTGTGTTTTTTCTACCTTTTTGTTTAATACCTATTTGACTTTAATATGAGATTGTTGTAGCATTTAAAGTGTCGAGCATTGCGCCACTCTCTGCAGGCTTCCATCTCTCTCTCTTTCTCTCTCTCCCCCTCTCTTTCTACGTGTGTGTGTGTGTGTGGATCACCGTCAAGTGAGGCAAACAGGCAATGCGCCTGGCCCCCAAGTTCGTCAGTGTCAGTTGACGCAGAGCCTCAAAACGCATCGTGAAACAAATTGCAGAACGTTTCTTTCGTTTCTTGTTTTTTTATTTTTTGCCGATTCTCGTTGCATTCTCTTGATCACCGATCACCGATCAACGGTAATCGCCAATCGCCAATACGCTCACGGTAAACTGAGAGTGCAAGCGAGAACAATCGACTATCTCCATCTATGTGTGTGTGCGAGTGTGAGCGTGAGAGTGAGAGAGAGAGAGAGCGCATGCGCATCTGCAGTTGACCAAGTTGTTTTAGCATAGTTAGTCGCCGTTGCGGCGATATCAGCGAGTGCGTAAGTGGACCGCGCTTGTCCGCTCGCTTGTTGGGGGCCGATGGCATTTTTATGGCTTATTGAAATCGCAACGACGACAGTCAAAAGCGCGCGCACCGCTCGATACAACACTCCGGCACTCCTCCACTAAGAAAATGTAACGAACCCCACAAATAAATTAACACCTACGCTACCGTTAAATGTTAATTGTTCACCATTAAAACCAACTCGTCGCGTCAAGTGGGAATGCGATAAAAAAACAAGAAAGCAAAAAACAAAAATCACAGCAAACTCAATTGCATGCATAATCAAAAAAAGCAAAAAAAATGTCATAAATGAATTAGTCGATGAATTAAATAATATATCAAAACAAATCACGACAAAGCCCAAGCAAATCAAATGAATGAAATCGTGACTAAATTGTGACCACTTAATTGCTGTTTGTTATTAGTTATTACTTAGTAGTTATTGTACACAAATTATAAAGTGATCGCGCGTTAAAAATCGATCAAAGCGACGATACAGGCGACGAATATCGTGCAAATAATTGCCGCCAGCTTAAAAAATAATTGATTCAATGTGCGATTGAAGTAGGCGCCGTCAACCTGCAACCATCTAACAATAACAATAACAACAACTTAACCCACAAATTTTTTTTTTCGTTTGTGATTTCGTTTTTTTTTCCCCTGTGGATTTGAATTTGAATCCCGTGTTGGCGAATCACGCAAAGCGCACAATCAACGTCAACGGCTTTAATTATGAGCAATTATAATCCGAATTGTGGTTACTTCGAGGATTGCGGCTATTATACAAATAATGTGTATCAACAGGATTATTGCATGCAGCCGGATTACGAATACAACAAGCACGTCTACGAGTGAGTATCCAACAGACACATTTTTTCTGCTTTGCATTTCCCATTTGTGTTTAGATATCATAATAATAACTGCATCTTTGTCGGGTTAATTGGCTTATGACCAAGTGGGACAAACGCACAGCAAATTGCCGACGGCATTTAACCCCAAACAAACTGCGGTTAATAATTACATGACTTATTTATGAATCCCCCTCCTCGCTTTTTGTTCAGATCTTGGTATTATGTATTTTTGATATTCTATTTTATGCAAGTTGCGAGTACCTTACAACTACTCACGGTATTTATAGATTTGGTTAGAATAATTATTCCAATTATTAATCTTAGCTTCAAAATATATTTTATCACAATTAGAGTTTGCATTTTGATTAGCTTCTAAATTATACTGAGGGAACTTTTCTTTTTTACCTTTTTTTATTAATCTACTAATTCAGATTTTGGATTTACATGCATATTTTTTCAATTTTTTGCATTTCTTGATATTGAATACAATCATTTTTGAGAGTAGTTCACTCTCAATTACTCAAACTATTTATTTATGTTTTGGATAGTACAATTATTTCATTTATTCATATAGCCTTTAACATAGAATTTATCACAATTTGAGTGCCTGAATTTGTGTCAGCTTTTAAATGCATTTGAACTACGTTAGATCAAATTTAGGAAATATATTTTGTATTTTATATTCTTAAATGAATTTGCAGATTTTATTATTTTATTGCCTTATATTATATATCTATGTTAAAGTCAATAAAACCTTTGTATTATTATCATATAACCGAATAAGTATGAAAACATGAAAAATACATTTGTGTATAGATTTGTAATATCTAATAAATTTATACTTAAATTGTTATCCACAACTTTTTACAAAAAAAAAAAACATTATTCCCCAAAATTCTTTAAATATATTTAAGTATAAAATGTCAATTTAGTCTCTAGTTTAGTATAAATTTACATTTCTTTGTGTCATATTCATATTTATATTTAAAATAAAGTGTTCTGAATAAAAAAAATAGGTTTCATTTACTTTTATTTTAATCTTCCATCAAACATAAAAACTTGTACACAAATATACAAGCTGCATTCTTTACAAAATATTGAAATATGATGTGAAAAACTATGGAATAAGTGTTAGCCAATCGTCGGTAATTTGTAAATGCGCTTCCATCCATTTATATTTAGGCCGCACCCACAAATTGCACATACCGAGGCTTAGTGTCGAGGCACAAGTGAAACACGTCAAAACAGTTCCAAGAATGCGATGCGGCAATTAAAAACAATTTGATTTAAATCAGCTAAGAAAACACAACCCAGAAAAAGACCCAAGCCGAAGGAGAACCTCAACTAGAGAGAGATAGAGAGAGAGAGAAGTAAAGTTTAAAAGGATCAATTCAGTGAGAGTATTAACATTTAATGGCATAACATAATGAAATTGTTCTCGATGCCGACTACTGGCTACTGCTTATTATTATTATACTATATCGTATACCGTCATAAGCCCCTGATTTTCGCACTCTCACACACACACACATACACAAGCATAGTTGGCTTAAGCCAATGTTACGGCATTGTGAATGGAATGGAATTGCTGAGGATCGGTTTTTGGCTAGCTGACTGACTGGATGGATGGCTGTCTGGCTGGCTGGTCTGACTGACATGGGCTGGTGTGATAAGCCTGAGGCAAAAACAAGCAGCGAGCAAGCAGCAAGCAGCAAGGAGCAAGCAACAAGCAACAAACAGCCAACAAACAACAGTTAGATCTGTGGCAAAGGGACGGGGCACTTAACAATGCGCATTATTTCCACTTTGTCACCTTTTGCATTTTTGGCACAACGTCGACGACGACGACGACGACGACTTGGACGTCGGGTTTTTCACAGGCTGCACTTTCGAAAACCAAAACACATGTTTAGTGAAATCGTTTGGAAAATCACAGCGACAGGCAGCCGCAAAGAAAGAGATAGCAAGAGAGCGAGAGAGCAAGAGAGTGTCAATGTGTGTTTCACAAAATTTTACTTTAATTGGGTTTGTCCATAATCGTTGCATCGAACCCTCGGCTTATCTCGGATAATGCTGTTTGCCAAATAAAAGCAAATTCTATTTATTTGTATTTTATTCTTGTGCTATTTTTGTTGCTGTTACTGTTGCTTTGCTTGGTTACAGTTATTCTTCTCAGTTTTCATTGATGTCGAAAACTCAGCTGAAACCTGCAAAAGATTCTGAAATTTCCCCATTTCGAACACAGGTTGCATATCCTTACAGGACACAGGTTGTTCGGCAAAGATCTTTCGCAATCTTTCCTTCGTCTTCTTTTTTTGGCCATTGTTTGCAATTTTTGTTGCCAAATCCTGCCATCGTTTTAATTAACGATTTGTTTGTTGTGTGTCCAAGCGGCTTAACAAAAAAAGAAGAAGGAAAATAGTTATGCAAAAGCAATTTGTATATTTAGCTTCATGTTATCCCGCAAATTGTTGTGGTTCTTTCAATTCAAAATAAGTGCGTGCTCGACTGCTTTTATATCCTGGAAGACAGACTGAAGCATATTTCAAAATACACACATAAAATTGCCAATTTATAACTTAAAAGATCGTGTCGCTGAAATGTAAACAGTTCTCACAGTTCTTCAAGCCATCAGCCAGACAAACAAAGACGCAAAAAAAAGAAAGAAAACACAAAAAATTAATATAAATATGAAACCAGTTAGCTGCCTTTACCCCTTTTTTATTTTGTTTCGTTTTGTTTTTGCGCACTTGTTTCTGGAGTAGAAAAGGACACGCTATCCACTTGTCTAGCGCTTTGAAATATGAAGTTCGAAAATATAATTTTATTTGATGATACCATTTTTTTTTTTTTTTTTTTTTTGTTGTTGGTCTTTGTTTTCTGTGGAGTTCGTTTTATTAATAAAAACAAAAATAATAATAATAAAAAACTCAGAACTCTCATACCAAGAATGTTTTTGTGGAGAGTAGCGTTACTAAACGCAATTCGGAAACGCAGTCAGTCAAGTTGAACGTACTCCAAAAATCGAAAGCTTCCAAATGCCTGGGAATGTGTGCACATGTCGATGTCGCCGTCGCCGTCCTCATCATCATCATCATCATCGTCGTCGCCGACGGATGAGCCAGGAAGTAAACAAAACACACACACGTATAGCCATCACGTATAAACGAATATAGCAATATTTTTCGCTTGCTGCAACGAATTGCGAATACTCTATAAAAGTAATATTAAAACCGGTTAACAAACAAAAATGTAGTTCTTATTTAATGCATTTACAAATGTTTTTAACTTTTGTGTTGTTTCTATTTCGGACTTAGCAAATTTATTAATCAGTTTTCAAATTTAAAAAAAATCCTGAATGTAAAAAAAATTATGGTAAAATTTTACTAAATTAGTTAAAGGTTGTTTTGCTGTCTGAATTTTGTATTTCTCTTTTTTTACTTTTTTATTATCAAACTCCAACAAATTATTCGCTACATATATTATTATAAATCTTTTCAACTTCCACTTATTTTAGTTTTACATTTTAACAAATTTGCAATTTTTAAAATCTAAATGATTTTAAGTAATCAAACTCAAACTCATCTTTTTAATTTTCTTATTTTCAAATGTGCAAAATTGTTAATATTAAATACCGAATTAATGCAACATGGAAATTAAAAACATTCGGACATTTTTCACTATAATATAAAAAAACATTATTACATTTTGCACTATAATAAATGTACAATAGGCTTGATTTCCATATTACATTATTTTGGTATTTAATCTTAACAATTTTGCGCTTTAGAAAATATTGAAAGTATTAATATATTCAACATTTAACTTCCTAGTAATTTTAACACACTTAAAACCATGATTATTTTGAAAACTTGTTAAATATTCAAGTATGGAAGTTAGAAATCTTTTAAAAAAGAAATTTATTCAACTTATCAAACTTTTTTTCAAAATAATTTGGTTTATAATATACGACACTTAACAAAACTACAAATGTTTCAGTATTCGGAAGGCTTAAGAATGTTCCCAATCACTCGATTAGCTGTTAGGGTGTCCAAGTGTGGCATGTTGCATGTTCCGAATGCGTTTCATACGCCCCTTACGCGGGATCATTTGTATTATATTTTTTTACCCAAAAATTGTTTCGCTTTTACCTTCGTTTTTTTTTTTTTTTTAGGTAAATATTAACGATAGCTCTCGCTGCTTTGCTTTATTACTTTGGCCAGAGTTGCCGAGTAATTAAGGATTATTATGTTTATTGGACTGTGCGCCAAATTGGTATCAATTCAATGAACTGTGCAAAAGAATTGGGAATACAAATTATTGACGAGCTCATAAAGTAAAAGTCGCAGTCTTTGCAGCAACTTGACAACCCTAAGCAGCCTGGAACTGTCACCCATGAGCATTTCTTTTTTTTTTCCTTTGCTTTTTTCGTGAATCTTGTCTTTGGCCCCGGCTAAAACGTCGCTGTCAAAAGCGTCCACTTGCCATAACAGTCTGTCAATGTTGTTGCTGCTATTGTTGTTGTTGTTGTTGTTGTTGTTGTTGTTGTTCTGTCTGTTGCTGTTGCTGTCGCTATTGCCATTGCTTACTGGCATTATCGTCAGACTGAGCGGCATGTCACACACAGCAGCGGCATTGGGAAACGTTTGCCAAAAAGAAACTTGAACAAAAAGAAGCACAACAACAACAACGACAACGACAGTTGTGTTGGGGCCAAATCAGAATCAGAAATTGATACATTTAACCAAAATGTTGCACAGCTTTCGAGTCGAGTCGAGTCGAGTTGACGCGACGCGTGACTTTCTGACATTTAATGCCAGTTTGTCAAGCAGTCAGTCAGTCTCAACATCGCATGCGCCATGCCAATGCGAAAATAACACAATGAATTTTGTGCATCGCCAAACGGAATGAGAACTAAAGACTAGTCTACTACTTCTTACTTCTTACTCCTTACGTTTTCTTTTTGTAGTTGTTATTGTTATTGTTATTGTTGTTGTTGTGATATTTGATGGGCCTATAATGAAGCATGTGATTGGCTGAAGTGTCACACGGCCACTGCAAACTGCGATTGCAACTGCACCTGGGGAGGACACTCGCTTGGCACCTGGCCAAAAAGCTATTTCATGTTCTCACATACATTTGGCATTGCTCGAGATTATTGCTCTAATGTGCCATAAGCCAACAACTAAAGCTGCGCTACAATTCAAATCGAAATATATAATTCAGAATTAGCTAAAATAATACAACTAACTCAAATGTTGCCAAAAGTTCATTAACTTGTTCTAATCAATTTTTTATTACATTTTTCCATTTGAAAACCAATTATATTTTAAACGCAAATAAATAGTTAATAATAAATATTTTTATAATAATATATTTTTAAAATTATAAAAATGAATAGTACATTTTTCTACAATACTCATAAAGACTTTGCTACTAACGAAATATATTAGAAAATAGCAAATAAATTGAACATTTTCTCTCTGTACTAATGAATATTTATTTTCATAACAATATCTATTAAAAAATCGAAAAATTTATTGAAAAATTTACTGAGTTTAAATAAATTTTTTTTTGAAAAACTAATCTCTTTTTAAACAAGTAAGAAAGCTACAGTCGAGTGTGCTCGACTGTGAGATACCCGCTACCCATTTTAAATAAAAGCAAAATATTGCGGTATCATTTTCAAAATATACCGAAAATACTAAAAAAAATACTATAAATATACCAAATGATATGTTTGGTATATCGATATAGTACACCATTCAAAATATACCATAGACGGCACAATGTACCAGATTGTCGGCCAAAGCAACTCAGACCCCTAGTAAGTAGGCGTTTTTGTCCATACAAAAGTATTTCTTTAATAACTTCCACAACTTTTATCTGATCGCAACCAAATTTTCAGGAATCATAACTACTATAGTAATTATTGTATAAACCAAAACTCTAGCTTTAAAATTACGCTTGTTACTCGATTTTTTTGATTTGCGGGGGCGGAAGTGGGCGTGGCAAAAATTTGAAACAAACTTGATCTGCGTGCAAACATAACAAATGCTGTCGAAAAAAAATTATAGCTCTATCTCTTATAGTCTCTGAGATCTAGGTGTTCATACGGACGGACGGACAGACACACAGACGGACAGACGGACAGACGGACATGGCTATATCGTCTCGGCTGTTGACGCTGATCAAGAATATATATACTTTATAGGGTCGGAGATGCCTCCTTCTACCTGTTACATACATTTCCTGCCGGCACAAAGTTATAATACCCTTCTACCCTATGGGTAGCGGGTATAAAAAGCACATTTTTAGCATTAACTACAACATAGTCTCTAAGAAATTATTAATCTAATGCTAATCAAAAATCCAAGAATTAGAATGTTATAAAGAAAATAAGCAAAGCAGTCAAAAAAAAACTTATATCTCCATATCTCATAGTATTTGAGATCTAAATTGGTGTTCACGCAGACGAACGGACAGACGGACATTGCTATATCGTATCGGCTGTTGACTCTGATCGAGAATATGTGTATTATATGTACTTTATGGGGTCAGAGATTCTTACTTCTGCCTTTTCCATACATTTCCTGTCGGCACAATGTTATAATATCTACCTATCTACTCTGTGGATATAATTAAGTATAAATTAAATATAAATATATTCAACTTTTTACCGGTTTTAATACGCATTTAAATTATCAAGAACAAAAATTCAAATCGCATGTGTTCAAAGGAAAATCCAAGACTAAATCTTATCAACGATTTAAGATTATTATTATAAAATATTATATGCTTGAATTATCAATACAAATGGCATGACTAATTCAATAATTGAACAGAGAGCCTGGTTTTTTTCTTTTCTTATTTTTTTTGCTGGTAATGCGATATACAGGTTTTTGGGTCCAAAGACAATACCACAAAAATGGGTAAAGGTGTGTATGTGAGTGTGTAGGACAAAAGTGTGTAAAATGCTTTTGGCAGTGGCCGCTGTGCCATTCATGCCGAAAATATTGCAATTGAAATTGTTTGGCATTTGAAATAAATTGCAAATGTGTATCTTGTAAATGCGTCAAGCTGTGAAGGAAGTAGGAAGTGCGCAGAGGAAGTTTCCGACAGCCGCATGCATGACTGACAAACTGACTGGCCAACTGGCCAACGAACTGGCTAATAGACTTGGCCGACTCACTGCCAGACTGCCAGACTGACTGACTGACTGACTAACTCACTGTGCTGACCAAGCGAGAGCTGAGGCAACTGCTGCACAGTGGGACACACGGAGCACACATCGCAAACCCATTTGTCAATTTCGGGTTTTAGACCTTTGCTTTATTACACTCTGCACACTTACAATTAGATCCTCACAGCCGGCTTGCACACACACACACACATCTATGTTTTTTGTTGTATGTGTTATTTGTCTTTTTATTAGTCAATGAGCTTGTCCCGCCCTTTGTCTGGCGCTGCCTGCCTTCAATCGTTTAGCATTTTCATTGACTCAAAATCCAAACTAAAGGGCCCTCCGCTTTGGAGTACACAACATCCGTTTTCTCGATTCTCAATTCCCAATTCTCTCGATGTCGATGTCGTTGTCGTTGTCGATGTCGATGTCCTTTCAATAAGAGCCATAAAATGGCATTAGCCAACGGCTGCGCTTCTGTTCTGGGGGGGGGGGAGGGGAAAAGGGAAGTGAGTATCGAAAGTGAGAAGTAATTTATCTAAATTTCGTAAGCCGAACGCATCAAATCAGTTTTGCATTTTGATTGCGAGTTCTTTAGCCAACTGACTGTTGACAATGGTGTGAAAGTTTCCTAAGCCGATTTGCGCCATTTACCAAACAGTCTTCAAAGTCTTCCATAAGAGACTTTTGAGTTATTAAGCGAAAGGCAATTAATTATGCCGTACTTAATGCTAATAGAAGAATAAGAGAACGAGGAGTTGCAATTCTTGCTGTCTAGTTATTTGTGCATAATAAATCTCACAAAGTTTGGTTGGAGAATAAATAAACATACTTTTAATTGTAAAATAAAATATCTTTACAGCGATGTTTTCAAGAGTTTAATGTGGGAAATTAAACAAAGAAATATTTTTTTGCATAAATAACTTCTATCTAAAAATAGATTTTTTAATTTGCATTGTTTTTCCTAAATCCAATTTTGGATCGTATGTGAATTATGAAACTTATGTCTTAGTCTAAAACTTTTCAAAGTTATTTTGCATTTTTATAATAAGTTCATTAAGTTTTCTGAAAAGCTTTAATAAGTTTGATGTATTTTGAGCCACTAAAGAAATCGCGTTGCATAATTATTTTTTTGTATTTTCGGCTGTATCTATGAACTATACAATTTATGTTTTCTTTTATTTGAATTATCGAAAGTTCCACTGAAAGGTTTTCGGATAAGTTTTAACAAGTTTGTTGTGGGAATGAAACTAAAGACAGTGCAATGTGTCTTTGCTTTTTACACATTAAGCTTTATTTTTTTCAAAAGTTTTACAAATTTATATTGCATTTTTGTAGGAAGATATATATATATATAGTTTTCACGAAAAGTATTCACGAAAAGTATTCAAAGCTTGATGTACGATAGAAACTAGCAAAATTCGTGTGTCTTAAATTTATTTTTTATTCTTCAGCAGTTGGATTATTTAATTTAGGAATTATACAATTTATTTCATATTTGATTTGTTTTTTAAAATGCTGGTTTAAAGGTTCCACAAAATTATTTTCATTCTTTGTTTTTAATAATTTAAAGCCGGATTATTATAGATGCTGAAAATATAATTGCTAGTGTTCTATTTATTTGAGATGAATTGAGTTTTTAATATTGCTTTTCATAATTAGAAACAATAATAAGGACTCTGTTCAAAATATACATCAGAAATTACCAACATTTAATTAAATAGCTGAGTATTGACAATTATTTATAGTTCAGATGATTCAGATAATATAAATGATAAAAATAATATCATATTATATAAACATATAAATAGTATTATATTTTAAATAAATGCATATCTTTATAGTAATAAAGAATATTCAGTCTTACGCTTTTGTAATTCCATTCAAAGCCAATTTCGCACAATACAAATTTGTCACAAATCAAATGCATTAAAGATCAATGGAATTCCCTTTTGATACAAAGGTAAAGATGCTTTGATTCAAGGCTCAAGGTGGTGTCCAGCTGTATGCTCTCGATTCTCAGTATCCAGCTGTATTGACACAGTTTTTAATGTAGCTAGGAAGTCAGTTGAATAGCCTCAAGTAGGATACAGTAGTAACGCCCATTCAGAAATTAGCAAACTACAACAGACTACAGATTGTCATTGCCCGAGATGCAATAAGATACATACATAACACAGAAATAGATAGGGAACAAAAGGAGGCTGTGGCAGAGTGGTTACAGAGATCACGCCAAAAAGGAAAAGTGACCGGAGGCCGGCTTGTTAAACAAACCGAAGATCAATCAAATGGTCCGATCTGTTGTAACTGGGCAGAGGGGATTGCGTAAAAGGTGAGTGAATAAGCAGCATCAGCAGCACTTCCGCCTCTATTCGAAACTCCTTGGAACAAAGTCAGAATACATATAGTTTTTGGGTTTGGGTTTGGGTTTGGGTAAATCACTTCCGCGCAACGAATGTGGAACCCAAAAATTGTCATGGCCGTCAATTGAGAACACGAGGCGAGGGGTAGGATGCAAGAAAGAGAGCGAGAGCAAACGAAATCAAATGAAACGAAACGAAAGGAAAACCGGAAGGTAAATTAAAATGGATGACAATGGATGAGCAGACGATGTGCTGCTGCTATAGTAAACAAGCATTGAATGAATGGCAGACTGAGTGTTAGTGCTTGTGAGTGTATGTGTGTGTGTGTGTGAGTGGTGTGTGTGAGTGGTGTGTGTGAGTGGTGTGTATGAGTGTGTACTCGTTAAAGGTGTGCACATAGCACGCCACTCTAACACACACTCATAGTTAACATTCACTGCTTGTCGCAAAACGCAAACACACACCTTTGGCAACGAAACTCTTGCTTTGCCCATACACCCCAGTTATATGTTTTGTATTGTATTGCTAGAGAGATCCTCTGATTTTCTACGCCTAATGCTACAGCAGCAGCAGCAGCCGCCGCAATGAAGCGTTTAATTGGGGTTGTTAGCCCGCCCCTTGGCGCGTTTTTTTCCTCATTCTTTTTTTCATCCTCTGACATTCAACATATTTTATTGCATTTGTATAGAGGAGCGACACCAGCATTTAGCACTCGCTATTTGCCGCGTTGTATTGTATTGTTAATTGTATCTCTCGGATACGGCTCGTTTAAGTGGCCTACGCATTGTCACACTTCTGTGGAGCAGCGCAGCTGTCGCTGCTTAGTAGAAGAAGTTTATCGAGTCAACGAAAGCGCTTATCAGTGAAGTAGCAAATCAAAACTAGAAAAAAAAACTATTGGTAATTGGCATCTTGATTAATGAAAAGTGTGTACTTGTGAAAGAACAATGTTAACGACGCTATTTCGTTGCCATTCGTCCATGTACTACACACAAGACCATAGCAATGAAAGCAATGAAAAAAGAATCTATTTGCTAGATTAGAAGCAACAACAAGTTGAAGAAATAATCTCAAGTAATAAGTCGACACGAGTCGTCAAATCGAATCGTTTCAATGAGCGGAAGTTGTACGAAATTAAAATCAATTTATTTATTGCTTGACCTTTAAATGATATTTGCAAACATTGCTTATCAAATTCATTCAAATATTACTATATATTTGATAAGTATTTATTGGGCTATTTACTGATATTAATAACAAAAATTCAACGAGTTTGATGAAATGCAAAATTTAAAAACTCTCTTTCGGGTTCGTTTATGCAATTGCCACTTAATTTGTCTCAAAATACGCAACACAAATAAATAAGCTGCAATCCTTGGGAGAGAAAACAAAAAGGGGACAACAAGGATGCCAATTGAATTGAAGCTACTTAACCCTAAACACAAAAATATACAAGCAAAACAACAACAACAACACTAACAAGAAGTCGCTAAAGTAGTTTGAAGTGCTGGGAAAAATACAAGAAAATAAATAAAAATAAATAAATATGCAAAGTGAAGTGAAGCGCACAAAGTTGAGCATAAACCAAACGAGTTTTGTGCTAGAAATTCAATTGAATTTGCATGTAATTTGAATGCGATACAGATACAAAAAGATACAAGATACATATGCCAATGTGTGTGTGAGAGTCATCAATGTTGTCACTGTTGTTGTTGTTGTTGCCGCTGACTGGCTACTTAAACTTCCTGCGGAAGCTAAAACTACAACAACAACAACAACAACAAAGAAGAGAAGACGTCGCGTCGCTGCCAGCGCTGAAAGGCTTTTACTTTTGGCTTATTGTTGTTATTGTTGCTCGCTATTGTTAAATGCAACATCATCATTAAGTGCATAACAATGGCCATCACACACACACACACACACACACACACACACACACACACTCGCTCACTCTCTATGTATTTAGAATTCGACACAAAAAAAAAGGGGCGTGCTCAGAAATTTCCCTTTTCTGCCAGTGCGTCGCTGTTATCCTTATGCTCGAGGGAAATTTTCCCATTACATGCGCGCAAGTGCGCCAGTGCACGCCAGCTAGCCATCTCGCTCGCACCGCGCTGCCATTGGCCGACGCGACGCTAGCGACGCGCCCACTTTGCAGCCAGCAGCAAAACGCTGCCAACAACCAAAGCAACAGCGACGCCGACGGCATTACACGTAATTTCCACAAGGCGGTGTACATTAACTGTGTGTCTGTGTATGTGTGTGAGGTGTGCGCGCGTGTTTTCCCCATTTTGGGAATTGTAATCCGAGCCATGAACGAGCCGTGGAGTGGCCCATCCATGGCATCTCATGTGCCACACGAGTGCTACGAGCACTATACATGGAGCCGCTGCTTATGTAAAGAGACCCTCCAATGCTTTTATACTCTTCCCTTCCCTTCCCTTCCCCCCCGTACCACACTTATATAGCATATCTAACATATGTGTGTGCTGCACGCAATCTCTGACATGTTATTTTTTCAATTGCTAAAACTTTTCCTCTTCCTTTCCTCCTCCTCACTTTGCCTTTGCTCAACTTAGCTAATGGTCGTTTTGATTATGTTCCTTTCAGCATGGCACAGCATATACTCCCACTATATAGCCACATATCTATATACATATAGCGAGTATACAGCATTGTGTGTGTGTGTGCTGAATCTGAAATAATTATGGGTTTACTTATGAAATCCAATTTCGAATGCCATTCTACTATGCCGTTGTTCTACATATATGCGAGGCCTCAAGTGTGCTTGGCTCAAGTCACGACAACATTTGAGTTCGAGTTGATACTCAACTTTAACATAAATTTAAGATTGTGTTACTAACAAATCGAACAAACCACTCGACGCAGCGCAATATATATGTATAGTATATGTGACAGAGAATTCTGCATGGATAGCAATATCACGTATACGACCAGCAGACAACTTCAGAGCGAAACAAAAAGGCATAAATATTAATTTTGTAGGCTTTATGTAGTGCACATAAGCTATTCTCTTCATTCGCTTCGATTATTGATTGTTTTATTTTAGTAGCATGGTATTTCCTCATCGTTTGATTTAACTTAACGACATTCTTTCGTATTTTCCAAGACTTCTACATCCAATTGAGTGTTTAAAATTGCACTTAATACGATTTTAAATAAAAATTTTAATTATTGTTATATCCAATTTCTTCATTCGCATGTTTAAAGTTCATTGTTGTAATTAATAATAATTTAAAAGTATAGTATAGAATAATTATAGCTTTGATTTTTCACAGCATTTTGAAGTTAATAAAATTAAATAATAATAATAATTATTGGCATTAGAAGGTTATGTCTGATATTGCAAAACTCTATGCCTTATAGTATTATATAATTCAATATAAATCACATAAAACAATAAGTCATATGAGCATACAACTCGCATAGTCGAGATTATATTCATCGATCTATGAGATCACAATATTCGCTTTTTGTTGAGGAATAAAAATGTTATAATGTTCTTCAAGGAACTTACTAATAAAATGACTGAAATGTTTAGTTTGAAAAACAAACTATTATTCAAAATATTGAAATGAAATGCAAAACTTGTTATATACAATATTAAAATGTTCAGTTTGAATCCATGTAAATTTATATAAATCTACGCTCGTAACAATTGTTGTTTTTTATATAATTGAGGTAGAAAATGTTAGAGGGTAAATGTAAGACAAACTTAAATTGATATCGATTTAGGAATTATTCAAAAATTTAATGTTGTTAGTTGAAAACTATTTTAACTTGATTTTAGTAAACCATTTTTCAAGAAGCGTTCATTCAGCTAATATAGTAAAGTGTTGATATACTTTATTAGCTATAGCTGACATAATGTGCGGTATATACCATACTACTGTATGGTCATTATGCCAGTGTCAATATACCAAACAGCTAATAAAGTATATCAACACTTTACACGGTATATACCATACAGCTAATACAGTAGTATGGTATATACCGCACATTATGTCAGTGTCAATATACCAAACAGCTAATAAAGTATATCAACACAGCTAATACAGTAGTATGGTATATACTTAATACATGAAATTATGCCAATATTGAAATAAATTCGCTTCAGCTCTGATTTTTTATTTCCAATTCAAACTGTAATAATTGAATGTCTTATATAGACAATAACTGTTTGAATTTTCGAAATAATATTAAATAAAGAAAGACAAATTTAAACAATTCTTACTTAGTATATGAAATACAGTAATGATATTCACTTGAATTCAACAAGATTCGCACATATAATAATTAGAAGGAGTCGAGTTGAGTATTATGCCGGATGGTTGCTATCGTAAATGGCGAAAAACAATTGGCGGCTCACGCACACGTAGCATACACAAGTACGAGTAGACGGCGAGGCGAGAGTGAGAGATGATAATGATAAAAACAATATAATGACGCGGCAATTGTTGACAACATCAAGTGCGAGGACGAAAGCAGCAACATCAGCAACAGCAGCCTCCAAAGACATTGCCAGAGTCCAATTGAGGCAATGAATGAATGAATGAATGGAAAAGGTGCAGAAGAGATGCGACGACTTGTGTCTGACTGGCCAAAACAGCTCGATCTACCTACTTAGCTGGCTAGCTACCTTATATCTACGCTGCATACCTCTAGCCTCTAGCCATACTCGAAGCGTCACAATGGCAGCTCTCATACATAGAGAGAGCCACTCGTCTGTGTATGCGAGTGTGTGTGTGTGTGTGAGAGAGGGCATAGAGAGGCGGCTCAAGTGGGCACTCGTTGGCTGCTGAGCTGGCTGTGTGAGCGAGATGGCAGGCTTAGCGCACACACTGCCCTAGGCTGGCCTTGTTTGGCACAAAGGATGCGCGACAGAGCACAAATGGTGGTGGTTGTTGTTGGTGGTGGTTGAATGAGCCACTCACTGTAGCTGTAGTTGTTGTTGTTGCTGCCGCAGCTGAGCTGCCGAGCTGCTGCTGCTGTTGCTGGCGTCGTTGTAGTAGTGTCTCCTTGTTGAAAAGGACATGAGAAGCCACTTAGTGCCGCGACTAAACAACAGCCAGAGAGACTCTCTACCAAGCCAATACACATAAGCACCAACGACTCTGTGTATCGGTGTGTGTGTCGGTGTGTGTGTGTGTCTCGGTGTGTGTGTGTGTCTCAGGCTATATACCCAATGGTGGATGGATGCGCCATATAACCAAAACTGTCTCTCTGCAGCTGTATGTGTGTGTGTGTGTGTGTGTAGTTTTTGGTACTTTTGCGCCGTTGGCTGCTTGGACTCGTGTCGAGTTCTTGATGTCTCGTTAGTTGTTGATGACACTTCAGTTTGGAATGTTTAGAGTGCGGCTCTGACAACGCAATCCGAATCCGAGCACGCAAATCGTCCGATCAAGATCGCTATCATCATATTGCATTTCCAACTGCAACTGCAAACGAAAACTGAAATTGAAATTGAAACTTTTTTTATTTTGCAAACTCTCACAGAACTGATTGAAATTCCTTCGTGTGTGTGTGTGTCTGTGTGTGTGTGTTTTAAAGGCATTCGAGATAAAATATTATGATTATGATTATTGCCTAGTGTGATTTTTGTTCGTGTTCAGTGCGTAAAGTGTTATTGTTGTTCGAAAGCCCGCGCGCTTTCTCGTATTTGCAACACATTTGGTACATTGAACGGCCGCAAAGTGGCGGAGAAACGCAAAAGCACACCGTCGTCGTCGCCAACGCCGCCGCCCGCGCAGCAGCGACGCAAATCGGGCAACACAACGCCAACAACGCCCAGCACCGACATCGTCGTAGTCGCCAGTCCAGCGGCATCGCCAACGGCCACCGATATGACCACGACCACGACGACGAGCAACACACATGCTCCCAGCATGGAGCGAACGCCTTCCAAGCACAAGGAGCGCGAAAGGGAACGGGAAAGGGAACGGGAGCGGGAACGGGATCGAGTGCGAGATCAACGCGAGGCAACCAACAGCAGTGGCAATAGCAGCGGACTTGGCAGCGCCGGCAGTTTGCCCGCCTCGCCACAAAGTGCGGCCACCGTTAGTCCGGGCACGCCCACAACGCCCAAGCGTCCATTGCGCACCTCGACGCCATCGATGGATCAACAGCAACAGCAGCGAGTGGCCAAAGTGATTGCCAGCACAGCCAGCACGACGGTGCCAACAACAACACCGGGCAGCGGTGCCAGCAATTTATCGGCTGCCGATCAACTCCGCATTCCAACGGGCGCGGCGGCCTTTAGCGGTTTTCCCGGCCTGCACAGCATGAGCAGCCTGATGGTGCCATCGTCGGCTGCGGTTGCCGCCGCTGCAGCGGCTCCCTTCCTGCCCTGGTCACCCATACTGCTGCCGCCGTGGAGCCACGCCCTGCTGCCGGCTGCCTTCTATCCGGCGGCTCTGCGCAACGCGTTGCCCGGGTAAGAACAACTGATAACTACAACTGCAACTACAACTTAGTCCCTAGTTCTTCGATCTTAACTACTTTAAGTCATTAGTCAATACCTTAGAATACTTGCATCTGTAAGCTGAAACTTGAACACATATCTCAGACAAGAGCTAAAGCTTTTTAATTATTATTATTAATTAATATAATAGTCATTAGTCTCTTCTCTGTCAATCTAATCGAATTTACTTCACGATTGAAAAGCTTTCGTTTATAAGTAGAAATTTACTATTTATGTTGGCATATTTTGAAAATAACTTCAGATTTAAAAGCAGACAAGTTCAGAAACATTTTAAGCAATTCATTAATTATCCATTATTCATAATTATCATATCTAAGCTGCTAGCTTCAACTATGTATGTCAATCTTTAAGCCATTTCTACAACACTCTAAAGCTTTCATCCGTGAGCTGAAAATTGAGTACAAACCTTAGAAAATGAATCAGCCAAGATCAGATGCATTTTAAGCGCTTAAATTGTATTCTTAATATATATCTTAGCCGTTAGTCTCTTCTCTTTCAATCTAATCGTCTTTAGCTACCTTAAGTTAATACTCAACAACTGCAAAGCTTTCACCTTTTCATCATTCAAACATCAACTTCAAGAGCAGCCAAGCAACATTTTAAATACTCTAATAACTACTCTATAAAGACTTCAATATTAGGGAGTTAATTGATGTGTAATTTAAGTTTATGCCAAACAAAAAATGCATTGTTATCATACTCCAACTTAAACAACTTATCAACAATCTTTGTAGTTACACGATCAGTAAGCTTCCACTTGTGCAGCCACAATTATCATAGTATAAGTGAGCTTTTCAAGTCAAAGCTTTATAAAGCACACAACAATACTCTGCTCTCTCTCTATCTCTCTCTCTCTTAGGCAAACTCGTTCACTCACTCGTGATCGTGTTTTTCGCCACTTAAGAATGTTATTTTAAGCCACGTTGCCCACTAAATCCAGCTGCTAAGCAACTCGATCCAATCAAGACACTTGCACTTGCCCCTTGAACAGCCTACCAAGTAAATTACCCAAATCCTTGATCACGTAATTTCCCCCGAGCAGCTAAGCAGCAAAGTAAAGTAAAGCAGATTTGCCAAGAGGCTGGTGCAAAAGAAGAAAAACAAGAGAGACAGAGAGAACGATCGGCGGCTCAAGTGTCTCGTTGTGGCCTGTGCTAGGCTCGGCTTAGAAAATACGAAATTAGAAATTCCCATAGGTGAGTTGCAGGGAAACCCCAACCTGGCCAACATGTGTGCAACAGACAACATGGCGACGACAACATCGACGATGTCTACGACGGCGTCACACTGTCTGCTCGAAGGCCAGAGCACAGTGCAAAGGGAATTCCGTCTCGAGATGCGGGGAATGCCCCGAGTGTCCGACTGTCTGAGTGTCCGAGTGTCCGACTGTTTTGTGTCTGTGGACAGATAGATAGATAGAACCTGATGCGACGCGTGGGAATTTCGCGACGAGCGAAAATTGGGAAAATTTGTGCATGGAAAAACCGGAAGCGAGTACGCTTTTTACTTGCGCCAACATGTGGCACGAAAAACAGCAAAAATCCCAAAAGAGAGACACAGGTAGAGGAGGCGATGATGATGGGCAACAAAAGCGGCGGCTTTGCGTGTTTAATTGTTGATGGTATTAGTGGAAAATCAAATTTGCATTAGCAGCAGCAAGTACGAGTCGAAGACAAACGAGAGATGCAAGATGTGAAATAAGAACAAGAGCGTGCAACGAGTCTTGATCTTGCAGGACAGAAGGTGTCAATAATCCAACGATTTGGCTGCACTTAATCAAAGTTAATTCCGAGCAAGGTGTGAAACATCCATGCCTTGCAAATTTTTGTGAAAGTCAGTCTCAGTCTCAGTCTCAGGTACTTGCCACACATGTGTGTGTGTGTGGCAGGTAGAAAGGTTCAACCCATTGTGATCTTTTCCGGTCATTCATGACAACGACAACGACATCGACACCGGATGTCGGATGTCGACTCTGATAGACTACAACTACAACTCAGCTCTTTTTTTTGTCGTTTGTTGCAGCCTCTTTGATGCCAAGGTGCCATCGTCGCAACGCTCCGGCTTTCATATATCCGACATACTCAATCTGGATGGCTCAGAGCTGAAGAGCGCTGCCGCCGCGGCTGCCGCAGCCGCTCACCACACAACGCACAGCCAGCACAGCAGCGAACTGGGCAACGAGTCGAGCAACGGCCATGGCCATGGGCATGGTCCAACGCCCACGGCATTGTCCCCAACACCCAGCACAGCGTTGCCACCGCCCAGCAGCGGCGATGAACTGGCCACCGCAGCAGCAGCAGCCGCACATGGTGATCCGCATAGCACAGAGCAGACGCATCATCAACAGCAGCAACAACATCAAGCGCAGCATCAGCAGCAGACGCATCCGCAGGCGCATCATCAGCATCCGCATTTGCATCAGCATCCGCATACGCATCCCCATCCGCATCATCAGCAGCCGGTGGCGCCACTGCCGCTGTCGCATCATCAAAGCTCGGGCGGCGCTCAGCCGCCGATGCCACATGTGGGCGCCCATGCACATGCCGCCTCCGCTCAGGCCGCTGCCCATCTGCTGGCCAGTCACAATGCAGCGGCCGCCGCTGCTGTTGCCGCTGGACAATATCTGCCAAAGAACTTTGCCGGCAGCTTCGATGAGATGTCCTCCTATCATCACATGGCCCAAACGATGCTCTCGCACTCCGGTCGCAGCGCATGGATCAAAGAGAACGAGCTCTATGGTAAGTGTTTTATCCCCAAGACTTTTTTCTTCTTATTTTTTTAACTATTCTTAAGAGATATTCACTGAAAAGATCTACTTTAATGGGGGGAGTAGAAATATCAGTTACCTTTTTATGCTATAGACATATTTCAGAAGGCGTTTTTTAGACAAGTTCCTTATACATTTTATAGTCAACTTCTTTATTCAAATATCTAAAACATTAATTGGGCAATTTCTTCAATTCAACCAGCTACATAAAATCAAATGTGTAAACATATATTTTTCTCAATTCTCAACTACAAAAATGTTATATAGAATATGAATTGCTGTATTAGAAATGAATTTCTGAAAACAAGAATTACAACTCAAAGAGTCTTCAACTTTTTATGAAGAGTTTTTAACTTATCAATGAACAATTTTCTCATATAAACATACGCATATCTAAAAGTATTTAATTTCTCAATCACAAGTTGACTTCTCGGATTAATAATTACACCTTATTTAACCCATATTATCATATTTTCAATTTGCATATTTGTAATTTAGTTTCTCAATTCGTTATGTCAATAATGAAATCTTTCTCGAAAGTGTTTAGATCAAGCAAAATTTATAATTTCAATTGAATGAATATAATATAATATTTAAATCATTATAAAATCTAAGTTGGCTATTAAAAATAGCTGTAAAACTGAATACTGCCGATTACAAATTTTATTTCACGAATATGAAAACAAAAATAGTTATTTTCTTGTGATCTTTTAATGATATCAACATAAATTAGCAATAAAATGCTACCATGAGCTTATTACTAAAGTGCTAGTGAAGTCATGTTTACAACATTAAAGAGTATTTATATCTGCTATTAAAAGAAATATTCAATATTGACTTTTCTCAGATTTTGCAAGTATTTGAAGCTCCCATGGGAGAAGGGTCAAACCAGAGAGGAAAAAAGAGTGAGAGAGACAGGGGAAGGGGAAAAGGGAAAGGGAATGTGCAGCAAGTCGAGAGCAACCGCCTAATAATATTGTTCAATAATTGCCTCACAAAAGGCAGCTGTGTTTGCATACGTGCAACACGGGCAACGCAATGTCGGTGGCACTTTGTTAACCCCAGAGAGAGGCAGAGAAGAACCCTTGGTTGCCCATTTCTCCGATGTGGGCATGCCACGCCCCGCATTGCATTTTATTTTACAGTCGTTACTCAGATGCGTCGATGTGTCGTCGTCGATTCAGGTGCTTGAAACGCGAAGTGCCTCGAGAACCACCCTTTATTTTCGTTTTTTTTTTTATTTTTTATTTTTTTTTGATTCCCTATCAACTGCGCCCAACCTAATCTTGACTAATAGTTTGTATGCGCTTCACACTTGAGGATTAATTTTGTTATTTCATTTCTCCTTATATACAATATAAATTCCGTTTTTTTTTTTTGTTGTTGCTCCTTTTGTTTTTTATATGATGCCTCCCCTCGACTGTTGCGTTGTTGTTGCGGACACAACATTTTTCAGTCATTCCTTTCATATAAGCCTGAAAATTTATGGCACGCACTTCCGTTTCGTCCTTTTTTTCGTTCTTTTTTTTTTTTGCTTGGCCTTTCCTTTATTTTTTTATTATTTCATTTTTTCGGTTGATATGGTGCTCAGCTACAAATTATAATTGTTGCCTGTTTGCTGTTTTTTTTTTTTTTCTCTTTTTTTTTGGGAAATTTCACAGCTGTAAGCCGAGTCGTTTTGATTATATTAAGTTATTAATTTGTTGAGTTGTCATGGTGAGAACGATTTCAGTGGGTTGAGTGGAGTAGTGGAGTGTGTGGGGGATGGGGGAGGTAAACCAGCAGGTTACGGGTGTTGTTTAGTCAATTGTGACGGAATGCGAAAAATAATTTACACACAGCGAACAGAGACGAACATTTTCCCGAGAGATTGGGGACTATTCACGCCCCCTTTTGGGCGATAAATCAAATGATCTATATGCCTATAACAGAAAAGTGGGCGTGTTGCGAATAAACCAAAACCGAAACCGAAAGAAAGGGAGCAGGATGCTAACTATAAATTTGCAATTGAGGTACAGTGATGTCAGGAAGGGGGGAACAGAGGAAGGCAGGAAGGAAGCAACGATCACAGCCCTGTTTGAGGTTTGCCTTTTGTGTTGCATCCCATTCATTGTCTCTCTCACTCTCTGTATGTGTGTCAGTTTGCAACCTTAATGTGTATTTTCATAAGCATTTTGTCGTCTCTCGATCACGACAAACAATGACAGCAGCAAAAATCGAGAGGAAACAAAAAAGACAACACACACACAGAAGGTCAGAAGGCAGCAGCCCGAAAAGGTGTAACACCGCAGGGTTGCGCCCTGCGTAGAGGGCAGGGTTGTCAGGTAGTCGACCAAACGATCGTTGCTGATCGCATTGCCTTGTCAATGGAAATATTGCCCTCTAATTAACGTTATTAGTTGAGCGTACGGTATGCTGCTGGTTTTGTTCCAAGACTGAAATGCATTTGGCACACGGGGTTGTGCGGTCTTTGCATCTGGCCACCCCGATCACCAAAATGACTCTCCGCACCCCTCGTGCTCATCTGTTTCTCTCTCTCCCGCTCTCTTTCCCTCTCGAACATAATCCAATTGTGCGAGTGTTTGGCGGTTGTCCTGTTTACCCACTGACTTTACATTTAGCTGCCAATTTTTTTTTTTGCCTGCTCATCGGCATTGGGGTGTGTGTGTGTGCGGTGTGTGTGTGTGCGTATGCGGTGTGTACTTTGTGTGCTGTCGCATTAATTTAGCCAAATTGGTGACAAATTGACTCGAGCTCTTTACTGCAGCTCAATGTTAAATCGAACTTGAATTGAAAAAAAAGAGTTGATCGCAAATTGAAATGAAGATTGATTAAATTGAAAACCTTTTCATGCCCCTTTTTTGCTTTAACCAATTTTATGCTTCATCAGTAGACACGCTTCTCCGACTGTTTCTATGCAAATTCGAGTCGCAGTTTTGGAGCAACTGAAATCATCTTTACAGCTGTATTCAAAATAGCTAAAACACAAATTTTGAAATAAGAAACTTAATATAGGAAATCAATATAATTTTGTAATTTTTGTATTATTTCCTTTTTTTGTAATTATTTACTCTATCGCCATTCACTATTTGTTTCTCCGCCTGTCCGTTTGTCAAATAAGTCACATGAATGGAATCGCTTAAGATAAGAAATTAGTATTTTTAAGTATTTTATTGTTTAGTATAATGTTAGTATAATTTATAAATACGTTACATTCAACCGCTATTTGTTTGGTCTTCTGTCCGCACGACTTTATACAGTTAGTTTTTTTTTTGGTATATCAGTATTTAGTATTATTATACTAGATTCCGTCTTTCTGTCTGTCCGCCTCTTTCTATGCAAATAACTCGCTCAATTTTTAAGCTATGTTGACTAAACTTGGCACAGCTGCTCAGTTTTACTATAGACAACATATATGTACATAAAAATTTACTGCATTAGAGATCTTTAACATTAAAATAAAGTGAAATTATGTTCGCTACAAGTATTCGGCACTTTTGTCTAACGCATGCTTTCGCTTCTTCCAATTGCAGGCACTCAACAGCCGGCTAGCCCGGACAGCACATCGCCAGTGACCTCCGAGGTGTCGTACACCTACATAGGCTCCAATTGCCAAACGTCGCCCGCACTCTCCGGCGACTACAAGAGCTACAGTCGCTCGGCGGACAGTGATGCGTTGTCGGTGGGCGATGCGTTGCACACGTTGCACGGCGCAGCAGCAGCTGGCGGCACTTCGGCGGCGCATGCGTTGCACAACAACAACAATAATAACAACAATAATAATAACAATAATAACAACCATAGCCTGAAGCATGACACGGGTGCGGGCAGCGGCAGCGCTCATGATGACAGTCTCAACGAGGATGGCATCGAGGAGGACATCGACGATGTGGACGATGCCGATGGCAGTGGTGGCGGCGGCATCAATGCCGATGGCATGCCCAACAAGAAGCGCAAGCGTCGCGTTCTCTTCACCAAGGCGCAGACCTACGAGCTGGAGCGTCGCTTTCGCCAGCAGCGTTATCTGAGCGCACCGGAGCGCGAACACTTGGCCAGCCTGATACATCTGACGCCCACCCAGGTGAAGATCTGGTTCCAGAATCATCGCTACAAGACGAAGCGCGCCCAGAACGAGAAGGGCTACGAGCATCCCGGCCTGTTGCACGGCCATGCTACGCATCCGCATCATCCGTCGGCGTTGCCATCGCCGCGTCGCGTCGCCGTCCCTGTGCTGGTGCGCAATGGGAAGCCGTGTCTGGGCGATGGCAGCAAGTTGTCGCAGGATTGCGTGAGCACCGCCACCGCCATGCAGAATGCGGCTGCCGCCCATCATTTGGTCGCGTTGAACGGTGCCGCGGCGTATCAACATGCTGCGGCAGCTGCTGCCGCCGGGTTGCATGCTCATGCCCATGCCCATGCCCATCCGCATGCACAGCGCACCGCTTGGTGGCCCTAATATTGTTAGGTGCCTGGATTCGAGTTGGCTGCGTGGCGTGGACTGGAAGTGGAACTGAAACTGAAACTGAAACTGAAACTGAAACTGGGCGTGACTGGTAACTCGAATACTGGACAATAAGTACGTGTGTATGTGCGTGTGTGTGTGGATTGGATTAGCGGGGCAACAAAAATTGGTGCAATAATTAATAACAAAGGATGTCCCCCCGCTCTCTCTCTCTCTCCTTCTCTCCACTCCCGCTCTCTTTCTCGCTCTTGAGCTTTCTCTCTCTCTTTAGAGCAGCTTGTGGCAAGGCCAGGCCAGAGAGAGAGAGAAAGTTGCAAAAAGAAAGGTCGACGAATTCTTGGCTAAGCTAAAAACAAATTACAACAAAACAAATAGAAATCAAAACAACCAAAAAAAATGTAAATGCATGTGCAACAAAAATTTGGCATTGCAACAAATATCATTCAACAAACAAACAAAACAGACAACAACATTTTTTTTCCTGCGGCTCAAAAGTCGCAGGCCATTTAATTCTAAGAACTTTTAATTTTTTTTTTTTTTTTTTTTTTTGCACGACAGTCGATAATATTTTTAGAACTTTAGCTGTAGTTATCTTTTTTTTTTGTTTAGCAATAAAGTAACCTATGCATATTATTATTAATAATGATAATCAATCAATCGATTTGTAAATACGGAAAATCAAAAAACAAAAAAAAACAGATCCTAAAACCATATTCAAAATTACAATGCAAATAAAAATAATACAAAAAAAAACACACACATAGTAAATAATCGTGTAAATATATATATATTTAAACAACTAAATAATTAGTGTTCAATTTTTAGGCAGAATTTAAACTTTTTATATATACATATAACTATTATGTAGTCGTATCTATAACTGTAAAAATTATTAAAAACCCCAACTAATCAATACTTATTCATAGATATATATATATATAAACTTTTTTTTTGTATAGTGCAGAAATAAAACCCAAAACAAACTCTTTGAATTTATAGTGCGTAATGAGTTCACAGACAAAACAAACAAAAGAAATTCGACAAATTAATTTGTAATATACGAAATTTAAACTAAAATTGAATAATCAAGACATTTTAGAAATTTAATAAAACTATTTACAAAAATTCAACAACAATGTGTACATATTTATTATATATATATTTCAGGGAATTTGAAGAATATTTCAGAATATATTTCTGTAATTTCAATTACATTCTCCTTCTTCAAAATTGTAAATGTTATTTCATATTTTTCGGGGGAATTTCAGAATATATTTGGTGAAATTTAAATAACTTTCTCTTTCTCAAAAATTGTAGATATTTATTTTATATATTTTGGGAATATTTCAGAATAGATTTTGACAATTTCAATTACATTCCCATTCTTCAAAATTGTAGATATTATTTCATATATTTCTAAGAAATTTTAGAATAGATTTTGTGTAATTTCAATTCCATTCTCCTTCTTCAAAATTGTAGATATATTCTTATTGAATTGCTAATGCTTTTGAGTATCTCGAAATTAATCAACCGGCAGTCGAAAGATAAGGTCCATTTGTCGTTTTTTATCGTAGTGCTGCGATGGACTCCACACGATGCATAATGGTGGCCAGTAAACAATGGTAAAACATTAAGCAGCCCATAAATACGCCTTGATTATGGCTTTTAGCTACCGTTTACGTCTGCAATGAGCGATTGGGATCGTAATCCATTAATGATTATACGAGTATGGCCGGAGTACTGCCCAGACCAGACCAGACCAGAGCAGAGCAGAGACCACTTATAATGCTCGCACTCGTTGTTCGTTGTGCGAGTATGTTCAATGGCAACGCTTGAACCCGCTTGATAAGCTCGGATAGCACTAATTGTGGGTGCATATAGCGTGTATATGTATGTATATTAACGGTATTATACATTGACTTTATGACACTGCAACGAATGATAGTTGATACATTTTTGTGATATGGCCAAATCGTAATCAAATCGCATCCATAGAACATAATCAATAATCTAGAGATAGAGATAGAGATAGACTACGCGTAGTCTAGCGCCGATGACATGCTCTCTAAAAACTCATAGGTGAGTGCACATAATTTGCGCAAATAAAGAACTCGAACTCAAGTAGATGCTTTTGAGTATCTCATAAAATAAACAAGTGCTTTTCGAATAAACGACAAATTAAATTACTCATCAATGAGCACTGAAAACACTCATGAATACCCACAACACACACATATGTACTGTGTGTACATATCTATAAAAAAATATACAATTTGAACTAGTACGCCATTAGCTTCTGAGTTGTTTTTTGGAAATTAAAGCGAAACTATTGCAAGGCCACAACGAAGCCAAAATACTCTACGCAACTTGAATTACAATGATCTTAAATGAATTTCTAGAGTTATATATTTATGAAGTGAAGAAAGTATTATAACATCACAGATAAAGAAAATGAATATAAAACTAATTATAATGTTACCCCCAACTTCTGTTTTATCTATACTATTTCCATTCTCAACAGATAAAGATACTTTTGTGTATGCAAATATATTTACTGTCGATTTATCCGACACTCAAAATCAGATTTCAGGTGCATATAAAAATTGAATTGTTTGTTAAAGCGAATACGCCCCGCGCTCTCGCTCTCGCTTGCTGCTTTTAGACGCCATAACAATAACCATACCGGGTATTAATAAACATCGAGTGCCTGGTCATATATTTCATGCAGCAACAATAGCAACAACATGTGCAACATTTTTACAATGCCAATAAAATCAACGATTACTGTAGTCCCATAAATATTAGTATATATATATATATACTTTTATGATTTCTTTTCTCTCACTCTCGCTCGCTTTCTGTGGTTGCTTTTCGATTTGTCAGCGCAAGCTTTAAATGAAAATGCAAAAATATAGCGAAAAATCAATATAATTATAAATAAGCCAGATGATGGTTGGAATATATATGGCGATCATTGATAGTGTTGCCTGCCAAAATAATTGCACAAAATTTTTCGAAAAAAAAAAACCAAAAATAAAGTGTTCAATATTTATAGTATGGCAGCAGTTCCGAGTAACGAACGAAGTACGAGTATACTATAAAAATGCCTTCAATTGTAATTGCCTTATAAATTTGTGGCAATGGTCATTAACTTTATTTGCATATAGTACTAGAAATAATCAGGCAGGATGTTGATTAAACCGGGCCATTCACAAAGTTTGAGTACATTTTGTTTTTTTTTTTTCGTTTTTTTTTTCTTGGTTGGTTGTCGTTTGAAAAGATCTAGATTAGACGTAATAACTGCTCAAGACTGATAATGGCCTAGCAGCCAAGCAGTTTAACACAATAATAAACTTTTTGTTATTATTTTTAATTTTTCTTTTCAGTCTTTTTTTTTTTTGACTTTTCGAGATAAGCTTTAGGTCTCGCAGTGCTCCCATGCGGAGGTGCACCTGATTGCCTTTGTTTACGTGTGTTTGGATGTATGTATGTGTAGCAGTGGGTCCGGGTCCGGGTCCGGACAGGGACAGGGCCGTATCAGCGATACGATATGTCTCACAATGCCGGACAACTTGGCCAAGCGATCGCAGAGTACATCGATATACGAGTATATACATATTTACATATATATTTGTACCATATAGTGGTCAGCATGCGTGGACGTCATGTCAACGACAAACGTGCCAGCTTATCATTATTTGCGACAGCCACCGCACTCACATTCAGTTCGGGGCAGCACTTGATGGATGCGGCGGGCGGTTGCGGTTGAGGTTGCGGTTGTGGTTGCCGTTGCGGAAGAAGCCCAGCTATAAAATCTATCAAAATCATTAATAACTTCATTTCTTGACGTAGTTAATTGAGTAAAGGGTGTGTGTGTGTTGGTGTGTGGTCAGGTGCTAGGGAATTGTAAAAAAATATTCAATAATTATGGAAGATATCAGGGAACCACATTCAAAGTTAATCTTCTGTAGTTACGCGAAATTTAAACACATTGCATCAGATTGAAGTATGGCAAAGAATATTCAAAAACTGGGAGAAATATATAAGTAAAAGATGCATTTGAAAGGCTATTAACTTATTTTTATTTCGTTATTTATTTTTATTGTAATAACGAATAGAATTCCTTGTGCAATTAAATGTGATTGGATATAAAATTATTTTTCAGACAATATAAAATCTAGTTTTTAAAAAGTATCTATTATGTTCAAGGTAGAATCAGCTAAATTTTAAATTATTACAAAAGCGAAAGGGAAAGGGAAGAAATCATATCAAAAACTATAAATCACATTATTAAAATTATTATGAAAAAAAATAATATATTTATCTTTAACAACGTTTTTGGATTTTCCCTTCAATGAGTTTGTCTTATTCTCATTTTTTATTTTATGAACTAAATTGAAAACGAATAAATATATAAACTATTTCAGTCTTTCTTTTTGCAGTTAATAATTTAATTTTTTTTTTGGTTTTTCCCTTTTCCAAAATGATTCTCTTTATCTCATTTTGTATTTGAATAAATTATTAAATTGACTTTATAATCGTTTTGTTTTTCTTTCAATTAAGTTCTTTTTTGTGACAAATTAAATTATTTTAGGCAATAAAACTATCAAAGATATATGTTAATATTTATTAGACTCTCTTTTTGTTTGTTATCTATACTGTTTGAAAGCTTGGGGCTGAATATGAACTTTGGTCTTCGGGAGATCCGACTTTAGTTGGAATTTAAGCATACGCTACAGAATAGCATGATGTAATTTTGATGAACATAATGTACGTTATCTTCTCTCCATAAATATCTAAGTCAGTGATTCAATCCAGATTGAAATATGCAGATCTGCAAGGCCTTGACTGAGAATCAACTAATTATTATCATTTGGTTTTCGATCGGTGTGTGCTGAATAGAAATGAATGTATTCTTAAAATTGGATAAGTTTTAAAACTATTCTAATTACACATCCACTTGAATACACACATCCATATGAATATTAAAAAATTTTGATGTTTTATGATTGCAGTCACCACACACATAAAATCTTTAAGAAGCTCTTAAATCTTTGTGAAGTCCTACCGCGCGATCACGCCCACTTAGCTCAACCGCTCACTCTAATATCTCGGTCCGCCGCCAAGTCAAACATACGCACATGCATTTGGCTCACAAAAACCAAAATTTTTGGCTAGAGAGATTACATGCAATGCTGTCAGATTCTGCAGAACTGTTGAGTAACAGTTGGGCAAAAGTACCCAAAAGCAAGCTTGTCAATCTTTGTGCAGCTCTACTGCCTGACCACGCCTACTTTGCACGTCCGCATTCTGTAATATCTTGGTCCCCCGCCTAGTCAAACACACACACAACATATGAAGCGAATAGATCAACATTTTTGGCAACGACTTTTTTGGGCACATGCTTAAATCAACGGAACATCTTGCTCTGATAATGCATTGTAATATCATTCAGCTCTAAACAGCTGCTTAATAATAGTCACAACGGTTGATCAACAATTGATCAAAAGTACCCTAAGCCAGCGCTCGTCAATATAAGTGAAGCTTTCCTGTCTGACCACGCCCACTTAGCCAGTCCGCCTTCACTAATATCTTGGTCCGCCGCCTAGTCAAACACACACACACAATATGACTGACATACATCAAAATTTTTGGCAATGACTTTTTTCATCCTCAAATCAATATCCATAAATGTAATGCCTTGCATTTCTGCACAACTGTTTAGCAATAGTGGCAACAGTTGAGCATCAATTCATCAAAAGTACCCAAAGCAAGCTTGGCAATCTTTGTGAAGCCCTTCCGCCCGACCACGCCCACTTAAGACATTAACCTTTACTATTATCTCGGTCCGCCGCCTAGTCAAACACACCCACAACATATGAAAGATATAGATCAAAATTTTTGGCATTGACTTTTTTGGTCACTTACTTAAATGAACAACCAGGAGCTTCCTCTGAGAATGCTGGGCAATGTCTTTCAGTTCTGCTAAACTGTTTAGTAACAGTCACAACTGTTGATCAACAGTTGAAGAAAGGTACCTTAAGCAAGCTCTGAATTCTTTGTGAAGCTCTGCTGCATAACCACGCCCACTTACCTCATTCGCCCACTCTAATATCTCGGTCCGCCGCCTAGTCAAGCATACACACAACTTATGGCAGACCTAAGTCAAAAATTTTGGCAGTCACTTTTTTACGCCTCTCGATTAGCAACTGATTACCTGCAGCTTACTCTGTGAATTCCTTACAGCTCGGCAAAACTTCATTCAAAATACAATTTGTGATCCACCGATCGCTATTATTACTAGAAAATTCCCACTAAGATTGGATCAACTGGGCGTATGAAATATTTTTTGTGGAAAATTCCCACTAAAAGTCGTTCAACAGGTCGTATGAAACATACCGCAACATATCGAGTCAGTGAGACTAAGGTTTCTGTTCTCGGATCAACCAAGCGAGTGCCTTGAATATTGTGATCTACTCTATTTAACCAACAAGATTCTTTGGGATTATTATTTTTCTGTTTTTTTTTTTTTTAATTAAGTGTGTTTGTAATGGGTTTAACTGAAGTATTTTCAACGTGTATTTATTGGCGACTTGTAATTGGGTAATGAGAACAAGGTGAGGTAAGCGGATGGCCAATAACAACAATAATAATGATGACAACAATAACAATAACAACAACAACTACCAAACAGCACTCCAGGTTAAACTGTGAGCACTTGTCAACAAGCCCAAGAACAAGAAGAAACGCTGAGAACAACAACAAAAATGCTGTTCAAGGAGTACGTGTAGCATGTCAATCGATCGACACTTACAACGCTTAATCAGCAGCGATTTCAGTCGATAAATTGAATGTTGTTGTTGTTGCTGTAGTTGCTGTAGTTGTTGCAGCTCCTGCGTTTCAAATTTGGCATTGATAAAGCTGACTGCGGCTGGCAGACTGTGCCAGACAACGTCAGCGACAACAACGACTTTGATTCGAATATGTGGTCAGTTTGTAATGAAAAATTGATTAGCGCTATACGAATATGTATGTGTGTATGTTTGTGTGACAATTGAATAAATAAATTTATCAGAAAATAAACGTAAATCAGTGAACAGAAATGTAGAAATTAAACAGGCCAAGTAAAGGCAGCAAAGCAAATAAATGAGATTACAATTAATAAAATAATCGATAAGTGCACGAGTTCCACCCCGCTTCTCTTCTCTTTTTTCTTTTTTTTTTTTTTGTTGTTATACTATATAGTAGTACTTAATAATATAGCTCGATGTTCTTGTTGTTGTATTTGTAGGCCAAAGATAATTGCGTTTTTGATTTAACCACAAGCAAACGCGACTCTGCAGCCACTTGAAACGGCGCTCCCCGAATGCTTCAAGTCTATGTCTAGAATATGCACCTTATAAGTGCCATACTAAATACCATTTTTCCATCACATTCATACATATATATTTTGTATAGTATAGCGTGTAAAACGCAAATGACATTTAATTGACAGTGCACAATGAGTGAGCAGGCAATTGCCAAGTGGGCGTCAACAATTTAATTTCACTCTGTGTGATTTTGCAATTGAAAATAATATTATAGAAGTATGTATGTTATACCAACCATGCTGATTTGCTTGTCCACAAATGGGGCTGGCACTTTGAGATAAGACCCAGCGAGCTCACACATCATTGGTCTAGCCAATTCCACCAATACATTTCATCGATCGCGCTAACAAGCGCAAGTATTTATCCATTTGCATTTTTAAATTCTATAAATAGCTTGTAATCATTCTTCTTAATTTAGAATTCGATTTATAATCTCTTCGCATATATTTGAAATTCAATTGCTTAATAATAAAGACAACTTTTTGCTTGCTTATTTCTCTAATTAGAAGAATTTAATATTTAATTCAAAGTTGAACTACATAAAATTTATATATTTAAAGTTTACGCTGCTTAAATGTCTAATATATTTAATTTATACATTTTTGAATTTTATAATTTCAGTTTATTTAGCTTGACTGCTTCAGGCAACTTTCCTGTATTCCCTCTTCTACTTTTGTTTTGACTAATTTAATAATTTAATTAAATTCAATAAACATCCGCACCACAGAATATAGAATATTAAGATTTAGCTTAAAACTATATATTTGTCTTTTATACAATACATTTTAGTTTATTGTACCTTTATCGAAATTGCTAATTTATCAGTTTAATAAAAATCTTTGCTTTGATTTGGTTAAGTCAAAGTGATATTATGGAAAGTAAAAGTATTTTTTATAAATCGATTTTATATAGTATATAAATATAATATTATAAATTTGCAATGCTATTATTCTAAAATATTACTGACTAGCATGTAAGTTAATAAAATTTTATAACACTTACTCTATAACATAACTATTATTATAATCATAAGCTGAAAGGCCTTAATTGCTCTGTCTTATTTCTCAACAAAATACTAATAATATTTATTATCTCTATTACTTCCTTTGATTGTAATATCATATTAATATGCGATTCTTATATTTAAATATATTTTTTAATTGCAGAAAGTTAATTTGCTTAAATGCTTGCTTTTTACTTCAACTTTACTTTCGTCAAAAAATACAGTTTTCTTATTAAAATATGAAAAAATAAAATAAAAAGGTAAATAAATTAATAAAGAATTAAAAAAAAAAATAATAATAATAATAATAATAATAATAATAATAATAATAATAAAATACTAGTATACTAGTATATAGAACATATACTAAAATAATAATATTTAAATCTGTAGTATACAAAAATGCTAATAATATTAGTATGAGAATCAGTTGTATAAAATACATCTACTTAAATATATATATACTTATATATATATACTTAAATACTAAAAAATGGCATAAAAATCAGTTTTATAAGTTAAATTTGGCTGTGGGAAAATATCTGTATCAAAGAGCAACATCAATATCGAGGCATCTGCCCTTTGAAGCTATAAAACATATTAAGAGGCGACCTTTTCCTCAATTAGCTAGTTTGGTTATTGGCTTGACCGTTGTCCGCAAATAAAATGCAATTTTAATGACAAAACTCTCACACATTGTATATGTGTGTGTGTGTGTGTGTGTGTGTGTGTGTGTTTGTGTGTGTGTGTGTGTGTGTGTGTGTGTGTGTGTGTGTGTGTGTGTGTGTGTGTGTGTGTGTGTGTGTGTGTGCCTATATGTGATAGATACAAAGTCGCAATATCGCCATTCTAATTAGCCAACGTGCTGCAATAAAGCGCCGGAAAAGAGCGTCCCGCTGAGGCGAGCGAAAGGTGCTTGGGAAATCTATGTATATGTGTGTGTGTGTGTGTGTGTGTGTGTGTGTGTGTGTGTCTATACTATTTGGGGGTAGTGACTAAATGACTGACTGAGCGATTGATTGACTGAGCGATTGACTGCATTGTGGGCGCTTGCAAATCAAATCAAATTAAGTCAAAGTTGATGGCGCATTTTACAGTTGTTACAAACGGCGTTGGGGAAAGGGAATGGGAAAGGGAAAAGGAATTTAAGAGGGTGACGGGGGGAGGTGGTGCGGTGGGAGTGTAAAATGTAATAATGCCTCATTCACAACGTTGTTGTTTTAGTTGTATGTAGTTGTTGCCATTGCCAGCGCTGTTTGTTGTTCATTTCGCGGCCATCGTCATTATCTGCATGTAATTTCTCATTTTCATAGTCAATTAAGTCAATCACACGCCCTTTTAGCCACCGCAGCGTCGTCGTCGTCGTCGTCGACGTCAGCATTCGTCTGTCCTCTGTCCTCCTCTCTGTCTTTTCCCGCTCGACTCGAAAGCCACCCTCTGCCAAATTAACACGTCGACGCCGTCGTCGTCGTTGTCGTTGCGTTGTCGTGGGTTGTTCGCTTGTTGTTGGCTGGATTGGTTCATTGATGGGTGGGTTGATGGTTGATGGTTGATGAACTGGTGGCCAGTTGATGGACTCTGTTTTGGGTTCCGTTTCCTTTGAGGCGCGTTGCCAGCCGCCAGTTGCCAGTTGGCTTTTGTTTATTTGTAACGCAATGCAGCCGCGTTTATTGCTCAATTTTCATCGATGTTGCGCTTGTGCGCTTGCCAAAATTACATATTCATAGCTCAGCAACCACCACACGAAGAACATTACGATTACCATTACCACAACCCACACACACACACACACCCCTCTAGGATGTACACAATATGAACCAGAAACAGGACCAAAGACCAGGCTCAATAACTGTAACAATTTCAAGCACTAAAAGGACACGTGGCAGCTGCTTTTAAAATTGAATTTCCTGCATGTAATCTTGTCGAGTCAATTGTTTTTGCGTTCGCCCACCCCTCCATCTCTCTCTCTCCACCCCTCCGCGATGTTGTTGTTTTTTCCCAAACACGTGCAACGCTTTTCTGGGTGTGCGGACGTGTGCAGCTTGCCTCCTGCCCCCTCTCTCCTGCCTCCTGCCTCCTGCCTCCGACACCCTCGCCCTGTCCAACCGCTGGTCACACTTCTTTATTTATGAAGATGCGGCCAATATGTTGACTATTTGTGAACACCCAATTTTGTCCCCCCTCCCTCCAACATGGCTTTGTGTACTTAGCCATTGGCATGTTGTGGCCAGGATTAGCTTTTTGACTTTTGTCACTCGCAAATAGAAATGCAGCGAATTGTCGAGGGGAAAAGTTTTATTTATTTTGTAAATCTCAATCTCAATCTCAATCTCATTGCTAGCATAGCAAATTGATTGAGAATAACATTTAACATTTAATTTACAATACTTATACGCATTTTATCATTAGCTGAAGTTGACAGCTTTAAATACTTGAAATATGTTAAAACCAAGTAATTTATGTTTATGTAGGCAAAATGTATACTTTTAGAATTCACGACAAAATGCTCATGATTAAAATGCATTATTAATTAAATTTATATTTGTATGTTCATTAACATTTCAATTGTATGCCAATTGTAAACAAGTAATTAATATTTTTGTGTAAGTCTATTTTATATTTTATTCAAAAATGAATTAAAAATACATGTCAAATATTGTGAATGAATAATATATACATTTATTATTAAATTATTTATTTTTATTTAAAAAGGTTAGCTATAATTAAAATGAATACTAACGCTATTAGTATGGCAGCGAAGGCCTTCAGCTATTTATTATTAAATATTATTGTTAAGATGTAATTGCACTAAGTAGACTTAAAATCCATAAAATATAATACTTATGAACACAGATTTTATTTGAATATGTTAAGAGCCAAAGTCTTTCATAAGCTGAAACTAAACTCAAATGGAAAGTATTCTACTTCTGTATGTGTTATAAATTAGAGTAAGGAAAATCTGGAAATACATTTTATTTTCACTGTAAAATAAAATAAAAGGTTAATAGCAATATCAAATTTCAATTTCAATTCAAATGTTCTTACTTAATGGTATCAACAAAGCCTTTTTTGTTCACATTGCATATATTATATTGCCCTTAAGCTAAGATGAATCGCATCGCTTTTTTCCGAAATAAATTCCAGATGTTCTTCATATTCACATCATTGTTAAACTTCTACGCAGTTCATGTAACAAACAAAATTTAGTTAATGTAATAAAAAATAGTTTTTTTTAGTAACACCTTTTAAATAATTAAAAATGTAAATCAATTAATTTTTATACTTAATAAATAAATAAAATATATTTTGAATAAATTTATATAAAGTCAAATATATTATTTATTTTTATTTTGTAAAATTTGCCACAAAATTCTCTCAAGCAAGTAAATATAATAAATTGATCGATCGCAAGATTTTTCCACGAATATTGACAAGCAAATTGAGTATTCACAGAGGAGCGTAAAAGATTCACACGAAGCAATGGAGAGACGATGACAACTGAGCACACAACGTAATTTGTAGCAAACCTTTTCATCGAGTTGGAGAAGCACTTTGTGGCGCAAGTTGCGTGTTTCTGGCAAACGCTGCTGCTGTTGCCATTAAAAAGCCACCAAACATCAATTTAAATATTGCATTACAATGATTTGCATAAAAGGCAGCACGCAGAAGGAATGAGTGTGTGAGTGAGTGTGTGAGTGAGTGTGTGAATGAGTGTATGAATGAGTGTGCGAATAGCTGGGTGAGTCCAAGTGCTGTCTCTCAGAAATCAAAGCCAAAAAACCATTAAACCAATATAAATTTGCACTTTCACATGACCTCGCGTTGGCGTCTCCCTTTCTCTCTCTCTCACACTCTATCTCTATCTCTTTCTGTGTCTGTGTGTGTGTGTTTCTCCCTTTTGTGTAGCCCGGGTGTCGTTTGACTAATTTGAATATGCCGAGCCCCGAGCAAGTCTCTCTTTCTATCATTGTTTGTGTGTGTGTTTAGTGCTTCCCACGATATTGATATGACTTTGTCGTGTCGCTTGGGGTCGCCTCAAATCAGAATTCAAATCAACAAACAATAAACAATAAAGAATAAAGAGTGGCAGCCAACCCATTAGCGTACGTCACAAAGTGTGTGGCAAGGGTTGCGTTGCGTTGCAACACCTGAGAAGTCAGGATCGAAATTCAGTTGCAAGCTGGCAACTGATCTCTTGTTTAACCTTTGATTTCGATTGCATTATTCTTATTATTTGTAAATAAATAAATAAAAAACACGCATAAAGTAAATAAAGACAACTTCATCGACGTCGAGGTGCACAGCAATTAACTGAACCTGAACCCAAGATCCCACTTCGTATCCCAATCGATCCCAATCCCGATTCCTACTCCGATCTCATGCCCTCGCTACGCCACACCACAAAAGAAAAACGGAAGTCATTAAGTTGGTCATTCAAAAGCAACAACAACAACAGCAACAACAATGTATACAAAAAGGGTTCGCGACTCACGGCAGCTCGACGTGTGCTGCCTAATTGCGCTCGAGGAGTGAGAGTGGGAGTTCTCGTCCTGCCAAAAGGGTGTCCTGCACTCAGCTTGGTAATTCGAGTAGACATTTGCCGCCTGGTCGAGTCAGTCACTCAACAGCAACAACAACAACAACAACAACGACAACAACATCATAAAAGAAAGCAGATGATTTTATTGAAACGTAAATTGACCAAACAACAACACTTTGCAAAGGCGCAAATGAATACATTCACAATTTATTTATAATTATTCATTTACTTATGCATGTGTTTTACTAACAATCTATTTGGCAAACAATAAGATGATTTTTTTTAAGAATTAATATTAATTTGAACAAGAAATATAATTATATAACTTAATAATGGAATATATAATATAATGTGTATAATTAAAAAAGCAAAGCAATGCGATAGTTTTCTTAAAATTTACCAAATTAATTTACTGGAAAGGTACTAAAATTAACCCAATTGTTATTTCGATATGCTATATCGATATTCAATTTATATTTGTATTCACATATGCCTTTTCTTTCAAATTCAACTACATATTTAATACTTTTCTGTATATTATATTGGGTATATCTATATAGTATTACATTTAAGATATACCAAAGAGTTAAAATTATACCGAATTGTCAGTTCAAGCTAATCGATTGCAATAGACTATTTTTTCATATAAAATTATTTCTTAAATAACTTCTAAAATTTGTATCTGATTGCAACCAAATTTGCAGAAATCAAAATGACAGTAGTTATAATTGTATATACCAAAAATCTAGCTTTAAAATTGCGCAACTGAAATGAGTGTGACAAAAATCAAAAAAACATACTTTATCTTAGTACAAACATAACAAGTGCGGTCGAACATTATAGTTCTATATCTTATAATCTTTGAGATGCAATGTTTTATACGGACAGACAGCCAGACAGACGGACATGGGTATATCTTCTCAGCTGTTGACGCTGATCAAGAATACAAATGGGGTCGGAGATGCCTTTCTGCAGGCACAACATTATAATATTCTTCTATCCTACTGGTAGCGGATGGTACAGATAATAATAACTATATATTTTATGACGCCTGAAAATTTTGCTGCGATCGGATAAAAATTGTAGAAGTTATATAAGAAATACAAATATATGGACACAAACTGGTATATTTTGAACTCCACGATATATTTAGAATGAAAATATATCAAAATGTCAAATATATCACTTAGTATTTTGGAGTATACTATTGTAGTTTGGCATATTTTAAAATTAATACAGCACTGTTTTGCACACTCGACTGTTGCCTTCTTACTTGTTTTGTTATTTATTTCATAATGTTGTTATTATTTAAATTTATGCATACATAATTAGGTAAGCGATAAATACTATCAATACTTGGTTGTTTGACTCAGTTAAGTAAACTAGTAATTTTGCCTTAGCATACGCCTAAGTGCTGTGGGACAAGTTGTATTGGATGATTTGGATAACTTGGCCGGGGATAAACTATGTAACTACATTCGCATGCTACGCAATGCTGATGGACAGCGCACAAAACACAAAAGCTCGAGGCAAACAATGAACAATGGCCACTGGACACTGGACAGCAGATACTAACGAAGTAACGAGGCACCAAGTGCCACATAAATCAGCAATGCGAGTTGGAGTCCCCAGAAAGTGGATGGTGGATGAGGAGTAGAGTGGAATGGAGTGGAGTGGAATGAGTGCGGGACCGGACAATTGACGTCAACAATAACTAACAATGATGTCAACTTGTAATTGAATTGATTGACAATATTTTATATGGAAGTAGAATGGACTAAGAATAGCGAGCATTCGCCTTTAATGACAAAATTTGTTTAGATTAGCATTAATGGACAACGAGGACTCCGTCCGTCTGTCCGTCTGTCCGCCACAATGATGGCTCAAAGGATGTTGGGGGACACAAGACACACACACATACGACACAGCACTCAGATTGCGACTCGAGACTCAGGACACAGGACACGGGACACGGGCGAGTGGCTTGGCGTGGCCATAAAAAACGATAAGGCTATTCAATAAAAATACTTTAAGCGGAAAAACAAACTTCAATGGCGATAAAAAAAAAACGAAAAGAATAACATACATCGACAAGGGTCACACAAATCGAACACAAGTCAAGTCCGAGAAGCAAACGGCAACAAATAAAGAAAAAACTCACACTCCGCCCACTCGATTTCGGGCACAAGGACAACGACAACGACAACGACAATAACTGCGACGACAGGAACAATATGTGACATTGGCAGAGTGGAGGGTAAAGAGTGGGAAGTGGGGAGTGGGGAGGTCACCCTTCAGTTTCGTTGCGCTTTTTAGTTAATGAAATCGTTTGCTAAATGAAACGTAAAGCCAAAGAAAAAAAAAAAATAGAAAACATCTCTTAACGGCCAACCCCATTTGCCAATCCTTTTTTCCAGTTGTTGTTGTGCAGCTCTGAAGCTCAAACGGAAGCGGAAATGTGTCGCCGTTCAATGGCAGCGTCAAGATTTTAAAATCAAATTTTGAAAAAATGCGATTTTCGGAAAAAATCGGCCACAAAATCATTTTAAAGCCACTCGAAAATGGCATTTTGATCTCCATTTGCCGCATTTCATTTGATGTGGCTAACTGTGTGTGCGTTTCCGTTTCCGTTTCATCCGGCAATCTTCTTCTGCTGCTTCTGCCTTCGGCCTCTTCATCATCATCATCATCATCAGCGTCCCCATCTCCATCAGTCTGAGCTGTGGCAGCTGTTTGCTGTGGTCTGCACTTGCTGTTTGCGATTAATTTGTTGATTTATTCACTACGGAAGGGTTGCTTAACTCTACCTCCATCTCACCGTACCTCCCTCCCTCTCCCCCTCTGTATCCTTCGCTGACGGCTTTATTATTTATTTATTTTCACTAAATTGTCTCGGACTTGACCAGGGCTGCATATCAAATGCCTGAAATGAGCAGCAGTCAGCATAAAGTCTAATTTATTTATTGGAAATTTAATGAAAAGAAAGTTTATCTTTAGTTAATTAAACAAATCAAATAAGAGAATTAATAACTAGAATAAATCGTTCGAATTTTCAATTATTTAAATTAGATATTAACATGAATATCCACGCAACACATGAATTAAACACAATAACTATTAATTGTTCAAACGAAAGAACATAAATTCGTGTCTGCAAAAAAAACAATATTTTAAATTTTGAGCATACAAAAAAAATTTTTAATATTTTTTAACTAAAATATTAAAACACACTGCGCTGAAACATTGTCGGATTTTAATTACAAACACTATAAAAATATACAAGGAAACATATTTCTGAAATATGATAGGCAATTAGTAACGTTTAATCTCTGTATTTAGTATTTAGATTAAAATTTAAAGTTATTTATATAAATTGATATTTATAGGAAAAAATATTATTTTAATTGAATAGGGATAGATGAGTATAAGATAGGGAAAGTTTCGGTTCGTATTTATTTTTGTTTGGATAATAAGAGTTTAAATTTTTCATTTAAGTTTAAAATAAATATTATTAAATTATTATATAAAATAGGCGTATTTATCATTGAATTATTAAATAAAATATCCACAACATTTTTTTTAATGGATAATAAATGTTTGAATTTTAAATTTAGTCTTTAAATTAAATTAGTAAAATATAATTTTATTTATTTTCAATTGATTTCGACTTGTTTTTGACATATGTATAATGTCAATATTTATGAAGTAAATATTATTAAATCTTTACTAATATGTATCATAAACAACCCAAATTTAAATATTTTTAAAACTCAATAACAAGAATAACTAAATTATTTATTGTATTTTTGTATTTGCATAAAGAAATACTTTTTAATAAATATCTTAATCATATTTTACTATTTAAAATTATTTCCGATACTCATAGTAACTTTAAATAATAAAATATTACAGAGTGTGTAAATAGATTACACACTCAGTAATATTATATTATTTAAAGCAATTTCGTGCAGTTTCCATAAGTTACTTGTTTACTATGCGACAAAGCAGAGCATTCTTTGGGTCTGCATAAATCGACAAGCAATTGAAGCGTGAGAGCAAAAAAAAACAAGTATGAAAGTTACAGTCAAGTGTGCTCGACTATGATATACTCGCTACCCACTTTGAATAAAAACAAAGCAGAGCGGTATTATTTATAAAATATATCAAATAATATACCGAAAAAATACTAAAATATACCGAGAGTCATATTAAGTATATCGATGAAGTACTATATGTGAAATATGGCACATAGATCAAAAAAATGGAAGCTCTTTCTCTTAAAGTCTCTTTTGTCTTAGACAGACGGACATGGCTATATCATCTCGGCAGTTAATGCTGATCAAGTGTTACATACATTTCCTGCCAGCACACACTTATAATACCCTTCTACCCTACAGCTAACGGGTATAAAAACGAAAAAGAATATTAATTTGAGCAAGCGAAAAGTTAGTCGGAATTTGCTTTAGTAAATGCAGAAAGTTCTTGTCGACAGCAGCCAATTACTCCAATGTATTTCATTCGAGGAAGGCGCAGTCAGGACCTTCACAGGACAATCACAGTTACAGTTACAGTTACAGTTAGAGTAACAGTTAAAGTTACAGTTACAGTCCGCTAGACGAGTATTTGCATTTGGAGCTTGTTGTCTGGTTATCAACACACTTCCGGAACTTAATGGCCTGAATCCTTTTGCTGTTGGTTGCTTTTTTATTCCCCAGTTTTGCTGTTTTGATGTTTACTTTTTTTTTTCATTTTTTTTTTTTTGTTGGCCAGGATACTTGTAAAATGCATTGGCCCGTCATAATTCCTTTGGGTCTGGATTTTAGTTTTATTTTTACACAGTTCTATTGCCTGCCTGTTGGTAATTATTTTTGGATCGTTGTGGATTGTTGTGCTCATATATCTTGCACTTTGTGTAAATCATTGCGCCACTGTGCACTTTGTGACTTTGAATTATGGAAAATTGGCAAATTTACGAGCTGTGCCAAGAGTTGAAGCTACAATTCAGAGGGTTTTTTTTTTTTTGGTCAGAGTAGTTTGGTTGGGTTCATTGGATTTTATGTTACGCTCTGTTGTTTTGTTTAACATCGTTTGCCATCGTTTTGTTGTGTTGTTTTATTTACTTAACGCAATTTACACGCTTTGTTTTTAATGCGCTTTTGATGAAGCCATCATGTCACATTACATCAAAGAACAAGCAACACACAAGGCGAATAGGAAAGGAGGGTGTCAACACACCAAGTATATATACTATATATATTCCAGCGATATACGATGTATGCACACACATATATCCCAAGCACACACAATAACAAGACAATAAAAGGCAACCAAATCTCCAGGCAGTCATCGTCGTCGTCATCCTCATCCTCATCCTGGCAAGCAGCAAAAATCTCATAAACACTTTCCTTTCGCTTGGCTTTCGTGTTCGTGCACAAATTGAAATCTGGTTAGGCACAAGGGTGTTACACCCCTGCCACCGCCCTTCCACCTTCCTTCACTCCAAGGGTAACTGGACAAAACAAACATTGAAGCAGCGGACAAAAGCAAAAGCGTTTTGGGACATTCATGAGCAGTTCATGCGTGCAAATCAAAGCGAGCAAGTGGAAAATGTATTCGATGGGGAGGAGCACAAGGACAAGGAGGAGGAGTAGGAGGAAGGGAGAACAAGAGGACAAACATGATAAGCAGCAGCAGCAGCAAGAGCAGCACAAAGGGCGACACAAAACAAAACCGGAACAGATCAAATGATTTCACTTGCACTCTGACTGTATTTTGTGTTTATTAGCATGATGTCTTTAGCTCTGATGCCAGCTAAATAAAAAAGAGTCACTTTAACATATTGTTCAGGTCAACGCGTTATTTGCTGTATCCATAGATTTGTATCGTATAGTTGAAGTATTTTATTATCAGTAGCTAATTGGATTAGATATAATATGAAGAACGTCTTTGCATCGTTCACTTTTTTATAGCATGCTTTTGGGCTGAGCTGGAAAAAATGATTTTGGTTGATAAAAATAGAATAAAGTATCTCAATTCATCTCGTTGTTTATTTATTAAAAAAAAAAAACAAAAATAAGAAATTTATTAAATGCATTTCATTAAGACATACTGGAAAAACAGTTTTCTTGACTTACAATTTTGATAAGAATTGCACACAAAATATAATAAATAAGCTTTAAATTTACCTCAAAGATATTAAAGTTATCATTAAAATATTCTAAATAGTTTGCATAAACTATGAATTTTCTATAAGAACAAAAATTAAAAGCAATATAGACTTTTTTAAGAAATCACAATTAATTCAATCATATTGATTAAGTTGAAATTTTCAACATTTAAATGCATATTGAACAAATATTATTAATGAATAAATTGAAACGCTCCTAGATGACTTATTAATAATTTTGTTTTGAATTTTATGTAAAAGCTTTATTATTTTTGTTTGGTTTTTCTAGCTAATTATTTAGTGCATAAGTTATTGTCTTAACAACATGGCTATAATATTTAAAAAATTAACCAAATCACAGAAGAATTTAGTGTGCAGAAATTCATTATGACGATTATGACAAATTTGCTTAAATTTAAATTGAATTTAAATATTTTAAGTATAAAAATACGATAATTTATAACTCTTTACTTAAATAGAATCATAAAAGTTTCGAATGATTTTTTAAACAACTAAATTTATGTTATTTACTTAAAAAGGTTGGAAATAATTAAAATGAACACTAACTTATTTCTAAAGCCCTGACAGCAAAAGCCTTTGGCATAAGTATCTAAATGAAATATAAAAATAGATAGAGGCTCAAAATCAAAACAATTGTAGAATATACTAAATTGAATACTTAATATAACAAGTTGATTAACTACTATTCGATATACGGGAGATACTCTTAAGATCTGGGAAAACATCTTCAACTCAATTGCAACTCAGATATTTCGCCAACACAACAAATTGGGCTATTCAAAAGGCAACTTGAGTTTGAGGATTTATTGATCATTAGCTCAACTACGAAGTGTTGTATCTTTTCTTCAGATGATGCATTCAATGCAAGGGGAAGGATGAAGCATAAAGAATGAAGGCAATTCAAACACTCACTCGTTGTCAATGGACTGCGAGTAGTTGACTTCTTTACTCTGCTCTGCTCTTCCCTTCTCTTCTTTTTTTTAATAGTGCTGCCTCAGCAACAAGAACAACAAGAACAACAACAATGGCTGTGAGCAATGTGTCATGCTTGTTGATTTGTAAGGATGCAATGCTGCCCGCCGCGTTGTCAATTGTATTGACCGGAAAATCATAAAGCTCTTTGTGCCCAGCTCATGTTGGAGAGTTTGCAAGAAGAGTGAAGGAGACAGAAACACTAGAGAGAGGAAGTCAAATGGAAGCAGCAGCGTCATGCCATCCGATCGAAACTCAACTCAATAGTGGGCCCTGGTCATTTAATGTTCCATCATCGTCATCCTCATTGTTAGTCCATCTTCAAGCAAGTAGTTGTATTTCAGTTTTGTTCGAACCGGAAATGTTGCCCAGCTCTCATTCAATCTTTGTCTGTTGCTCTTTCATTTTTCTATTACATGATTTTATAATCCTTTTTAATTTTTTTCCGTCTGTAAAATCTCTGGGCTTGCTTCCGCCGCAGCAAAGTTGTTCTTTATTATGGAAAACTGTTTATAAGTTGACAAGCAGTAAACAGGATTTCGGAAACGCTAAGAATTTTCCGACTTTTCCAACTTGTCCACCAACAGAAATGAAAACGAAAAAAAAAGGGGTCGCTGATCGAAAAATTAACATTCAACTATGACAGGAAGTGAACTTCCAGAATGTAGGTGTAGGATTGTGTGTGTGTGTGTGTGTGTGTGTGTGTGTGTGTGTGTGTGTGTCTGGTCTGGTTTTTGGGGAAATTGGAACAAGTGCTTAGAGTATTATGACACAATTGATTTTAAAGACCAGTTGTCATGCTTTGTTATTATGTGGCAACAGAAATTTAATAATATTAAATGCAAGATTTATCATTTTATTTATTTTAGCATTCAAAATTTATCAACTATTTATTTTTTCTTTAATTTAAGGATAGTAATATAAATATATATAATATAATTCAAATTTAATAAACATTTTTTGGTGGTGAAAGAAGGGGAATGATTTCAATTAAACATTAAATACGTAAATTATATAGATAAAATATATATACTATAACTAAACAGAGTGAAAAAATATAGTTTGCATATTTAAGCTAAATTTGCATTTTAAGATGAAAAACATATATTTTTAAGACTTAAATCTTTCTGCAGGAATTTGTCATTCTGGATAGAAAAAAAAAGCAAATCTTGATTTAAAAACTTTTGCAAACTTAAAAACAAATCTTGAAACAAAATGTTCAGATTGAAAATATCTTAAAACCCGATTTTGTTCTTTATTATTCTTTATTTCGTCTGAATTTCAAAATGTTCAATCTTGATTTAGGATTTGCACTTTTATTTCAATTTTGAGATTCTATTCTTGATACAAGAATCTTGAATTTCGAGATTGGACACTATTTTTTTGTAGAATTTCAATATTGATTTAAGAATAAACCTTCTTAGTTCAATTTTGAAATCATATAATCGAGATTAAAGACTCTATTCTTTACTTTAGCACTTTTTTTCATTTTGTTTAGTTGTCTGCTTAACATTATTTTAAAATATTGTGCTTGAAACCTTTTTTAAAAAGTAAGCATATTTTTTCTATCTTAAAAGTGTACCACTAAATTCCATAATTATAAGAAGGAACTTCAACTGCTTGGTGAGAGTATAAGTTAAACGATTATGCAGAAGTTTGCTCAAGGAAATGACCCATAAATGACAGCGCCCATAGAAAATGACACGCACACAAAATGATTTTAGCCACCATCAGCTACCACCGCAATATATGCACTATATGTTAGTAAAGGAGAGAAGTGGAGAGGAGTTGGACACTGACCCAATCCACAAAAACAGAAAAAAGCATATGGCATGGCGCTTATCCATTTATGAGTGCACATTAGCCATTATATTATAGCTTGCTGCCGTTATGATTTACGGGAATAAGTGAAACCCAAACCCAAACCCAAACCCAAAAAAAAAAAAAAAAAGAAAACCCCATCCATCTAGCCATCGTCGTCGAGCGTCGTCCGGTAAGTGCCATCGTTGTGCAGTTGAGTGGAAACTATAGATAATATATTTATAGTAGTTTTGCAGTGTTGTGTGAGTTGCCAGTTGCGAGTTGCGAGTGAGGTGCATATTCATTGTCTCTGGGTCTCGACTATTTTTGTATATTAAAATGTTGCCACATTGAAATTTATTTGTCTATTTCTTGATTTATGACTTGGCATTTCTTTTATTTCCAACTGGTCAGCTTCTGTCTGGTCAGGCCTCTATCCTCTGGCCTCTGTCCTTTGGTCAACAAATGATGCGTCAGCATTCGTATCATCATGCCACGACATGTGCCACACATTAAAAGATAGAGACACTTACTTTTATGCCCGCAACCCGCAGAAGGGTAATCGCTTAATTGACAGCATCTATCTCAGTGACAAAAGGTTGGCACTGTTCCAGGGATCAAACTAAATACAGTCTGTATCTCTAATACCTGAACTCAATTCCTGCTGCGTGTTGTGGACAGCAATGTGCAGATTTGCAGATACAAAACCAAATAGTAGACCAAAGAGTTTAAGCCACCAGCAGCTGAGCAAAATAATTCCACATCGAAGCTGCTCTGACTAATCTATTTTACAATACTTATGCGTAAATCAACTTAAGTTGTAATTAAGAAAAATCTATAAAACATAAGTAAATCAATTCCATACTAATAAAAATGATCATGTTTAATCAAAGAATCTTCTTTCAGAATTTTTAGATCGAAAAGTTCTTTAATCAAGATTTACATTCTACTTTTCAATCTATATTTTTTCTCTATGTGGAGTTTATCTCATCTTTAATAGATTCCAAAAATAAAACAAGACACTCATAAATTCAAATTCATGACAGCATTAAATAAACAGAAATTTTAAATTTCGTATTGAATTAAAGCATCTAAATCTAAATACTGAATAAAACTTAATTTATTTCTCATTTTTATACCCGCTACCCATAGGGTAGAAGGGTATTATAACTTTGTGCCAACACGAAATGTATGTAACAGGTAGAAGGAGACATCTCCGACCCTATAAAGTATATATATTCTTGATCAGCGTCAACAGCCGAGACGATCTAGCCATGTCCGTCTGTGTGTCTGTGTGTCTGTCCGTTTGAACACCTAGATCTCAGAGACTATAAGAGATAAAGCTATAATTTCTTTTCGACAGCATTTGTTATGTTTGCACGCAGATCAAGTTTGTTTCAAATTTGTGACACGCCCACTTCCGCCCCCGCAAATAAAAAAAAACGAATAACAAGCGTAATTTAAAAGCTAGAATTTCGGTATATAGAATAATAACTATAGTAGTTATGATTCCTGAGAATTTGGTTGCGATCAGATAAAAATTGTGGAAGTTATTAAAGAAATACTTTTGTATGGGCAAAAACGCCTACTTACTATGGGTCTGAGTTGCTTTGGCCGACAATCTGGTATATTGTACCGTCTTAAGTATACTTTGAATGTGGTACTACACCGATATACCACATATACCATTTGGTATATTTTTAGTATTTTTGCAGTATATTTAGTATATTCTGAGAATAATATCGCAAAATATATTGCTTTTATTTAAAATGGCTAGCGAGTATCTCACAGTCGAGTACAATCGACTGTAGCTTTCTTACTTGTTATTCCTTGTGAAAGCTTCCTAGATTCGATATCATGTTGCTTTGAAGCTTAGTTTTGTGAAGATTGCATCTTTAAATTTCTCTGTCGTTGAGATGCATGATTGAAGCTCTCGCTTTAAGAAATAGAATAGATTCGGATATACATTGATTTTAGTTCGATCGTGGGAAAACTCACTCAGAATTGTGAAAACAACGCTTCATATTTTATTACTTTGCACTTCTACAAAGAAAGCTTTGTGGAATAAAAACCGTAAACCTACGTGGGTACTTAAAAATGAATTTCAATAAGTATGTATACGAAATTATCATTCAAATGACACAAATTTAAAGTCTATACCTCAACCACAAACAAAATGAAAACGGTGGTAGCAAATGGACAGACGGACAGCAGGATTTAGTACTAAAATTTAATTAAATCCAAATAGCTCTGCTTCCCCAAATGTTCTCTCATTAAAGTAGGCGAATAAATTGATAGTATAAAATAAATTTAATCAAAGTAGCCTTTGAATTGATTCGCGACCCAAATAAGCAGCAGCTCGACACACATTTTTCGTTAGTTCATTTTCAGACTCGCTCGAGTCAACACACAAATTTTCCAAATTTTTTTATGTTTTTTTTTTATTTTTTTGTTAAATTAATTCTGACGAAATGCAGTAAGTAAATTGGGAAAATAAATAAATAAAATTGTGATTTAAATTTCTTTGCATACTTTCAGCAAACTCTGGCTTATTATTCCCTTGGATGTCTGACGATGGTACCACGGATTGACGCTCTTCGTTGAGGTCATCGTACTTCCAAGGCTTTCATTATGGACTCAGAATTATTTTGCTTTCTGCACACTTTTACGGAGATCGCAGTTACCGTTGAACACTAATCTCTCGATACTTTCAACACTTTATACCCAGCTGCATATTCTCTTATGATTATGAACATTTCAAGAACACAAGAATATAATAATGGCAAGTTGATGAAAAAAAAAAACGATTAAAATTAGACCTCAGTCGGTGGGACATCCTTCAAATGGCCAACGTTGCAACGTTATATTCTAACAACTAGTAGGATATGTTTCCATCCATTATGGATCTTGCATCTGGTCCATCACTTAACTTATTTCCTATTATTTTTCAACTGACGTTGAAATAATAATACGTTGTAAATAAATAAATGCAAAACTACGATAACATATTATTGTAAGATCTCATATGCTTTCAATGAAACTTCTATCATTATTCGAATATAAATTGTATAATAAAGATATGACTTTCAGATAGATACGAAAATACAGCATTTATTTTTTTTGTTCAGAATATTGTAGAATTTTCTATACACTGAAGTTGATGAACTTGTCATTTATTATTCGTTAAAGTAGAAAAGGTTTCGACTCGGCATTTATCGTTAAAATTATGAAATAATAAAATTTCTTTTTAGTACATAATACTATAATTAAAATAATAAGCCAAAAAATAAAATAATATGATAGCTAAGTTTATAAGAAACAAATACGAAAGCTATATCGATATACCAAACACAGCCTTCGGTACATTTTTTGTATTTTGGTATACTAATTAGGTATATTTTATTTTAGTACTCTATGGTATATTTAGAATACAGTACTATATCAATATACCAAATATTGCCTTCGGTCTTAATTTGATATATTTTAAAATGATTACAACACTTTTTTGTTTCGATTCAAAATGGATAGCGGGTATTTCACAGTCGAGCACACTCGAATGAGCTACATTCTTACTTATTAATATATTTTAATTAAAAAGAAAATTTCAATATGATATTTACAACATATTTAAAACGTTTTGTGCAAATCTATAAAAAACAAGTAAGAAAGCTACAGTCGAGAGTGCTCGACTGTGAGATACCCGCTACCCATTTTGAATAAAAGCAATATATTTTGCGGTATTATTCTCAAAACATACCAATTACAAACATACTAAAAATATATTTTGGGGTATTATTATAAAAAATATAGCAAATATACTAAAAATACTAAAAAAATATACCACATGGTATATTTGGTATATCGATATAGTACCGCATTCAAAATATACCATAGACGGCACAATATACCAGATTGTCGGCCAAAGCAAATTAGACCCCTAGTAAGTAAGCGTTTTTGCCCATACAAAAGTATTTCTTTAATAACTTCGACAATTTTTATCTGATCGCAACCAAATTTTCAGGGATCATAAATACTATAGTTATTATTGTTTATACCAAAATCCGCAACTCTAGCTTTTAAATTACGCGTGTTATTCGATTTTTTTGATTTGCGGGGGCGGAAGTGGGCGTGTCACAAATTTGAAACATACTTGATCTGCGTGCAAACATAACAAATGCTGTCGAAAAAAAATTATAGCTCTATCTCTTATAGTCTCTGAGATCTAGGTGTTCATACGGACGGACGGACAGACGGACAGACACACAGACGGACAGACGGACATGGCTAGATCGTCTCGGCTGTTGACGCTGATCATGAATATATATACTTTATAGGGTCGGAGATGCCTCGTTCTACCTGTTACATACATTTCCTGCCGGCACAAAGTTATAATATCCTTCTACCCTATGGGTAGCGGGTATAAAAATGTATTGTTACATTAGATTTTTAATTTTTAGAAATTATCAAAAAGGAAAAGCTTAAAAAGTCGCCTACCTTGCGTTCATTTTGGCAGTTATTAAGTCCTGGGATAACCAATCCTATAGCAGGACATTTGTTTCAGTTCAGTTCAGCTCATCTGTGGAGCTCTCAGCTTGCAGCTTCAACTTCGTTGCTTCTTCGGTTGGACAGTTTAACTTGCCACCGCCGTGGTGGCAGCAACAAAAACTTGCCGACACTTATTAGCCTTGAGTACATCAATCATCGGCTTGTTTTAATTTTAAAAAATCGCACGCTGTTTTCCCGAGTCGTCGTCGCCCAACCCTCATGCTGCTCTCTCTCTCTCTCTCTCTCTCTCTCCCCTCTTCATCCCCCTCACGAAACCAAGCAACGATGCGAGGGGGAGTTGTGTGCGCACGTTTAAGCACTTAATTAAATGCCGCAGGCCACACGCCCCCCGTCGTTGTGGGCGCCATCGTCATCGTCGTCGTCGTCAACGTCTCGTTGAATCCCGCCCACTGTGCAGCATGTGCGGCATCTCTTTCTGGCTGCCGAATGTATCTCCATCTCTCTATACAATGGTACTTTGTGTGTGTGTGTGTGTGTCTCTGTCTATACCGAAATCCTTGGGAAATTTTCTGTTTGGCACTTAGGGAAATTTTCGTATCATGTTTAAAGAGCGCCATTTTCTTTTTGTGTGTTCTCAACTTATATTTCACTTGAGTTCACTTTGTGATGATTCGTGTGGTTTGGGGTTGGGTTCGCTTCAGTTGGGTTGGGTTTCGCTTTCTCGCTTCAAAATTCATTCAACTTAGGCATTTGCCTTGTGGTCTGGCAAATGGCAGTCAGCAAAATAGCGGGGCGAGTGGGAAGTAGACGACGACGACGACGACGTTGCTAACTGGGCTTATCTGTTGGCAGAAATGCTTATGTTGCGGACAAGATTGATCTGTTTAATAAGCAAAACCTTAAATTTTTGATTAAGCAAAGTGTAAACCTTTTTTAATTCGCTTTTATGTGCCACACCATAAAAAATAACATAAGATATTCATTCCCCCACCACACTCTGTGTGCATTTCATTATGAATACAAATTGTGAATGGGGCGTGGCATCTCATCGCCATCAAAATTTTTAAGTTAACAATGAACTTTTATGATTGCGGAAGATGAGCCAAGTTCAAAGCAACCACCGACAAAATTTTAATGAATTTTTATATGAAATATGTGTGAGAAAAAGTTCAGAGTAAAGAAAGTTGATTACAGCAACAGGTAAATAATAAAAAATATAATAACAAATAAAAATAGAATACATAAAATAATAAAAGAAAACATTTTCCTTTTTAAATATCTTACCAGAAATCCATCCATAAAAAAAACAACTCGAGTTTTGAATTGAAATACATAAAGTTTTTAATGATTCCATTTATTTTGTTTATAGTATTTTTAGAATTCAATATAAAAATAGTTTGTTGTGTATAAATAAAGATAAAGATAATCATCGTTATTGTTTTCATTGTTTTTGTTTTTGTTTTTTGTTTTTATAATAAATATGCTAAAGCTAATCGACCATTCATTTTCTCTAGGTCTAAGTATATAAAATAAACTCTAAAATCAGCGTTTAATGCATACAAGTTTGGCCCAACTTTATACCCCCCAAAACTGAATAATCCTGACACAATACAATATTATTTATATAGCTAAATATATATTTATATGAGTAGGGCAAAAGTTGCACGGTAAAAAGAGAACAAAAAAAAAGTACACAAAAAAAAATACGTATTACAAATCTAAGATTGAAAAAACTTTTCATTATCTAGGCGAAGATTCGTGCCAAAAAATAGTATTGCTTGGTGCCATGTGAAATGCATTAATACGAGTAGCTTGCTGTATGATAATAAATAGTTGCTAGCCAGCCAAGAACAAAAAAAAAAAAAAACAAAAAGAATAAAAGTATGTGTGTGTGTGTGAGAGAGAGAGAATAATGCATTTACAAAAGCTACAGTTTATCTCCCAACTGAAGGTTGTCTCTGCCTCTGCCTCTGCTTCTGATTCAGCTTACGTCTCAAAGTACTTGTAGATAGCTGTGATATAGGACATGACCTGTGTCCAATCGGGTCGCTCGATTTGACACATATCATTGATATTCTGTGTGTGAAATAAGAAACTTGATTAGTACAGAAAATGCACGATGAATTCAAAGTATTTTACACTTACCAGCGTGGTGGTTATGCCCACAGATTCGGCGGCAGCAAAGGCTAAAGAAAAGTTGCGCCGCTTATTCACCGGACTGAGAGTATCGTAGGGTATTCGATCCGGCAGATAGGAATGTAGAATGGCGCAAAATGCCAAGCCATCGTTCCACGATGAGCTAAAATTTGTAATGTCAATGTTGCGATAGCCAACCGTCTTATTTTGACACCACTTGAGCAGTGCATTCCGCTTCGAGCCGCCATTCTTGGCCAGCATATTGAGCGGATCCTTGCGCTCACCTAAAATGATATATATATTTCGTATTTCAAATAAATACATCTTTGAAATGTGTTTGTTGCTCCTCACCACTCAAGAATGATTTTGAGACGTTGCCAAAACTGAGACTGCCCACAAGAGCGCTGCTTGGCGATTGTCCGCCCGCCGTTGTTAGACTGGGCTGCAAGCTGCTGGGCGTGTTTGGTGTGGAAGGCTGCGATGATGATGCTGATGCTGATGTTGCCGATGTCGCTGTTGATGCCGCACTTGCCGTTGACTGTGTCGACAATTGCTGCTGCAGCTGTGGCGGCTGCTGTGTTACTTTGGTTGGATTAGCTGCGCTTGATAGTGCTGATGCTGATGTTGCTGATGCAGTTGTTGCCGATGTTACTGCTGGTGGTGTGGTTGCAGCAGCAATGTTGCTTGCCACTCCTCCTCCAACATTGTTGACATTCACATGCAGATTGCTGCTCTGCAGAACGGGCAAACGTAGCTGCGTAGTCAAAAAGAGAATTAGTCAAAATATATTCATTACAAAAATAGAATTTTATGCTTACGCTCTCGTGCCAATCACTGGATACGGGCAAAATGATGGGCGTGTGGCCCGCTTCGGGTGTGCCGCTGTTCAAACTGGACGTTGAGCTGTAATGAGATTCCGTCTCATCCGCTTTGCCTTGCTATAAGTAAGAAATCAATATTAGATCGTTTATAATCTACGATAATAATTAAGAGAGCAAGAGTTAGTGTAATTTATCCGTACAATAAAACTGAATATTATTTTACACCCTAATTTAAATATCTTCTACTACGTATTCTAAATTAGCTGACGAACGAAATTATCAACTTAGCTCAAACGATAAGAGTTAGAAGGCTGTAGTATAGTTCATATAATTGGCCCGTACAATAAGACTGGGTTTTTTAAACCCTGCTTCAAATAACTTCTCTCATGCATATTAAATTAGCTAAATTATTAAACTTAGCTCAAACGGTAAGAGTTAGAAGGCTGTAATTTGAACACAGCATAGCTCATATAATTTGCCCTTACAATAAGTCAGGAATTAAAAAAAAAATCTTGCTTTAACTATCTGTATGAACTATGTATTTAGTATGAAAACCCTGACTTAGTTGTATAATTTTTGTTAGTTTTTAGTTGACAATTGGTTGTCTAACACATTGCAAATTTGAATTTCTAATTAAACATTGTTGTTATATAAAAATGCAAACTCAAGTTAAGCTTACATTGTGTAAATAAAAATTTAACATAATTGTAAAATTAAGTTTAGTTCCAGTTATAATATTATTTAGAAATATACTATAAACAGCTGTCTATTGATATTAATTTTCCCACTTACAATAAAATTAGCCAATGAGTCAATATAATGATTGGCAATATATTCTTAATAATTATAATAGGTTTGTAGACAAGTGTTCAGTTATGATAATGGAAATATAACTTCCAACTTACCGGCTTGTTGTTCTCAATGCTCTCGATGAGCGTCTTCACAGAGAGTCGCGAATCCTGCCGACTGAAGCTGAGCTTGCTGCGTCGCGAGGCCATCTCCTGCTGCACAGTTGATAGCACCGATTGCTGTGTCTCCGTCTGCTGCAGTTCTGTTAGAGAGCAACCACAAAATCAAGACACGAATAAAAGACTTCGTTAATAGTAGTCAACTTACGTTGCTTGGTCAACTTTTCGAGCTGCTGCTCGAGCAATCGGATCTTCTCCTTTTGCGTTTTGTTGTCCAGCACCAGCTGTTCGCGTGCGCTGAGCGCTTCAGTCTTGAAATCGTTGGCAACACGCACCGTCATGAGCAGATCGGCCTGAAACTGTTGCCACTCATCCGCCTCCCGTTTGCGCAACTGCGTCTCCTTATCGAGTCGCGATTCGCTGTCGCTCAAATGCAACTGCGCATCGCTCAGATGTCGCTGCGTTTCGCTGAGCAACTGCTGCAGCTGCACCTTATCCTCCTGATGGCATTTGCACTGCACCTGCAACTCATTGACACGCTCCTCGAGCGTCTGGCAATCGCCACTCAGCTTATCCTTATCGCGTTGCAGTTGCTCCAGGCGAAACTCGAGATGCGAGACAGCGCATTTGGCATTGTTCTTGGCCACCTTGCACTCCTCGGTTAGGCCGGCAAGTTGTTCGCGCAATCGTCGCAATTCCGCCTGGCTGCGTGACCATTGATCCTGCAGCTCAGCCAGCCGCTCCTCGAGCGCATCCTTTTCGCGACGCGCCGCATCGAGGACATCGCTTAGATCGGTTTTGTCGCCACGCGCCAAATCCGCCTCCAATTCCTCGATCTTCGATCGCGCATTCTCCAGCAGCGTGCTCAATCGACTGATCTCGATCGCACGCTGCGATATCTCATCCTTGGCCAGCGACAACTGAGCTTCGCTCTGCTTGCGCTCGGCATTCGCCGCATCCAGCTGCGAGTCGAGCAATGCATTGCGCTCTCGCTGCCGCTGCTGCTCGAGTTGCACAGTATCGCGGGATTGCCGCAACTCGGCCAGCTCGCTTGTTAATTCCTCCTGCTTGAGCAGCAAGGCTTCGCGTTCCTCTTGCGATGATTGTATCAAATCGAGCAGCTTATTCTCGAGCAACATCAGCTCTTGCATCGTGCTGCGATTTGTGCGTGACTCGTTGAGTTTTTCGGTCTGGCGACAGAGCGATTGAAAGAGCACATCCTTCTCCTCGGCGAGACGTTCGTTTTCGGTTTGTGTGTCGGTCAATTGGGTTTGCAGATCGGCGAGTTCCTGGAGTGTGGCCTGCAACTCCTCGTTGGTTGAATAGTGCGTCTCCTCCATCTGTATGATCTTGTCCTGCAGACACGCTACTGATATCTCACTGGACGACGAGTGTTTGTCCCAATCGGGCGTAAGACACGGCGTCCCATCGTTGGTCGCTTCGTTGGCCTATTCAATTGCAATGTATAACTTGATTATAGAATATATATTTATATATAGAGTGGCACTCTTACTGTGGGCAATGCTATCGAGGCGGGCGCTGAGCTATGCAAACGCTGCGAATCTTGGATAATCTGTTGCTTCTCGGCGTCCGACAGTGGCGAGTTGACAACGTCCCGCAAACGATTGCGCAAAGATTCATTTTCATATTTCAGATTGCCAATTTCCATTTGAGTTTTCTCCTGTTGATTCTGTAATAAGAGGAGAAAGAGCGAGCGTTCAGTTCAGTGCAGTTCAGGTGAGCGAATTCTTTTCCCTCATTTATTGTTGTTGTTGTTGTTGCAACACTGACTGCAAATTGTATTTGAACTGGAATAAGAATGTTCAAGTATCGATCGTTTATGATCTACTTTAAATAAAGAGCAAGAGCTAGAGAACTGCATTAAAATAAGACGGGATTTGTTTTAAACCCTCCATTAAATATCTTCTATGTATTATACAAATTATAGTCATATAATTTAGCCAAGTTTCAGTTGTAGATTGATTGAGATATTCGCCTGTTAGCTTACTTTTAATGCACACTGTTGAGGTGGCGACAATTTCAATTAAATGAGCGCAGTTTTTTGTTGCATCGCATATATATCGAAACATATTGAATATCAATAAATTGGTTAAAGTAACGAAGCGCAACGCCCCCAGCAGCAGCAGCAACAGCAGCAACAACAGTAACAACAACAGTAACATCAACAACATCAATTGCAAACACAGTAACAATATTAGACGACAATTGACAGCTTTTTGCGGTTAATTGACTGACTGACTGACTGATTGAGTATATGTTTTTTTTTGCCATGTGATTCAACTGGCTTTTTACCTGCATCTTGAGCAGATCACCCTTCAGTTTGGTCACCTCGCTTTGGTATGGCAACAGCTCCGTGATTCGCGTCTCCAGCTGCAATTGCTCGCGTCCCAAACGCTCCAATTGCGTCTGCAATTCCTGCATTTTGTTGTTAGCCTGCAAACCAAACACGTTTCAAATTTATTCCACTATATGCATTATTTATATATTATTTTCATACGCACCTCTAACAGTTGTTGTTGCTGCTGTTCGTTGTTAATGAATTGCAGTTGTTGTTGCTGCTGTTGCTGCTGTTGTTGTTGCTGTTGTTGCTGATAGCTGCTTGCTGCAACAGCAGCAACTGCAACAGCTGCTGCGGCAGCATTGGCTGCTGCTGTTGCGGCGTTGTTGGTGCCGGTGCTGCTGTTGTTGCTGCTGCTACTGTTGCTGGCACTTGTTGTTGTTGCTGTTGTGGTTGTTGCTGCTGCCGCTAATTGCTGATAGAAATCAGCAGCGGCAGCGGCAGCAACGCCGCCATCTTGCAACGCATTGCTGTTGTTATTGTTGCTGCTGCTGCTGTTGTTCGGCGCCGGCGCAGCTGCAATCGAAGTCATCAGTTGCTGTTGCTGCTGCTGTTGTTGTTGCTGTGGTGATTGCTGTGGCAATTGCTTTGGCTGCTTTTGTCCTTTGAATTTTGATTTCTTCTGCGGCAGCGTGTTGCTCAGCTGCTGTGGCTGCTGGCGTAGCTGCTGCTGCTGTTGTTGTTGTTGTGTTGTCAGCAACAACGCTGCCTCGTCACCAACATCGACACCACGTTCGTAAGTCGCCTCGTGATTTGAATAGAATTTTGTTGTTGCTGTCGTTGTTGCGTTGTTTACTTGTTGTGCTTGCAACAGTTGTTGCTGCTGCTGTTGTTGTTGTTGCTGCTGCTGTTGTTGTTGCTCATGCGCCGTGTTGAGCGATGTGCTCGACTGTGACTTCTGTCGATTGTTGTTGGAATGTTGCTGCTGTTGCTTGTGCGTTGAATTGTTGGAGGAGGCAGAACTCGAGGTTCCTTGTCCTCTGCGGAATAATGATTTTAATTTAATCATTGTGTTGCAATTGTTATTAACTTTGCTCTCGTTGTACTCGTTGTTCTCGGTGTTGTTGTTGTTGTTGCAAAACGTAAATCATTAACTTTTCTATGTATTTTTTATTGTAGTCGAATTTGTTTTTTATTTTTTGTATATTTTTTGTTTATGCAGTTCGTTGTATTTTGATGTTTATTAATATTTCGTTGTCGTTCGTTATAAATTAATCGTTATCGCTTTCAAAGCTGTTATCACAAAACACACACACATCAAATTTATGATAAAAACAAAATATAAAGACTTCTTTCATTTGCTCTGCAGAGAAAGTACAAAAATTTCTGCGAGACATTTTCTTCCCATTTTTGCCATTGCAAGTGAAATAAAAAAAAGACACAAAAAAAAAGTAAAGCGAGCGCAGCAAACCGATGAATGAAAGTTCAAAGCAGATGCTAATAAAACACAACGCGCGTCTCTTGTCTTGTGTTGCATGCCAAACAAAAACAAAAATAACCAAACGACAACAACAACAAAAACTCGTTTTATGTTGTCGGCTCTGACAATCGCATTGCATTGTTGTTGTCGTTGCTTTTGCTGTTACGCCGCCGCCCCATAGAAAGGGTGTGGAAGCGAGAAGGTCGAAGCCGCCATGAATGTGCCGCTTGCTCGCTCGCTCGCACACTCGCAAGCTGCAATAACAGCGTACTGTTCTGTTAACTAACATGCGTCGCGTCAACAGTGCGTTTTGTACTAAAAACAAAAACAAAACGCAAAACCACAACAAGCACACTCATTAAGTATGCTGTTAATAAGAAGGTAATTGCAAATTGAAATGCAAAGGACAACAATGCCGATTGCAACGTCAATGGTGTCTAGTTTAAAAAATCGCACGTAGCTAAGTGCATGCATACACAGACATATATATGTGTACATTTATGTATGTATGTGTTTGTTTTGTTTGTGTTTGCTCATGTGGTTTTTGTTTTTGTGCTGCTATTTTTTTTTTTTTTCTGTTTTCATTGTCATCATGTGGCCTGCGTATGGATTACTCATTCGTATATACGAATTGAGAAATTGAAATGTGCATTAAAAAGACAGACGACGTCGACAACGACAGCGACAACGATGGGGAAGTACTGCTTGAAGTCATATAGATAAACATACGCACACACATGCGCCTCATATGTTTGTATGCATGCGTATTGTCCATAAATGACACTGCTTCTTCTTCTTTTCTGCCGTCTATGGCCGGCCGGCGCTGTTAAGGTTGCCCTGCGATCAGGTTGCGCTCACGCTCTTTACTGTGCATGACGTCACAGCTGTTCAATGATCGCTGTGACTGTTGATAGCATTGAAGGGTAGCACAGTGGGCGATTTGGTCCCGCTAGCGGCATTTAATTAATAACTTCTAAACTAAAATAGATATCTTCAGTCGGTTTTTTTTCACTGATTAGAAAAAAATCATAGAATTTTTTATATTAAAAAATTTTTTTTTTTAAATTTTTTTTAAAATTTTTTTTTTTAATTTAAAAAAATTTTTTTTTTAAATTTAAAATTTTGTTGTACTTTTATTTTATTTGAACTTCAATTAACATATTTCATATATAAACTTTATCTAAAAAATGATGGGATGATGGAAAAAAATGGGATGACTTCTGAGTGCAATACTAAAAAAAGATCCCTTTTTGGTACTAACACTGTTTCTAAAAAGTACCATAGTTTCAAGGCTAGCAGATAATAGCAGCTGATATTACACATTTTTGGACGCCACTGATTCACACTTTCGGCTAATAAAGGAATTAGACTGGACTTCGTTGAACAAATTAAGTTCTACTCCACGAAAGACAGGTGTACGCTAATCCGGGCTAGTTGTTAATACACTGAATTACCACTACGTTTTATGAGCTACACATTTATAGACCGGTCACAAACATTGATTTTTTTGAAAATACATACCTTGAATATAATAAAAAACCAAACTTCTAACAACTTCACCAAAAATTGTAAATTTCCGAGGAACTCAAATTCCATGCGCGCAAAGAGAAAAAATTGTGTAAAGCTCTTTGCGAAATCATATGGTGTGTTTGACCGATCACAGCTGATGATCAGCTGATCGTAGAGCTCTCAAAAAGCTTTTAAAAATCTAATCAAAGCATCTGCTATCGATATGTGAAAAAATATTAAAGGATTTTTAAATTTGAAAATTTGAATTAAATGCCGCTAGCGGGACCAGATCGCCCACTGTGGGTAGTAGCAATAAAATACTATAACATATTACAAGCAATTTTGTGACGTCGACGTACACACAGCTTGTTGTAACCTTTTTTGTTTACATGCAATGACTTCCCACACACAACAATCTACACGCAAATTTGTGTGCTTTTGTTAAAAAGGCTTTTTAAGGCTTTCAACTTTTTTGACAAGACAGCGACACATTTAAACTGAAGCACAAATAGCAAAAGGCAACAGAAAATACAGAAAATAAAACAAACATGACATCATTGCACGCGAAAATTTCGGATTATTTCATTAATTACAAAACAAGCTAGCGAGTTTTATCTTTTTTCTTTTTTATCAGGTGCGTGGGTCATTTCACACAATGAACAAGAATGAGAGACAGAAGTATGGTAAGGCAGTTTTAGGTTTATCTGATGTTTGTCTTTTTTTGGCGATAATGCGCTAGGCTATTAGATAATTACATATTTTGCTATCATACAAAAATAAAGGTGGCTCGTGAGCTTGTTTTTTGCATTTCAATGCTAATTGAATATACAAATACACAATTTCACGTATGTTTTTAGCACACACACACACACGCGCGTTTTGCAACACTACATAAATGTTGCAAAGGAGTGCAGCAAGAGCAGGATGCAAGACTTGCAAACACAAATCCAAGCACTTTAAGCGGAAACTGTTGCTGGGGTAACAACAAACTTAACAGCTCGCTGTAAGTGAGAGGAGAGTAAATTAAATAAAAGTAACAGCAGCACTTGAAGAATGTCGTGCACACAGAAGAAGAAAAAACCAAGACAACAGCAGCGCTTGAAGCCGTTGCGACCGCTTAACAATGAATTGAACACACGCACACACACACACACATACATACTCACGCATTTACAGAGGTATTTTCGTATATACAGGGGAGACACGTACACACGCCGCTCTAGCTTTCGATATGTGTACTCACACACATACAAACGCACGCATACACTCTCATTTAATTGTTTGCAGCCAGCAAAGGTATTTTTTTTTTATAGAGGTTTGTAATTTTTGCATCAATTTTATTTGCACACACACATACCGCACAGTGTGTGTTAGCCATACAGTTAGAACGTATATACAGTTAGACTAAACACAAAGTCGTACAAATAAAAACAAACAAAGCGCGAACGAACGTAAAAAAAAAAACAAAAAAAAAGAAAAACAGAGCTAAGAAACTGACAACAAAACGCGAACGCGACGCGACGCGCGTTTTCTGAACGAGCCAACTGTAAACGGTGTGACCGTAGTTTGCAAGCGCAAAATGTTTGCTTTTTGGAGCGCGCGCGCATGTTAACAACAGCGCTATGTTACTTATGTCTGCCAACAACAGCGCATGCGTAACACGTTGCCCAACACTGTTGTTGTTGTGAGCAAACCGCTTTATAGCACTCAACTCAACACGCGGTGAATTTGACAATTTCAAAAACGGGTAAGGTAAAAACAAGTAGTCTTTTGCTTTTGTTTTCTTTTTGTTAGTATCTTAGAAGCAATTGAATTTTATTGTGATTAGGTTCGGTCGAAATATTTGTTTGTTTATTCCATTTTTTGTTGTTCGATTTTCATGAAAATTCTACCATTTAACAATTAATAATCAATTTTTTATCGAACGATGAACGCCCCAAAGCAGAATAACGCGCCCATTGTTGAAGACATTGCGAAAGATATAGACGATGATATGCAAGTTAGCGACTTATTCGAAGGCGGACACAAATTGAGTGCCCTCGAAAATATTGGAACATCCCTGACCACGTTATGGAGCAATTGTGCCATCAATGGCATTCCAAGCAGAGAAAACCTTGATAATCACGATGGCAAGTTCAACTCCTTACTATATACATATATGTATATATCTGTTAAATTAATCAATATGTGCATTTATAGTGAAAAAGAAGACCAACAATGCTGCCAAACAAAATGGACTTGGTGCCGTCACGTAAGTTTCGAAATCTTTAATCTTAAAACAATCAACTTTCTTCTCCCTCACACACAGCTTTTTACCTCTTAATGCAATTTAACCGGAACTCGCCAAATCGCAATGTGGAATTCGCGAAATCAATTATGCGACATTCACACATATATAGTAAAATTAACGATTAATTATCACAAGTGATAAATGAAAATTACCAGTTTCCGGTACATATTTTTATAAAATAAAAATGCGAATGAATATATAACAAGAACAAATAAAGTGCAATCTTTTTAATACACTTGTGAAGGATGGAAGATTTGATCCGCAAAGACTTATGAAATTAAAATTTGTTAAAGAATATAAATTAATAATAATAGCACGTTGCAGTTCGCTAAATTTCTCACTGATCTTTAATCATCAATAGTAATTTAATATACGATTATTGAAAGACTTTTCGATTTGACATAAATTGATCTCAATCTTAATTGACTTTCTCCTTTACAATCTACAAAGATTCGACAGCAGCTTTCTTCTAAACTTTGGAGGCAACCCTCTGGCAAATAGAGAAGCGAATGCAGAATGCAGAACCGGCAAAGGCAACGTTGATGTATCGATTTCACAGCGTTTGTCGGATTAGCGACGTGGGGTTTACTCAAGGTGGAAAGTCAGGCATGAACTTTTCCCAGGCGATAGGGCAATCAACCAAAGAAGAGTCCGAGTCTGAGCCATTGGCTGGAATGTCTTAATAGATGACAGTTCAGTTTCAGTTTCTTTCAATGCTGTGATTCTTGCTTCGTTCTCTACAGAGCCAGAGCCAGAGGGCAGAGGGAGGCATCGAGGTTAGAATAGAGACAAGCGCCTCAGGTAGACAACCGGTAGATTACTTCTGATGTCTCTCTTTTGCTTTTGTTTTTGCTTTTCCATTTCAGTTCATTTCGTTTAGTATCTTTTCTATTTTTATACCCGCTAGGGTCAGAGAAGGGTTATTAAGACCTAATGCCAGACGCAAACAATATGATTATATGAAACTCTAATTCCAAAGTTTATCATTAACTATACGATGATTATTATTGTATGAAATTCTAATTCCAAAGTTCTATATAAACTATACGATGATTATGATTATATGGAATTCTAATTGCAAAGTTCACCATAAACTATACGATGATTATGATTATATGAAATTCTAGTTCCTAAGTTCTATGTAAACTATACGATGATTATGATTATATGGAATTCTAATTGCAAAGTTATATATAAACTTTACGATGAATATGATTATATAAAACTCGAATTACAAAGTTATATATAAACTTTACGATGAATTTGATTATATGAAACTCGAATTCCAAAGTTTACCATTAACTATACGATGATTATGATTATATGAAACTCTAGTTCCAAAGTTCTACATAAACTATACGATGATTATGATGAAACTCTAATTCCAAAGTTCTACATAAACTATACGATGATTATAATGAAATTCTAATTCCCAAGTTCTAGTTCTTAAACGCATAGAAAAGAAATCGATTTCTTTAATTAAAAATAAAAAAATACACATTTTTATTATAATATATGTACATATTAAATATGTGATCATTGATAAAAGATAATTAGTTACATTTTTAAAATATGTTCTTCAAATGTGTTCTACTATAAAATACCAAACTTTCTTTTTTTGTCGCTAAATTTCTATTAAAATTGTACTAAACTTTTTTGATTCTACAAAATATCAAAGTATATTAATAACCTCAAATAAATTAGTGGTTGATTCTTCAAACTTTTTCTATAATTTGTTGTTACCACAAAATACTAAACTGAATTTTTTGTAGGTTTTTCTCTCCATTTCAACTATTCTAAATAATTTAATTACTTTTAAGGTATCTCATAGTCGGGCAGCTTTCTTCCACTTTTTTTTTCTTCTGTATAGCAGCTGATGCTGTGGTCTGGTAACTGCGAAAGCTTCTGCTTCTGCTGCTGCGTGAGCTTATCAAGCGACCCGCAGATAGACCAAAGAGATAGACAGATAGAAAGGGGGGAAGAGGGGGAAGATTGTTGGTTGCGCGGTTCCGGAACCACAAAAGCCACAAACCGCGTCGGCTATTTGCGGTTTTCTGCATTATTTCGTTCTGTTGTTTTTAATTCTACAAACGTCGCTGTTGTTCTTCTCATTCGCTTTTTTTTATAGTATGTTTATTGTTTAGGTTTTGGTTTTGGTTATGACCAGCTCGACTTCGACGTCGTCGTTGTTGTTCTTGTTGTTGTTGTTGCTGGGGTCTATGACCATCTGAAACACGAACACAACGTCAGTTATCGCAACAGCGGTGATAACCACCGCATAAGGTGCTTGCTTCCAAAACCCTCCCCCTCTCCCTCTCTCCCACTTCTCCACCGTCGCCTCGATCGCAAGTCGTACTAACGGATCGCATTACGCCTGGCACCGACTGCGGCGGCACCTGAGAAACCCAGTGGGCAGTTAACTAGTCGAATAGTCAGACAACCAGAGAGTCGAACAGTCAGAGACAGTCGGCTAACCAGCGAGCATGACATAAGTATTTAAAAACACAAAAAGCAACGACTTAAGAAATGCAAGAAAGTTGCGCTGCAACACAACGAAGTCTCAATACACTAACTAGTTGCAAATTGCATATACTTTGATATATTTTTGTTGTTTTAGTAAAAATAAAGGTCAACAACAAGTTCGATTTAGATAGTTGAAAAACTAAAGAAATTATTACTAAAGAAAGTTACGGACAGACGAAAGAACTGCTTTATATTATATATATGATATAGTAATCCGATCAAGCTGAACTTAATATAATATATGCTATTAAAAATACAAATACTTTGATATCTTTTTGTTTTATTAAAAACATCAGCAACAAGTTAGATTTAGATAGTTTACAAAATGAAGAACATATCACCAAAGAAAGTTACGGACAGACGAAGGAACTGCTCTATATTATATATACGATATAGTAATCTGATCAAGCTGGGCTTAACACACGCTAATAAAAATAAAAATACTTTGATATCTTTTTGTTGTTTTAGTAAAAATAAATATCGACAACAAGTTCGATTTAGATAGTTTAAAAAATTAAGAAAATGTTACCAAAAAAAGTTACGGACAGACAGACAGAAAGAACTGCTCTATATTATATATATGATATAGTAATTTGATCAAGCTGGGCTCAACATATGCTATTGCAATATCAAAAATATATCTATGCACCAAATTTCGTATCAAAAGCTTTACCGCTAAATGACTTATTGCCGTGAAAAGCGACGGACAGACAGCTAAACAGCTTTATTTATATGATTATATATCACTATATATCACTATTAGCTAATGTATAGATCGGAAACAAGTTGTATTTCAATAACTTATAAACTGAGCGAAGAAAGTCTCAAACAAAGCGACTTAGTGATCATGCAAATTCGTAAGATTTTCTGTAAAGAGTATGACAAACCAAACTCTAACACTGAGTCCATGAGCATTCACTCGTGTGAGCAGCAAAATATTTGTTTGTTTGTTTGTTTGTTTGTCGCTTTGTCGATTTCTTTATATGTATTTGTGTGTGTTACGCTTTGGTGCGCCAGTGTTGCGCTATAATTTGGGGACTATGCGTTTCAACGCCAGCTTTGATTAATGTATTAGATAAAAATAAATATTTTATTACATTAAATTACACATTCAAACTCTTTCCGCAAGCAAATTATGATCGATTTATGCTTTAAAAATTACTAGTTTTTTTTTAAATTTGACTGTTATCGTATACAAATCCTTAAACAATCGTCCAATAATTCATTATTATTGAAAAAATATTAAAAATAACATTGTACTTAGATTGAAATTTATGAATGTGCAAAAATTTTCAAATAGTAGTAGAAATTGTACAAATATAAAGTTCTGACTGATTTGATTGTTAAAAGAATTGATAAAAGTTATAGAGATATATGCACTTTAATTGATCGTGACTTATTTGACGATCTCAGCTTGGTTGTTTAATTTGAATAAGCTTTGCTATTTTGTCCATCAAAATGCGAGTTTTTAAAAGAATTTTCACAAATGCACTTTAAGAGTTCGTGAATTATTTGAGGTTCTAGTTATTTTATTCTTTTTTAAGAATAATAATTGAAATTAAGAATAATAATTCAAATAATTCACGATCTCTTAAAGTTAAAAACTATGTTTGCCATTAAATAAATAAATTCATTATATTTATATTTCAAATATTTACTGAGAATTGAAATCGATCATGTTATCGAAGAGTGTCGCAAATTCAAGTTGACAACCCTCAAGATCCCCGCACTCCGCAGAGTTGCCTGGTTCCCCATTCCCCTATTCCTGATTTCGATTCTGCCAATTCCCTTTCCACCGTTTTCATGCACGAGAAATGTGCCTTGTTGACATGTGTGTGTTTATGTTTGCGTGTTGTTGTGTTGTTGTGTTTATCGCACGCTTTGTTCGCATTTCTACCATATGCTAAACATTTCGCGGCGCTTTTTTTATAACGCGTTTTTTTTTTTTTGTATTTTATGATTCGATTGTTGTTCATAGCCATTATAATCCGTTTTCCTTTCGTTTCTCGAGCACAACTCACAGCAAAAAAAAAAAAAATAATAATAAATACAAAATACAAACGAGATACAAAATACGAAATAAATTATTTTTAGAAAACGGTTTCATTTTTTTCTTTTCTATGTAAAAATAGAAACTAACGCTATTGTTGTTATACTTTTGTTGTTGCTATTGTTGCATTTCTAAACTCAGCTCATTTCTGTTGAAATTTATTCATTGATGTTGCTGCTGTTGTTGTTGTTGTTGTTAATGATTTACGTTTTGCTTATTAATGTTTTTTCTTGTATTTTGCTGTTGCAGCTGTCTCTCGCCATCTCTCTCTGTGGCTTAGAAGCAGAAAGTGAAGTCGAAAAATTTCACTCAAATTATATAATTAATGAGTTTTTAATTAACTCTTGAAAACTCAATTTCGCCAGCCAGCCAGCAAGAAAGACAGAGAGAGCAACAGCAAAGAAGGGTCAAAGAAAAGAGAGAGCGATATACATACATATGTAGATTGTTTATAACTTACCCGCAAGACAGAAGCAGTAATAATCAATCAACGGTACACACACACACACATCTGCTGTGTTGTGTGTGTGTGTTCTGCAGCACTTGCACTTTGATTTTGTTTTTGTAATTGCCAACACACTGAAATGCCGTTAGATGACTGCGACGTTGTTGAACACTTGACTCTCTTTTCCAACTGCTGTTTGCACTATGAAACACACACATGGAATGGAAAGAAGAGCATTTAAATAGCATTACATATTTATACAAAAAAAAAAAAAAATTCAAACAAAAAAAAACACATTTTCCACACAGCTGCTGTTGCAGCAGCAGCAGCGACGTCGGCGTCGACGCCGACAGCGGCGCGCACGTTAATTGCATTAGAAATTCGTATGCGTGTCGCGAATGAAGCCTTTGCAAGACATCAAAACAACAACGAAAAAGAAATGCAACTAATTAGCAATTATTTGCAGCTTGAGCGACTTCTTCTCTTTCGGCACAAAAATTCCAATTAGACAAGAGAGCATTGCAAATGCCATTTGTTGTTGGTCCCGTTATTTCTCTGACACACACACACACACACTCTAACACTGCGAAGCGCCGCGACAATAAGGAGCAAAAGAGGAAGAGGAGAGCAGACAGTGTGACCTCGCTTGATAGCCAATTAATATTCATTAAATAAATTTCGATGATGCTGTTTGCAGTCTGCAGTTGTTGTTGTTCTTCTTTTTGTGCTGCTTGTTCTTATTCTTATTTTTAGATGCAACACGACCTACACAACAGTAGCAACAACAACTGCAGCAGCAGCAGCAGCAACGCAGTCACGAAGAAGGATTTAATTATTACACATACACATTCAAATTTTAATTCTTCACTAGAATTTTGTTATTATTATGTTTATTTCAATATTATTGCCGAGCGATTGCGATTAAGACGTTGAGTCTGCATGCAGCGCGAACGTTAGCAGCCTTGGCTTTGCTTGTTGTTTGTGTTTGTTTGCTGCTGAGCGTCAGCAGCGGCGTCTGTTTCTGTTTGCGTTTAGCGACCAGTGTGACCGTATCGCGTTTACGTTTTAAGGGCAAATAATAAACCAAATCCAGTATTCTCATTTCGCTTTTGCACGTTTATTTAACAATTACCAAAAAAAAGAAGTTAAGAACTAAATTATAAGTTACAGTGCTTATTCTTTGACGCGTTTGGCTTCAGCAGCATCGAATGGCACCTCCTCCACTTTGGAGAAACCGCTGATACGTATAATTTTGCCAGTGCCCTCCACATTGAGATGCTTGGCAAATTGTTGAGCCGGCGAGAGAGCCGCTTCTTCAGCCGTTTTGTAGCCATAATACTTGGCCCAATCATTACGACCCGTGTAGACCATATAGCAGACGAGTCCAAATGCCTGCCAAGCCAGTATCGCGTATCCAATGCTGAGGCGGCGCTTCCACAATTCTGCGCGATTCTCCGCTATGGGATTTGTGTGACGTCGAACAAACCGTCTCAGCCATTTCATCTCAAACAAGGCCATTTTCCGTAATTTGTATTATGTAAACAATTTTATTTACGAATCGCGCTGTGCGGTGAACTTCAAAACAGAAAGAAATGTGAAAACCGCAATCAGCTGTTCACCACAAGAGATGAACAACACTGCGCTGCTTAGTGATGTGCAACTGTCAAAAGCAGTGATAAAACTATCACGATTCTAATTGTGATTTATTTTGTTTGCAAAATATTCACGAAAGTTCTTTGAAATAAATTAAAACCATATCAATTAACTTGTAAAAAAATAAATCCAGAAGTTATTGACCAAAAGACGCATTTATTTGGTTTTCTAAAGCCTTAAAAACAATCGTGTGATTCTACTTGAACAAAAATCACAGTCGCATCTCATCTCTATTGCGCATAACACTCACATAACAACAGAAGCAAAAATATAGAAGCTTCTCAATTAATTGCACTTATATTCGGCAACAAATCAATTTATTGTTGATGCGATAACTAAATAGCAATTAAATAATAAACAATCGCATCACAGTGGCAAGTGTCTTATGTTTTGGGCCAAAGTGGCAACGCTATATTGGCAAACAAACGGTGCTTCATAGAATGCAATGCAGTTTTTTTTTTTTTTATTTGTTATAACATAACACTATACCAAAAACTCCCAAAACTTTGATTTCAAATTTTGCAACTTAGACAACTTAATGCAAAATTGCAATAGGTGAGTTAAATGATGCTGTAATTAACATAGCACATATGTTAGATTTTTCTAGTAATAAAGTCTCGTATGTAGAACCTCTGCAGAATTTTGAAGTTATTTCGGCTGCAAGATGCCTACTGCGCAGCAGACGCCACAGCAGACGCAACAACAACAACAACAGCAGCAACAACAATTGACCAATGAGGACAACAATGGCGTCAATGAACTCAAGTTAGAGGATGACAATATGCCAAATTTATCAACACTGTCACTGGATGAGCTAAAACAGCTCGACCGCGATCCCGAGTTCTTTGATGATTTCATTGAGGAAATGTCGGTGGTGCAGCATTTGAACGAGGAACTCGACTCCATGATGAATCAAGTGGAGAACATCTCACGTAAGTTGTCATTGTCATTTGGCATATAAATAAGTTATTATTGTTCTGAATCGCGCAGGTGAAAACGAAAGCAAGGGCTCACATCTTGTGGAGCTCAAGCGGCGGCTCAGTGATGACTATACGGCGTTAAAAACGCTAGGTGAAAAGTGTGACCAGCTGAACAAGAAATACTTGAAGAAATCCGAGGAATATGCCCCACAGCACATCAGAGTAAATATGGTTCACTAAACCCACACCACATATACTTACTAATTGTGTTGTTTATGCAGGAACTATTGCAAATTGCTGCATCCAATGCGGATGCCGATTGCGATCGGCATGTGGAGCATTTTTTGAATGGCAAAATCGATGTGCAGACATTTCTAAACACTTATCAAAGCTCGAAGAAGATTAGCGCAGAGCGCAAGGCCCGCGAAGAACGTCTTGGCACACAATTAAGTGCACTAGAGCGTGCGGGCATTTAAAATAATAAACGAGAGTTTCGAGGATTTTTGTCTATATAGAATTCTCTGTGCTCGCGTTCTTTGCTCATTTGCCCGTTGTTTTTGTGTTTTACCCCCTTAATACAAACAATATATATATGAGAGAGATGTTGTTCTTCGCAAAACCGCAATATGTAGTGATTAAGGTTTTTAGCAATTTAATATGTAGAACAAACAACGCGATAATTATTTATAATTATAGTGTATATGTAAAGAGATAATAATGCTATACTACTATGTATGTACATCTTAAGTCGTTAGGGCAATCAAATTATGGTTTTTTTTTTTTTTTAATTGTATGGAATTTGTGTAATAACCAACCACAACCAAGATTGTATTGTATTTAATTGTCGTCGATAGGCGACGGTCCAAATAACTTATTATCCAACCGAATGTATGCGTATGTACCAAGGAAATATAATGTGTATGACTTAAATATATGTATTTACAAAAGATTTCAAATATTTTCGTCTTTTATATTAATTCAACAAGCACATTTAACGCACAAATTAAATAGACCGCTAGCAATGAGTTGTCAATCAACTATCGATACCCTAATTATCGATATGGGACATGTATTTTATTCCTACATGTCGGTGGAGCTGCCACTTATAATATTTAAAAAAACGTGGCAACGCCAGTTTTAATCAACAGATCCCGCCATTTATGCGGCGCATCATAAGTTTCTAGAAATTAACGCATTCGACATTGTGGACGTTCATTTAAAATCTTGGACAAATCGGATAAAACGTGTAAACAATATGACGAAATGCCTATTGTGTCACAGTGCCAACAACGATGAGCTCTTGCTGGGTAAAATGCACATTCGCCGACATGGCTTCGTTGCTGTTCATGAGAATTGTTTGGTGCGTAAAGGACAACAACAACAACAGGTCCAATAATTTGTAAACGTTTTGTTTGTTACTCTTGCAGTATTTGAGCTCGAATTTGGTGCAGCGCGGCAGTGAAACTAGCAACGATATTTGCTGTTTCACTTTAGCAGACATCAAAATCGAATCACAACGCTCACTAAAATTGGTAAGTGTTTGTTTTGTTTTTGTGTTTGTGTTTATTGCAGGCAATTCACTTGTATTTACATACGTTTGTATGTATGTGTGTAGTAGAAGCGTATTACAATTGACTCAACAGGCAGCAACAGCATTTATTATTATTATGCCTGCCTATGTCCACCTGCGTCCGACTATTTACTCTTCTATATCTTTAAGAGTAGACTTGTTTAAAATGTTTATGTGGTTTTGCAACGCTTCGAAGTTGGACGCGCCCACCTGCGTCCTTACAAATCCATATAAATTAACTTTTAGTCTTAGTCTAAAGCCGAACCAAATTTGCTAAATTTATTGAAATAGTTGCACCATTATTAAAATTAATTCAAGTCTTCTTCCTCACCTTAAAACCCGAAATATACAAATGTTTACTTTTGAATTGTTATAACGAGTTCTCTTCCTTCTTGCAGAAATGTTTCTACTGCCACAAAAACGGTGCCAACATTGGATGCTGCGCCAAGAAATGCCATCGAGCATTTCACACCGAATGCGGCATCAAGAATGGAGCCCAGAATCAATATTGCAACACGTACAATTCCTTCTGCAGTTCGCACATCAAGAAGTTCGCACAGCGACCCAAGGATCAGGAAGAATGTGCCATTTGCCTGGACACGTTGCTGAAAAAGGAACAATTCAAGCCCACGGAACACATCTTAGGCAAGTGTTGCAACCGTGGCTGGTATCACAAGCGCTGCTTGCAACAATATGCCAACTCGGCGGGATACTTCTTCAAGTGTCCGCTGTGCAACGATAAGGAAAAGTTTCATTTGGTTAGCATGTGGGGCATCTATGTGCCAAATCGGTAAGAGATCATTGCCAGCAAATAATTGCAACTGAAATTATAAATTTACTTTGTATTTTTAGTGATGCTTCTTGGGAACAAACAGATGCCTATGACGGTGAACGGGTGTTGACGACAACGTGCACAGCTGAAAATTGTCAATTGCGTCGCGAGAATCCAGATGAATCGGTATCGGAAATTCTATTGTATTGCAATCTCTGTGGCGGCAATCCAATGCACACACAGTGCACACCATTGGACACTGAAGATTATTGCTGCAACGATTGCAATGGCGTGGCAAATGATACAATCGATCCGAAACCGGACGACACTTTGATTCCAACGGAAACTGCCACGAACTTGAATGGTTCACTCATGAAATTCGAGACAATGGAACCTTCAATGAAAAAAGAAGAGAATGCTTCAAGCATTACGCCTTTGCGTCCACGCAATTGTTCACCATCCGCAGAACGTCAAGATTCTGGTTTTCGTAATCGCAGTATTTGCATGACAACGACTGACATGAAGGGAGAGGAGAACAATAACGAGAATAAACGTGGCCCCATCACAGTTGACAAGCTGGAAAAGGAGAATTCTTCACCGATTTTGCGAGATCAACGCTTAGGGCACTCCTTGGAAGCAGCGCTTGAACCGAAATTAAAGAACGAAGATCAATTGAACGATTCGGATATAGGAGATGATTTGGAAATCGTTTGTGCATTGCTCAAGAAGCAAGAGGAAGAATCACGCAAAGCCAATCAATTAAAATATGAGCAGATGCCTGTTTCCGATCAACGATCATGTCATGGTGATCAAGCATCGCTTGAATCAAAGTCAGAGATCAAAGATAAGTTGAATGATTCGGAGATGGGAGATGATTTGGAAATCGTTGTTGCAATGCTCAACCAGAAGAAAGCAGAAGCAGACGCGGCAAAGGAGGCTCTTAATAGGGACATGCAATGGGAGGAGGATAAAGAGAATAATCAGCTAACTTCAAATACAACTGCAACTCAAACGCCTTCAATCTCAGTGGAAAAGTCTACGAAATCGAGTGAAACAGCTATTGAGATGCGTGAAACGCGTTCGCGATCGAGACATCGATTGCCACAGGATGTAAATGTAAAGCATGTTGAATCTCAGGCGGAGAAGATAGCTGTGCGTTCAAGACTGAGTTGCCGATTGCCGCAGAATCCCAATGATGAACTTATTCAAGCCCAGCCAGAGAATGCAACAGTGCCTCCAAAGCGCTTGAGATTGCCGCAGGATGTGAATGTTGATCATATTGAACCTCAGGCAGAAAAGAATACTGTGCGTCAAACACGTTCGCGCTCGAGACTGAGTTGTCGATTGTCGCAGGATGTGAATGTTGATCACATTGAATCTCAGGCAGAAAAGAATACTGTGCGTCCATCGCGTTTGCGTTCAAGACTGAGTTGCCGATTGCCGCAGGATGTTAAACCTGATGAATCTCAGCCAGAAAAGATGGCTGTGCGTCAAACGCGCTCGCGCTCGAGACTAATTTGCCGATTGTCCCAGAATCCCAATGATGAGCATATTGAAGCCCAGCCAGAGAATGCTACAGTGCCTCCAACGCGCTCGAGACTGAGCTGTCGATTGCCGCAGGATGTGAATGTTGATCACATTGAATCTCAGGCAGAAAAGAATACTGTGCGTCAAACACGTTCGCGTTCGAGACTAAGATGCCGATTGTCCCAGAATTCCAATGATGAACTTATTCAATCCCAGCCAGAGAAAGCTACAGTGCCTCCAACGCGCTCGCGCTCGAGACTGAGTTGTCGATTGTCCCCGGATGTGAATGTTGATCATATTGAATCTCAGGCTGTAAAGGATAATGTGCGTCAAACACGTTCGCGTTCGAGACTGAGTTGCCGATTGTCGCAGAATCCCAATGATGAGCATATTCAAGCCCAGCCAGAGAATGCAACAGTGCCTCCAACGCGCTTGAGATTGCCGCAGGATGTGAATGTTGATCATATTGAATCTCAGGCTGTAAAGGATAATGTGCGTCAAACGCGTTCACGCCAACGTCGCGTCACAATTGACGATTCTTCCGGAACAATGCGTCAAACGCGTTCACGTTCACGTCTCAATGGTCGGCATCCAATGCGTCGTCGTAGCCAACATGCGCTGTAGCTCGAGCTCCATTGAAGAGCAATGGAGAAGCAGAATGTAGACTAACGATTCCCAATCCAATGAATGATCTCATGTGGTTTCATGTACCGCAGTCTAATATAAAATGTATCCATTTATCTTTTATGCCAAAAGCGTGAAATTTGCAGCTATATTTTTTTTATAAAACATATTTACCAAGTTAAGACATAAAGAAAACCTGGTATAAGGCAGTTTTTGAAAGATTCGAATCTCTTAAATTTAATGTATTTTCATTATACAGATCCACCAACCTGGAAAATATTGGTGCATATTTTTTTTTTAAGTTTGTCAATTATGTGAAATGCTAAAAATTTTTGTTTGCTAATTGTTGGTTATTTTTACCTAATGTAATAAAAGAATTTCCTTTTTTTGATACACTTTCGTTCTCTTGTCTGTAATAAATTATTTGCACATCAACTAGACAAGGACTGAAGATGTGATTCCCAGAATATCTCGCTCGGATTTGTGCATTGCTATCGTTATCGATATACCAACATTTAATACTTTTCTCTGCTTATTTTACACCAAAGTAAGAGCTCATCGAAGATGTTTTTTTTTTAGGACTAAGAAGAAACTAAATAAGAAATATATTTATTATTTTGCTAACGATATAACTTATTATAAAATTGAAATATTTTATCAGAGACGAAAATCATAGAAATTCATGAAAAAAAATATATACATATATATAATAAAATGAAACTAAAAGAAAATAAATATAACAAAAAAAAAAAAAACATATCAGAGCGGAACGTCAATGTGACCACACACCAAGAGCCAGCAGCAGTATATACTAGACTCATTCACTATATATACTAGGCTATGGAAAAGTTGGGTATATTTGCGACCAAACTAGTTATATTTGATCGTTGAGATTTGGTCACACTGCATTCCATATATTCGTGTGTTAGTAATAGTTTACTCATAATATGAATATTATTTAGGATTATGATTTTAATTAAGTTAGTGCAAACAGTCAGCAGAGCAGGTGCGAAATAATTGAAAACATAATTGCAACACCAAAAAAGTGAATATTTGTGAGTGAAAACGAGCGACGACGCCTAACGCCTAAAATACAACAAAAAATCGAGGCATAATCCGCTGGCTTTGTGTGCACGAAAGGGAGAGGGAGAGTGACTAGGGAACCAAGCAGCCAGCAGCAAGCAGCACCAGCAGAAGACGGAGAAGGAGAGAGGGCGACTTGCTAATTTATTGTGCGTGTGTTTGTGCGTTCGTTGAGTTGTGACATTATTAATATAAGCATTATAATTGTAATATTTTTGAAAAATACGCACACCAGCAGCGCAGCAACTCAAATAACCATTGTAAGCAAAAGTTCCACTGTGCTTCCAACACAGCAACATCTACAACAACTGATAAAATACATGGAAAGACAGACGTGAGCGTCAAGTGCTTTAACGCCGGGGCGAGAATTAAATAACAAGTAACAAAAGAAGCAACAAAAACAACAACTATAAACTCTACGTACAACAACAGCAATAACAATAGAGAGAGAGCTTATCACACATACACACACCCGCAGCTTCAGCAGAACAACAGTTTATCATATTGTTTAAGCAACCGGCGGCAGCAAGCAGCAGCAGCAGCAATAATCAGCATCAGGCACAGGCAGGCAGCGCTGTGGGAGTGAGAGAGAGCGAGATAGGCACACGCTAGTGTATGTGTGTGGGTGTGTCTGTGTGTGCATGTGCGTGTATGTGGGAGCAAGGCACAAACACGACGGCAAACAACACCACCGGCAGCGGCAGTAACAACAAAAACAACAACTACAACCGCAACTACAACAATAGCAACAAGCAGTAACGAAATTTTTTTTTTGCATTGTTCCGCAACTTGGACGCCGATTAACAATAAATTAAAACACCAACAACTACAAGCAGTAGAAGCAGCAGCAGCAGCAGCTCCAAAATGGCACGCCACTTTGATCATATGTTCAAGTTGCTTATAATTGGCGACAGCGGTAAGTGTAAAATGCAAATACACACACACACACATATATACAAACCCAAACACAAACTCACACTCAATCACTAACATGCTCACATATCCGCTGACAAGCTTGCATGCTTAGACATACGTGCGTATGCGTAATATGCGCTTGCATTTTTGCATGTTTTTCACCTGACCAACAACAACAACAGCAGCAAGAACAACACAAGAGCGTTATAAATAGCAACAAATCATAAAGCAACAAAAAAAAAGTGCAACGTTTGTGCTCAATTCAACATTTGGGATCTTTTCGTTGTTATTTTTTCTTTGTGCGCTGTCTTCGCTGTTCGCTGTGTTGTTGTCTCGACCAATCAGCTGTTTTGCCTTCCCTTTTGAGAGAGACTTAGTGTAAATGAGAGAAGTTTGACCCAAGCTTGGACAACTGGTTTGTGTCTTCGTTAAGCATGGGTTGAAATATATGCTAAGCTTGACTTTAGTTCTTTAATGAACGAAAAACGCTTTGGATCACGTATTTACTTATTTTTAATTCTAAATTTCAAATTTATTTACAACAGAAAGTGCTTAATTTAAAAACTTTAAAGTTCTTATTACTTAAATTTGAAATTACGAGCTTTGTTTTGTGTCTTCACTTAATGAACTCACATCCATTTTAGTTTGATTTGTGTCTTCATTAAGCCCTGGAGTCAAGCTTAACTGAAAGAATAGTGTTTTAAGAATACGTATATTTCCTCTGTACCCATGTTGTTCTGGCAGATTTCGTAGAATCGATCAATTGATTTTCTCATAAACTACTTTAAAACGGAAAGCTCTAGTTTGTTGCTAACTGCGGCTGTAATTGGAGAAAAGCAATTTACCAAATCATTTATTTTTGGATAAACAATCGCCGAACATTCGACACAAATTGCATGGAACTTTCTTTTATCTCTTTTGCTCACTTAACGCTCTCTTCTTTAAACCCATTTAACAAATACATTATTCATGGTTATTTTTTCTTTTTCTTGTTTTGTCTAGGTGTGGGCAAATCCTCGCTTCTTATACGCTTCTCAGATGACACATTCTCGGGCAGTTATATAACGACAATTGGCGTGGACTTTAAGATACGCACGGTGGTCATCGATGGACTGCGTGTCAAGCTGCAGATTTGGGATACCGCTGGCCAGGAACGTTTTCGCACCATCACCAGCACCTACTATCGAGGCACGCATGGAGTGATCATTGTTTACGATGTGACGAATGGCGATTCCTTTGCGAATGTGCGACGCTGGCTCGAGGAGATCCAAAACAATTGCGATGTCGTCAACAAAGTATTAGGTGAGTATTCTCTGTCATGTATCTGAAATGAGATATAAATAAATATATTGTGTAATCTTTGTTTTTTAGTGGGCAATAAGAACGATGATCCGGATCGAAAGGTTGTCATTACGGAGGATGCGGAACGATTTGCGCGACAAATGGATATTCAGCTGTTCGAGACATCCGCCAAAGATAACCTCAACGTGGAGGATATGTTTCTGTCGATAACGCGGCAGGTGCTCAGCCATAAGCTGCGCACCGCCTCCGATGAGCAGCAAAAGGATCGCATTGTCGTCAGCAACAAGAAGGGCAATCGGAAATCCAATAAATGTTGCAGTTGAAAGCGGCGCCGTGGCAGTCGAATCTTGATGAGAATATGTTGTGGTGGCGCGTAGTACAGGTTCATAATGGCACACACACACACACACACACACAAACAGATAGACCAACATGTAGTTTACACACACACACACAAGACAAGTTTTTTTTTGTTTAAATTTTTGTAATGCCTCAGAGCCGTAAAAGAGAAAAGAAAAAATTATGAAAATGTAAAGCGCAATTAATTGTATTTAGCAATTTATATACATATTATATACATATATATAAATTCGATATGTATATATATATTTGTGTATATATATACATATATGTATCTCGATATACGTATATCTATATATATTATATATAAATATACATAAAGATGAGAAAAAAAAAACAACAAAAAAAGAAAAAAAAAACAAAACAAAACAAATTGCATATTTATACAAGAATATATTTATATTTGAAACAGAAACAAAAAACAAAAACAAACAAAATCGTATTTACAATATTATATTATAATACTAAATAATGATAACGATAATTGAAACAATAATTGCGATTATACGCAGCAGCTGAGAAAACGAGACAGAACGAGAACAAAAAACCAACAAAATGATCTATGATTATTATACGTTTCATCGTTGTATTATTATTTATCGATTTGTGCGTCAAAAAATGGCATTTTGTAAAACACTTTCGCCAAGGAAACTATTTTTAACACCTCCTATAACTGTTCCCAAAACTGAAACTGATATTTGCCACACTCACACACACATATAGTTCAGTTATCAGATCAATTTTTGATATGTGTAGTATTCGATCATCAATCAAACTTCACTTCCAATTTTGATATTTGACCACCTCCTTGCACTTACCACTTAGTTATGTTCAATTTATCAATTAATATTGTATAATTAATATAATTATTATATATATTTTTTTGTTTTTTTTTTTTTTTGGGTCTGTAAATTTGTTTTCCATATGCCAATTAGATATGAAAGTGAGATCAATAATAATTGTATATGATTGTATTTACTATATAGATTGATAATAGACTCTTTTTAAATCAGAAATCGTATACATATTTATTGTGTTTCAACACCAAATATAATTATTTAATGGCTGAGACTTTTAGAAAGTGCGGTAAATCCATAGTTAATTGCTATCCACACTATACATGCATATATAATTTGATATATACTCGCATATACCTCTATATATATATGCTATATACATATATATTCATGTATATATTCATATTCACAGCAGAATGAGAACGAGTATGAACGTTATAAAATAAAGCCACTAATTCAATTTTTAAAGAACTCTCTTGCACAACTTTTTGCTAGTGTGTAAGTATGGTTGAAATACAGCACCGAAAAGGATATTTAATAGTACAATTTATATTTGCAGATGATGTAGATTGTGCAATGGAATTTGAGTGTGTCTTTAATACAGTTGCAACAAATTTAAGTGGATTCTGTTTGATGAACTTTAGTTAGGAATAACGAAAGTTATTCGCTCCTCGCTTTTCATGCATTCAATTGCTGCCATTATTCTTTTTTAAAGCAGCTACACAAAGGGTATTAGAAGTTTGTCATGTCTGTCCGTATAAACAGATTTTGATATTTCATAATAAGCTAAAATTTGTAAAAGTTGTTAATGAAATACTTTTTTAGATGGCAAAAAGCGGTTGCTAAAGTCCAGTTTTAATTGCTTTGATTGACAATTTGGTATATTTTAACACTCAATAGTATATTCTGTATTCAATGGTATATTTTTAATAGAAAAGTATATCGATTCAGTTCGGTTTTACTTGCTTGGGTTGACAATCTGGCATATTTTTCACTCAATGGTATTTTTTGAATATATCGATATAGTAAAAATATAACCTTCGGTATATTTCAGTATATTTTCCTTAAATGAATTCGGTATATTTTAGTAATAATACCACAATGTTTTAGTTTTATTGAGAGTCGAGCTTTCTTACATGTTTCCTTTTATAGGTAGAGTTATTTTTTTTATCAATTGCTAAAATCCAATATTTATAGTATTTAGTTACATACTTAATCGTCACAATTTTGTATTTTAAAGCTTAGTAAAGTGTAGACAATTCTTTATATTTGCTGCCTGCCTAATGTAACATATTCAAGTTGACATTTTTAAAGACAATTCAATGGTGGTTTTTAATATTTTTTAAAATAATTTATTATCAATTATTTGATTTTATGTTGCTACCTAATTTAAAATCTTTAACTTGTCATCCTAAATAGACCATTTTATAGTGGTTTTTAATATCTTCTTTTTTAACTAATTTATTGACAATTCTTTTCTTTATTCTGCATAATTTAACAACTCTAAATTGTCAACTTTAAACAAAAATAATTTATAATGAATTTATTTTATGTTACTGCAAATTTAACATATTTGAATTGGCATCTTTTAGAGACATTTTTTTGGTGGTCTTTAATATTTACATTCCTAAATAATTTATAATCAATTTTTCTAGTTTTTCTGCATTTTTAATAACTTTAATTTATCATCCTTAAAAAAATAATTTATTACCAATTATTTAATTTTTTGCTTCCTAATTTAGCATCTTTAAATTGGCATCTTTTATAGACAATTTTTTGGTGGTCTTTAATATTAACTTTCCTAAATAATTTAAAATTAATTTTTCTAGTTTTTCTGCACTTTTAATAACTTTAATTTATTACCAATAATTTAATTTTTTTGCTACCTAATTTAGCATCTTTAAATCGGCATCTTTTATAGCAAATATTGTTTAGCGACTTTTAGAACCCATTCCATAATCAAAGAGAGACGCAATTGGTTTGAAATTATGTTTTTTTTTTTAATTCGTTTTTATTCGTTTTACAATTTGTATTTGTTTTGTTTTTTATTTAGCGGTGTCACAGGCGAATTAGGTGCAATTGGATTAATAGAAAAGCACTGAGAACTGTGAGTGAAAGTGAGTGAGAGTTTTGTTGCAGTTGTTGTTGTTGTTGCGGGCAGGCAGTGCGGCGTTTTGGTAGCCAGAATGAACATCATCTCTAGCACTGTGAAACACTTAAACTTATGTTAGTGGTACTTGGCCACGGGGAAGGTGCGTGTTTGACGGCACGAGACGAGCGCATCGCCCGATTGTCCGGCGGGGCAGCGACAGACGGCGAGATGAGCTTTGGCCTCGCAGCTGGCGCCTGTGGCGCATTTGCCAATGCATGGATCGACGCACTGATAGTTGATGCAAGCCCGGTGATCGGGGCATTCGTTGTTGCTCAAGCACTCGCCCTGCAACAGAGAAGAGAAGAGAAGATTCAACAGTAAGTGAAAGGCAATTTCGTAGGGTGAAGTACAAAACTCACCCGCTGACAGTGCGAAAGAGGATTGCCCGTGTGTCCGGGCAGACAATTGCAGACGGGACGTTCGCGTCCGGTGTTGTCGTGACCGGGGACACAGATGGCATTGGTGCCGCATGGATTGGGCTCGCAGAGATCCTCCTTGGTGAAGGGGCGACAGCGCACAAACGGATCGCCAGTCATGTCGCGTGGACAGCTGCACACGGGCGTCAATCCACGCAGATTGCAATCGGCTCCGACACCGCAGGCGCCCTCACATGTGTTCTTGCAGATGCCATAGAAGCAGGCCGGGCGGCTGGCTGGACAATCGACATCGCCGTAGCATTCGGGACGGCATTCGGTGTACGGACTGCCAATGTAACCCTTGGGACACTCACAGATGGCTCGATGGTTGGCCACCGTCTTGCAATTGGCACCGATGCCGCATTGGCCGCACGATGGGACGCACTTGTAGTTGCTGCACATGTCGCGTCCGCCGCAGTCGCCGTCGTGTTCGCATTCGTGGCGACAACCGCTCAGCGGGTTGCCCAGATAGCCATGGAGGCAGGAGCACGTTGGTACCGAGTTAATGATCTCGCATTTGGTGTTAATGCCGCACGGACTCGGATGGCATTGTTCCTCTGCAATGTAATCGATGCGATAAAATATATTGTTATTATTTTTTATCGAGTAATCCCCGCCCATGACAATGTAATACGAGAGTTGCTATTTAAGTTTCTGGCCTAGGTCGCTTCTAGCCATTTTAGGACTAATTGGCTATATCCCAAAAAAAGTTTGGACTTTTATCGATAAAAGCTCCATACAACTTTTGCTTGTGTGGATTGGTTCAAAGAAATTTGGAAAAAATACATTATCTGTGCTTCAAAAGACATTTATAAGATCGTCACAGGTGACGAATAATGGATCTATGGTTATGAGCCCAAAACAAAACAGCACATCAAGGAAAAAAGGCGTGGTCATCGATTTTCGATGTCAGATGATGCTGTTAAAGCGTTCAAAAACCATGTTTTGGAGGTGCCTCAATCAGAGTGGAAAAAGTGCTTTGACAATTGGTTTGAGCGCATTCAAAAGTATATAAATCTTGCTGGAGAATACTGTGACAAACAATAAATCAATTTTTTTTTTAGATAAATATTCGCATTTTCATTATTAGCCAGAAATATAAATAGCAGCCCTCGTAAAGAAGCCAATATTGAAATTAAAGTGTTAACTATCGAGTATAAATGTGGACCACAAAGCGAGAAAAGAACTGAGTATAAATACATGATGATTAAACTTTGTGGAACTTGTTTGAAACCTCTGTAGCTGTAGCTTTAAATAAAGTTTTAACCGCCTATAATTTTAATTATAGTCGCTACTATTGTATATAAATAACATTTAAAATTAAATGCTCAAGTAAATCAATAAATAATAAACTTACTTCAATTGTAAATAAATAAATTAGATTATCAGGCTTAGCTAGCACTCCCTTCTTTTAGTTATTATATTATTTTGTATAATAATTAACATGTAAATAAATAAATTAGTTTATCAGGGTGAATTTCATACAAAATTCTAAATTCTTATTCAATTCATATACAAATTACTTTACTGCAATTAAATTTCGAGTGAAAAATTAAATATTGTAATAATTTCTTTTATGGAAGTTGCTTAAAAATATATCAATTTTGAAATGAATGTTTTTTTGAATCACTTGCATAAAATCTATTAAGTTTTTTAAATTAATCTGTCACTAGGAAATCTGAATTAACAAATATATATTTCAGTTAAATGTATTAATTTCATTTATGTATGTAAATTACTTAAAAACAAGTATTTCTTAAAATCAAGTACATTTTGAATTGAAAGTCAATTTTGTAATTTAAACATTTGTATTGCAAAAAATAGATTTTTTTTGTGTATTTTTTTTCTATGCATAAAGAAAATTTTAAGTAAAATTTGCTAATTTCAAATATTCCTTTTTTCAAATTTTAAATTTGTTGATGCAAAATATTGATTAATATTAAAAATTACCTAAAAACAAGTAAAGTTTTATGTCAAAGAAATATTGCAGATAAATGAATTGATTTCTTAAAAGAAAAGTACTTCTTATAAAGAAATATATTCTAAAATTGAAAATTTGTGTGGAATAAGAATTGATTTCTTTCTATGAAAATGAAACAAATTTGTAATATTAACTAAGCGGAAACAAGACAGTTTTAATTTAAAAGTATTTTAATTTGAAAATTTTCTGATATCAAAATAGAAAATTTTTATAATGTGCTTAAAAAGAAGTTTGGAAATTTGTTTTGCAAAAATCATTCTTTCAGAAAAGCTTGGCAATTTTATAATTATTTTTTCAAAAGCAAACATGAAAATGCTGTTGATATTTCTCAATTTAAATAGAGATTTTAAGACTCTACATTAAACACTTTGAAAACAAAATGTAAAAGCTGTTGACCACATTTGAATTAAGTTGAATGTATAATACTTAGGCAATGTAAAGACTTCACTATACTTTAAGAGAACTCCCTTTAGGGGACAACAGCGAGTTTAGGAAACTTTTGAAGGAGACAAGCGCACAGGGTATTAAGTTTTGTGGTATTCAGCATTCGGTTATCAATTTCATTGAGTGCATTTAAATAAATTTCCAATTTAAATGCAAATTTTTTTGGTTTGTTTTTTTTTTTGTTTGTTGGTTCAGTATTGATTCATATGCATTGCAATTAGCATTTGGCTTGAGCCCATAAATTGAAGGCATAGAAATTTATATACGCCGATTGCAGCTGTCCCAACTCCTACACAGAAAGAGACAGCTACAGACAGAGAGAGAGAGGGGGGAGAGAAGGACATTGGAGACGCCCATTTGCACTTGAATTCATGTCGCATATTTGTATATACTCGTATATACACTGATGACTATATATGTATATATTCTGAGGATATATACACAATAAGTACGTATCCATAATGTAAATTTCAAACAATAGGCAAAACAATGGAAATGGAAATGAAATCAGAGATGGCAATGCTGAAGTGGTCGACTGAAGCGATATGATATTTTGTGGAGGAGGAGTCGATTGACCAAATCTATAAATAAATATGAGCATTTAGCTGTTGTTTTGTCCGTTGTTGAGTTACTTTTAAGCATTGCAATGATTGCCAAAGTGTGCCACAACTTTTGTCATGGTTACAAATGCCACAATTTCGAAATCATCATCATCATCATCATCACCATCATCATCATTATCATCATCGTCATTCAATGAAAGGAATCCGAAACAAGGATTGCCGCAAAGAAAGCCACGATAATTGTACAGCAAAAAAATGAAAGTAAATTATAAGTAAAAATTATGCGCATAAATGAGCTTTGAATACTATTGTATTTGAACTGAAACTGGAGCTGAGGACGGAGACGAAGGCGGAGATGAAGACGGAGACGGGGCCCATTGCTTTATTCGATTTATTCAGGGCTATTTCAAGTGCCATCGCCCAGCCACGCCCCCAATTATTTGCGCTTTGTTACTGCCGCATAAGTTGTCCACTATGCGGGGAATGAAGCGGGGAGTGGGGGGAGCGGGGACTGCCTTGGACTGCCCAACTGCTCCTTTGACCCAACAGCAAACCTGCACATGAATAACATGACCCTGCATAAATCACACTCTTCGACTGTGCCAAGCAACTAATGCGCCATTCTACATACGACGACTTCTAGATGCTCTACAACAATCGGAAGTATATATAACGTATTATAGCATTATAGTTCTTATATTCCTGTAATATGAACATCTATATTTTGCAATACTTCTTTATGTTAACTTGTAGCTATTAAATATTTAAAATAATTTTAAGGTATAAATAATAAATATACATATATTTAACAAGTGAGTATTTATATAATTCTTAACGTTTGCTGATCCTTTTTTTTTGTATTGTGCAGTACTTTGTATTATTATTTTATTGGATATACATGTACTATAATGTTCTACTATAGTAATATAAATATTTAATATCTTGCCTTTTTTAATTTTAACCTACTGTCTTATTTCCTGCCTTTCCTTTAATTTATATTATCAAATCTATATTCCGCAGTACTATTTCCGCAGTACTATGTTCGATAATTTAAATAAATTGTTTGAAAATTTATTGCTTTTTCATATACATATATAAGTAGTTCAGCTGGTGAATATATGAGAACTTTAAACGATCACCTAAAGCAAAGCAAGTTATAAGTTAAGCTGAAGAAAATGTAAGTAACGATGAAGTAAAGCAGACGTTGTCATTAGATCAGCAAATAAAGTGGCTTGTATTTATATTAATTTGAACAATACTCCCAGCATAATGAAAATTAATAACAGAAAGGAATGTCACTTTTATAAAAGAAGAATTAAATTAGTTAACTAGAAGCAATTACTACTATTCTAGCAGAAGAAGTTGCTACTTATTAGTTCAAAAAGTATAACAAAAGATGATGATAGTTTTCTAACGGAAAAAATTGCCAGTTCCTAGTGCTAAAAGTATAACAGAAGACGTTGCTACAATTCAAGGTTATGCTAGTGGGAAAAGAAAAGCAGAAGATGTTGCTACTTGTCTAATCGAAGAAGTTGCCAATTCTCTAACAGAAGAAGTTGCTACTTGACAGGTTAAAAGTATAAGGCAAGAGGTTGATACTTGCTAGTGTAAAAGTATAAGGGAAGAAGCTGCTACTAGCTAGTGTAAAAGTATATGGGAAGAAGTTGCTACTTGCTAGTACTAAAGTATAACGGAAGAATTTGCTAATTGAAATTGCAAAAGTATAAGGGATGAAGATGCTATTTGGTAGTGCAATAGTATAATGGAAAAAGTTGCTACTTGCTAGTACAAAAGTATAACGGAAGAGGTTGCTACTTGCTAGTGTAAAAGTATAAGGAAAGAAGTTGCTAATTGACATTGCAGAAGTATAAGGGATGAAGATGCTACTTGCTAGTGCAATAGTAACATAACGGAAGAATTTGCTACTTCTCAAGCTTGCGTTAGTGGGAAAAGGATAGCAGAAGGCCTTCGTTTTTGTTTTTAGCAGAAGCAATTGCTAGTTTTTCGTTGCAGAAGTAGACATTACTTGCAGGTAAAGAGAGAAAGAGAGAGCATGAATTATGAGAAACTGATTAATTTGCTATGTAGCCAAGTGCATTTTGTTGTTCTATTTTTTGTAAAATGAAATTTTATAGAGAAATTTAATGAAAATATATTTTTTAACTATTATTATAATATAATATATATTATTATTATTATACTATTATAACAATTTAATGAATTTCTATATAAATTTTAATATTTACATAGAAATAAGCCAATCCATTATGTAATCAATAATGTAAACAAATGTGAATAGGTTCTTAATCTATATGACCATCATACAGATAACATTGTTAGCTAAAGATACCGAGTGGAAGATAAACTTTTCTAATAAATCTAATCTAATAATATAGAAATGGCAAAGCCGATAGCAAACTCATACAGACTGATATCATTTATAGTATGCAAGAGTATCGACATTTCTGGTTTGCGTCGTTCGCTTTCGCCTTCGCCTACTTGGCCCCGTCCTTGATCTTGACAATTACGAAACAAAATGCCAGCTAATTAGCATAAAATTACAAAGAGCAAGTGCGTTTTGTATTGGGCGTTCATCGCACAGCTGTTGTTCTTGTTGTTATATATTATATTATTGTTGTTGTTGTATTGAGCGAGCAAAATATTATGCACGTCAACCTACATAAAAAATGAACTGCAAAAAAAATGAATCAATGCGAGCGCAGCCCAGCCCGAAAATGACTTTTTTTGGTCAAAACCAGTCAATTGGCTATAAAGCGACAACAACAATAATAACAAGTTTTTTGCGACTTAAATGTAAAGTGATTTGTGTACGCATTTCGTCGAAGCGAAGCGCGCTTTAGTTAATCACACATAAGGAAATATTATCGTAATTTCATTGGCTCTAATCCTTAATTCGTGCGTTTTTATTAATACATTTTCGGGCTTACCTGGATCGTTCAGATGGCACGAGGTATAGGGATCTCCGTTGTAGCCAGCCGGGCAACTGCAGACAGCAACATGATTTCTGGCCTGAAAACATCATGATGACATATTTCATTGAAGGATGAAGCGAGCGCGAAGGTTGTCAACAACTTACGTCACAATTGGAGCCGATGCCGCAGGCGCCGACACATGGATTAACGCAACGATTATCCTTGCACTGCAGGTCGCCGCGGCAGTCGATGTTGTCGAGGCATTCGCCGCGATTGCAGTGCGTAAGCGGATTACCGCTAAACCCGGGCGGGCAGGAGCAGACCGGACGGCCGCCGGAGGCCTCCTGGCACACGGCATTCACTCCACACGGATTGCCGCTGCAGCCATAGGTCTGGCCTTCAAATGGGATGTCCGAAAAATACCAGATGGTGGCGGGTGGGAGGTGGCAGGTGGCAGGTGGTAGGATTGCAAAACAGAGCGAGAGAGAAAGAAAGAAAGGTGTGCGGCAGTTGCATAAAGGTGTTTCGTGCGATTGCAAAATACGACTACGACTAATTTCAACTACGTGGTTATATACAAAATACATACATACATCGGTGAGTGTGTGAGTGTGCTGATTCTGTGTATGTGTGTGAGTGTGTCTGTGAGTGTGATTAAGGATGATTTAAACTCGTATTAACCAAGTGCTTTCGTTAGCTCAACTTATCGTTGAATTTCCGCAAAAGTCTAAAACAGAACTTTTTCTCTTTTTTTCTAAGATATACGCTACTCATTTTGAATACAAGCAAAACTGTGCAGTATTATTCCAAAAATATACCAAATGTATCACAAAAATACTAAAAATATATCATACACTATATTTGGTATATTAATATAGTAATACATTAAAAAATATACCATAGAGTGGAAAATATTGCCAGCCAAAGCAACTAAGACACGTAATATTCTTTAAATAATTGCTCTAGCATTTTTAAGAATTATAAAGACTATAGTTATTATTGTATTTACTTAAAATCATTATACGCTTCTCATTTTCTATCAATTCCATATGACAAATTAAAAAAAAAAAATAAAAACTATAAATTCATAAATAAATCCTATTAATTCATTCTACAAAATATTGACTGAATCATTGATTCACAAATTAATTATCTTTAAGCAAAAAATCAAATTCAAAATCAACAAAAAAATGAATAATAATTAATATTATTTGTTTAGCAAAACACAAATGCAAATCAAGATGAAAAACTGAAATTTAATCTACTAAATAACTTGATCTCTTTCAGTTACTATAAGTGAATAATATTTTTGTTTAAAAACAATTAAAACATTAAGTGAAGTCTCTGATAGAAAAATAAAATCCTATTTGCTAGCATCCCAATTTATAAATAAAGTAAATAAATAAATATAAACAAATATTCATTCGTCGTAATAACTATTTGCAACAAAATCTGTCACACGATAATTTCACGGAAATGCTTCAATTTTTTTTTTCCTCTGGTATTAAAAGATAAAAGTGCCTTTGGCAGTTAGTCAAGAGTTAAATCATAGACAACATTGTGTGAGTATGGAGAACTGTATTCTTGTATATTGTAAATACCACGTGTGTAGACTGGATTTGTATAGATCACGCGCTGCAGGGATCGGCCATCGTTGCCATAGGTGTAATACGTACGATATGAACAGTTGACACAACGCTTCTCTAGTTTTTTGCCCATCGAACTGCCGATTGCCATGAGCATCACTGCCAGGCCTAAGAGCCGTTGATGCTGTAACAACTGTTGAGGAAAATTGAAGAAATAAACATGAATACAAAGTTAAACAAACTTATGAATCATTTTAGAAGTTACTCTTTGTAACCTTAATTTCATTTGAAATGTACAAAATAAAAAAATCAAATTTAAACGATGAAATCATTGTAATGATAATAAATATTTCAAGAGCCAATGAGTTAGTTTATAATACTAAAATTTTGATTTTATTTTAAAATCAAATTCAAAAAGGAATACAAATTAAAAGAGCATATATACAGCTATGCTCCTTAAAATAGCAGTGAGACTGTTGCAAAAATAAATTATGTTTTTTTTTTTGTATATTTCTTTTGGTTAGTTGATCGTTGTAGATTCTTTTAATAAAATGGAACCTAGACATAAGAAATAAGCTAAAACTCCCTTAGATTTGGTTTGTTTTTCTCTATCTTAAAGTTATGTCAGTCAAATAAGTGTTGTGTCTTTTTTTGAAAAATGAATTTAGTGTGGAAGAACATTCCCTTTACTTTAATTTTTTGCTATATACGTTAATTGACTTCCTTCTTAAGAATTTTATACAAATATGCAGTTTACAATTTGCAACAAATTCTTATTAACGAATTTCTATGCTTAACAAATTCTTAAAACTTGTCTTTTCACTAAAAGTCGAAGTAATCTTAATAAGCTAACATTTGAGCCCCTCCAATTGCATTATCACGAATCTTATAATTGAAAGCAATAAAATGATATCACATCAAATGAAATTGATAAGCTATCGAATGAAATGAATACCTTGCATTTTATAGCTAATCAACCAGAAACTTGTTTACATAAAGTTCACTTTGCTTCACGCTCTTCAAAAAATACGGTGTGTCATAGCATTACTTGGAACGCAACGCAAACAAACAAACAAACAACAAAAAAAAGTGAGAACAAAAACAACAAAATTCTAAATTCATAAATAAACAAATTAGTTTATCGTCATCGCATCGCATCGTCAGCGACAACAAATATCGTTAACATCGTCAGCGTATTAAGTATTACGACTGTGTCCGGTGAGCGTTAAATATTCGATTTAGTTGCGCTACTTAATTAAGATTGCTTTACCAAATTTGGTCCGTCGTCATCTGGGCTCGATGGCTTTATTACATTATCTCGTTGGAGATTTGCGATCGTTTTGTGTTTGCTGATGACACATGGCAAAGAAACTTGTTGTTGTTGTTGTTGATGTTGTTTGTGCGCTGCTGTTTGACAAGTTCGATTTCAGTTCGAACACATTAAATGACTACAAAATTCCGCAAAATTATGCAAATTGGCAGCAGCTTGCCTGAATTACTTTCGGCCCCAAAAAAGGCAGCCTCAAAATCACACTTGACTAGAGCAAAGTAAGACAGCAGCCGCTGCTTGGCTTTGGCCATACAAGGTCAATGCAATAGGAATATGATGATCTCAAATTATGATCGAATATTAATCGCTTCACATAAGTTCAGCTTAAAGCGTGCGATTAATCATCCGCATAATTCTAGCTAATTATTTTTACGGAATTCCCCAGATAGCGCTTTGACTTGTGAGCTATCTTTAACTCTCTGAGTTTGTGGGACAAATGTGTTATTTATTAAGCCAACTAAGAACATGATTGAAAGATCTAACTTTGCTAGTTTATCGTCTACTTAACATTCCCTTTACTCAAATTTTTTGTTGTATGTATTAATTGACTTGTTTCCTGAGAAATTTACATATTGCTCAGAATTCGCAGAAAATTCTTGCTATTATTTTAATTCTTAGTATTTCGCACAATGTTTTGTGCTTTCTTTTGTCATTACAAATTCTTGCAATTATTTTCATTATTAGTATTTCGTACGATCTTTTATATTTACTCTTAATATTGCATTTATTTGTGTATTACGAAATAATGTTATTTAAAATTCCTAAAAATTTTCTAATTCTTAGGATTTTATCTTTGTATTTTTATTTAAATGTTTAAAATTCAAATTATATAAAATTCGTGAAATTACTATTTTATTTACTCATTTATTTAATTTTACTATTTACTATTTTATTTAATTTAGTTTAATTTTCTCTTTATACGCCTATAAAATTTTCGAAATTATAAATACACATTTTTGCAGTTTCTGTTTGTTATTTTGTTTCATTTTATATCACAAGAAATTATTGAATATATAGGATCAAAAAAACCATCCGAGTCTAAGTAAATTTATTACAAAATTTATCAGATTTTTCATTTAACAGTTTGTCATTTTTTGTGTTGTTAGTTTGTCTGATTCATTGGCTGAGCCAAGTGCCGGAAGCAAACACTTCAAACAGAACTCAAATTGAAGGAATTTCCAGTGACGCCGACGCTTCACAATTTTATTTTCTTATTTTTTTTTTATTAATGTTTATTGTGTTCATTTAGTTTGAATATTCGGCTCACGTAGCATATTTAAATCATGTTTTATTTTGTTTGGCATTTTTATATCTCGATTTTGTTTTGTAAAATATCGAGTTAAACAGTTTGATTTGATTGATTTCTTTCAAGAGTTTTGTTTACATTGTACAGTTGCTCACTTGAATGCACTCACCATTTTCTTCTTCTCTTAAGAAACAACAAAAACAACAGAAAAAAAAATATATAGAAAAAAAGGAGTAGAATTTGTGATGGATATAGTCGAGTAGTTGCCTAGATTAAAATTATATGCCACTTGAAGCGTTCGATTTGAACTAAAGCGGCTTCTAGACGGTCTTGGGCTATTTATAAGCCTGTCCACGTCCGTATCTCAGTATCTGTCTCAAAAAACAAAAAAAAAAAGGTCGCTGAGAACAGCTGAGAAGTGAGACAATACTCGTAGAAACCCAACGTTGGCGTCATCATCGCCAGAGTCAGAGTCAGAGACAGAGAGTTTTCGAGTCTCGGTTTTCGTCAAAGTTGACTTGACAAACTTGGCAGTGTTTGTCAGGTCGGAACTGCTTTTTGTTGTTCGATGTGTTTTATTTGATTTCAGTTAAAAGTCATTTACTGTTTCTTTGCTTTGCGTTGCTTAGCTTTGCCTTACACTCAGTCATTCATTCACTCATTTATTCATTCATTCATAGAGCTAGCTTAGCCATCAGGTTATTTATATTCGTGTACTTGACAACTTGCTTTTCGGTATATGAGAGTTCTCTTATGCGTAGGCGTCATATTTTAATGTGTTATTGTTTGTGCGCTATTCAATAAAATCTAATACATGCAGTATTCGCTTCATACATATCCATTACTTTTGCGATATATATTTAATATTATTAATTAAAGGAAAAATAAGTTATAAATTTTTACAATTTCGTACTATGTTTTGTATTTACTCCTAATAACGCAAATAAAATTATTGAAATTATAAATACAAAACAAAAAAACAAATGATGTTATTGTAATCAATAAATGGATTGAATTTATAAACAATCAAAAATCAGAAAATGTTGTATTTATTTATCATTTTAGTTATGTATAGCAACGTTAAATGTAATCACACTTTTACTGCTTCGAATTGTTGGCAGAAATTGTTTGAAAAAAATATAAATTGTAATTGCTGTGATTAATCAAAAAATTAAATCAACTTTTTTTTATTTGTTTATAATATAATATATGTTCTATATTATCAAAACTAAAAGTCAAATTTGTTGACAGAAATTATCAATTATCAATTTCATTTCTCACAACTTTTATTTAATTATTTATAATTTCTTTTATTTATTAGCCCAACCTTTATTTATATATTTACGATTTTAAATATTTGCAAGCCAAACACATTTATTTTGCACTAAAACTATATTTCGAATTGTCTTAATTGTTAAATTTCTTCCAATTTTCAAAATTCAGAAATTCTATTTATTTATTTATAATTTCATTTCAAACCTAAAAAAGAATAATTTCTTAAGCTAAAATATGACTTTAATATATTTCTATATAATTAATTTTTTTTTGCAAAATATAACGCATAAATTTCTGCAGCTCATCAAACCCGATTAACGAATTTGCATATTCCTCAAGGGTAGAACAATAAAGGTGAATATAATTAATAATCGCAAGATGCTTTTATACAAATTGCCACACATTGATCTCTCTCTCTCTCTCTTTATGATTATTTTATTTGGTGTTTATCGATGATACAAATTTGTATAGTACATACTAAATGAGATATCGCTCTTCGATATGCGCTCTCTGCGATTATCGATGATGATGATCAACGATCGCTGATCTCAATGCAGATGTCCGGTCCATAAATATGGTCATGTTTATCTCATTAATAATAGCATATACTCATGCCATGTACTTTTCTAAACGAATCGAGGCAGTTAACCAGCAATTTGTATCACACGAAGGCGTTTGCCTTTGTTATAGAAATACAGAGAGAGCGAGCGAGAGTCGCTTCTATTTATTTTAGCTACTACATTCACAGAATGCTAATTGCAATTAAATAGATTCATTGCAGTGGGCTGCAGCATGTATTACAAATATGCGTGTTGACATTCATGCTGTTCAATCTAATTTGTTTATGTTATTTTTTCTTCTGTTTCGCATTTAATTTATGCTTTTCATTATAAGTTTTTGCCGGAAATCTGTAAATAACACGTGGAATTGACTTTGCTCATTTCCATTCCATTTAATTTCCGTCGGCCCAAAAGATAATATACGTTTTAATTTTAAAGTCTATTTGATAATAGTTATGATGCCCAAAAAAAAGATACAAATATATATGTGTATACTAATATATATAGCAAATGTCACAGCTGAGTTGTTAAATATTTATTGAACAAATAAGAAAGCAACAGTCGATAGTTCGCAACTCTGAGATACCCGTTAACCTTTTAAATAAAAGTATAACTTAAAATATACCAACTGAATATACCAAAAAATACTAGTATATACCGAAGTTTATATTTGGTATATCGATATACTATAACATTTACGATGCCAAATTAAAATACAAAAATATACAAATGACTATATTTGGTATATAATTATACTACAACATTCAAAATATACCATAAAGAAGAAAATATACCAGAATGTCACCCCAAACAAAAAAGATAACACCTTCCAAAAATACTATACCAAATTAATATATCTATAATACTGAAATATATCTATATGCCAATATACTACTACATTCAAAATATACCATAAAGTACAAAATATACTAGAGTGTAAGCTAAAGCGACTAAAACCCGAATGCAGATGCCGTTTTAATACCCATCTACGCTATACATTCAAAATTTAGCATAGAGTAAAAAATGTATTAGATTGTCATCCGAAGAAACGAATATAACACATTCCAAATATATCATACAAAAGGAATATACGGGTATTAAAATATATTTATCTTTCTTGTTGTTGGGATTAGCTCTGGCTAAAATGTCAAAAATGCTTTAACTAATAGAGTATGTATTCAAATTACCATCAATAAATTTCAAATGCCTGTTTAATAATTGTGTTTAATCGATGAAAACAAATACCTGAAATGCATACGAAAATATAATATATTTATAAATTGGAGAAATTAAAGCAAAAAGGATTTGGCAGCAGATTTATTTATTATTATTCGATTTAAATCGATGGATAAATAAGCGCTTTGACTTATTTCGAATTTAGTCAGTGATTTGATGCGAATGCTAATTGAACTCGATTTGAATTTGAATTTTATGAATGCCAGTTGTCAAGTATCGAAAGTAGTCACAAATTCGATTTCCAATAATTGACCTGCAATTGACATTATTTATTTAAAATTGAGACCAGAGCACCTGATGGTGATGTGTCCTTCTGTCCATCTGTCCGTCTATCCGTCTGCCTTCTGTTGGCTTCTGGCAATGCCAATTTGCCGCCCGGTGGCCATTTAATTATGCGCCTTGTGCTAATCTTTCGGCTTACGCAGCTCATTTGTCAAATGGCCAAGGTCGCGACAGGTTGCCCAGAGTTTTTGGGGGCTAAGCAGGGATGGACGGGATGTTGGGATGTTGGCTGGGTTTGCCCTGTTCATAATTTATGCCGCCAAAATCAATCATATTCAATCATGACGACGCTCTGTTCTGTTCTGTTCTGTTCTGTACTGTTGTGTTGTGTTGTATCTGACGGATGGCTAAGCTCCATGGTCCATGGGTTTGAGCCCAGAAACCAGATTCGCATTGACAAATGTTATATAATCAATTTGGCATTATTAATTTGAATACACGCCGCGTTTGACACCTGTGAGCGGTGCTCCCCGATAGACATTCTATACTATACTTTAAATATATATTGTATTATATATTGTGTATCTCTGGCAAACCAAATGCAGATACGCCCACAATTCAATTGGTTTTAGTTGCTTTTTGGTTAACAACAAAACTGGTATGAGCAAAGTAAAAATGCGCTTTGCTTTGCTTTGGTAGCTTCATTCAACCTGTTCAATAATCTATTATTAATTCCTTATATATGTTTTATACTACTGGGTTTTTTTCTTTCTCGCGATCGCATTTTATTTCAACACGTTAAACAAGCAAAATTAATGCAGTGCAATTTCGCCATTTCGCATCTCACTCTTAATTTTAATCTCCATCAAAGAGTTAAGTGCGCCTTTAATTTGATATGGCCAGCATGAAACTTTAAGTGTGTGGGGTAAACGCTTTTTCGGGGTGGCAATTTACGCATTAAGTAGCCGCCCCATTGGAGGTGCTGGGGCAATTTGCATAAATCTAGTCTAGGCGGACGCTATAAAAGCCAAATGGCGAAAAGTGTTGTGAATAAAATGTTACCCGCAGTTGCTGTCGACTCGACGCGTGCCTTTGCCTATCAATGGATTATTTGGCGCATCTTTGGCCTGCATCCACCCGAGGGGAATACGTTCTGGGCCCAACACTATCAGGCCTATGGCATTATCATCAATTTAATTACGAACGTGCATGTGCCAATGTCCTTCTACATTGAGTGCCTATTGAGCAGCAATCTAACCGAATTCTGTGAGACTTTCTATTTGACTTCTGTGGTTCTCGTTGAACAAGTCAAGTATTTCAATGTGTGGCGCATACGCGGCCAGTTGAAGCGATTCCATCAGATACTCCATCACCTGGATGGCCGGTTGCAGCATCAAAGCGAGCGCGACATTGTCGAGCAGCATATTGAACTGGTGACACGTATTTTTCTGGGTCTCTTTCGTTGGTTTGTCATCATTCTCACCTCGTCCATGCTGTTTGTGGCCTGCACAGCGGAGCAGGAGTTGGCGTTTCCCACTTGGTATCCCTGGGATTGGCAGCGTTCGAATCGTGTGTATTTGTTCACCGTCATCTGGCAAACGTTAAGCCTCTATTCGTTGGCTCTGATGACGCTCAGCAATGACACCTATCCGATGTCCTATATGACTATGGTGGCGGGACACTATCGAGCTTTGGCTCAACGCGTTTCGATGATCGGACATGGTCGAGAGTCGCAGTCGCTGGCCTATGAGCAACTCATTGATTGCATTCGGGATCATCAGATTATTTTATTGCAAGTATAATAATGCACAGAAAATACAACATGTTAAAATCAATAACTAAAACTTGAATAATTATGTCAAATTTGAACAAATAAGGTTTATTCTTGACTTAAGATCGCAATTCTACAAAAATTCAAGATCCAATTTTAAAATTCAAGATTTGAATCTTGTTTCGAGAGTGGAACAATTTCAGAAAATCTCAGCATGCAAATCTTAAATCAAATTCAAACGTTCTAAAATTACATCTTACATCAATATTTGCAATCTACTTTCTTTCTCTCTGTGTACTTATTTATTAATACTCTCATTTCTATTTTCAGATTGGTTTCCATCATACAGGATACAATGTCGTCGGTGTTCTTCTATCAATTTGCCTGCACAGCTTGTTCGATTTGCACTTTTGCCTTTTACATTTTCTTCGTTAAAGTTAGCTTCTCGAAGTTACTTCATTTGTTTTTCATGTTCGTGGCCATTGTCTTTGAGACATTCATCATCTGCTATGCCACCGAAGATATCGGTCTTGGTGCTGAGCAACTTTATCATGCCATCTACGCCTGCAATTGGTTGGATCAGTCCATCGAGTTTCGGCGTACTTTGCTCTTAATGCTCAACCGTGCACAGCGTTCGGTTACTATTGTGGCTGCCCATTCGATGCCTGTGCGTATGACAACCTTTTTGGCGGTAAGTAATCATTTAGGTGCTGTGTAAGTTGCAGCTGGAGAGATGCTTTTAATTAATTTATGATGCTTTTTAAATTTGAAATAATTTGGCCATAAAATTGCCTAGTGAACAGAATTCGAATTCTGCTTTTTAATTTAACTCAGTTTAAGCATTAATGGAAAATTGTTGTATTAATACATATTTATGAACTATTTATATATATGTTCCTCTATATATATAATAATAATTTCTTTATTTTATTTTAAATTCTAAACTATATTATAATTTAAAGTATATTTCACTTTAATTTATTTTAATTGCGCTTTCCCGTTGAATGAAATGAAATGAAAATTGCTAAAGTTGTGAAATTAATCTTGATTATATACGATATTATTTTTTAAGTTTTCGAGTCGTAAAAAATGCATAAGAAAAATTAAGAAAGTGCTTTATAGCTATATAATATATGTTTGAAAATTCAACTTCCTTTTTATGCATTTCTGTAGTGCCAATAATAATTAATAATCAATAACTTTTGAAATGCGCTTACAGGTTATCAAAACGGCTTATTCAATGTTCACGCTGCTAAACAAAATAAAATCGTAAAATCGCCAACGCGTCTCAGTTGAATTACACGAAAGTGGAGTGTGAACATCATCATGCCTGCAATCAAATTGAAAATGCTTGTTAAAGTCGACAACATTCTCACTCACGCACAACAGCAGCAGCTTTTCATTATTTAAAACATGAAGCACGCAGAGCAAAAATATAAAAAAAGAAAGTAACGGTCGACGGAGCGAATGGTCACCAATATGGCCACTGACTGGCAGCAGCGTTCCGTAGCCGTGAATATGGCGTCGAGTGGTTTGGTTTGGTTTGAGAGGAGTGGAGTCCAGTGCAGTGCAGTGCAGTGAGTGCGTCGTGCGTGCCGCCCGCCATTTTTATTTCAGCTGCAACCGGAAATGCGCATTTTATGCAAGTGTCACCCACTGGCGTTCAGAGGAAGTTGTTTATCTTATGCCTCTTAGTCCTTTCGTCGCCCCATCGCCAGCCTTTTGAATACCCTTTTGCAGTTGGCATTCAAAACTTTGGCACGTTTCATGCGGTGCGGCATTAAAGTGCTCACTTCCGGTTGTTCAAGGCATGGCAAATGCAAATTTAATAATCAGCTTAACATATTTTAGTGCAATAAAATTTTAATAAATTTGCTTTTTTTTTATTTATTAGCTTTTCAAATATAAAGAAGTTCTGAAAACTTCAAGAGTATTGAATGGGCGGCAACGATTTTACTGCCAACTTTTATATATACACTTTTTTTTGTAACGTTCATGTCAACGGATTTGCGGGTCTGTGACTTTTATGAGCCTCTGAACTGACACTGACACTGGCAACCGAATGAAGCACACACACACACACACGCACAAAGGCGACCATGGACTTTTGAAGCGCTTATTATATAATCCTGCCAGCTCATTATTAAATGAATTTACAGGAAATTTAAAAAAATAAAAAGCGGAAAAGACAGCAGGGCGACAAGAGAGACAAAAAGACAGATAGAGAGAGCTAACAAAATGTTGTGTATGTATGTGTTGCAACAGCTTAAAAAGCTTTGTCACCTGCAACACACAACTGCCACAACTGCCACAGCTGCCACACGTGCTTTAGTTCTTAATAGGCGTTCATTAAATATGGGCATTTTAATTGATGCCTTCGCTGCGGTCGCCTCCCCCCAAACCAGAAGTTGTGCCCCAAATCACAGCTTATGCATTCGGCTTAATCATATTTACAGAAATGTTTTCAATTAAATGACAACACGCTTAACATGCTCCATCGAGAGTTCAGTTATGTACATAATATACTCGCTCTATATATGTATGTATGTATGTAGTTGATGTGTGCGGGGAGGGGACGAGTCGATTAACCCGGCGGCTTGCCAAAGCCCGCATAAGTCGGTTAATGGATATGCGATTTACGATTTGCCATTGCCAATAAATTATCATTATTATTATTATTATACCCGCTACCCAAAGGGTAGAAGGGTATTATAACTTTGTGCTGGCAGGAAATGTTTTCAACAGGCAGAAGAAGGCATCTCCGATCCTATAAAGTATATACATACATATATTCTTCCTCAGGGTCAACAGCCGAGCTGTCTGTCTGTCCGTCTGTCCGTATGGCATTTTTTTTCGACAGCATTTGTAATATTTGTACGCAGGTTAAGTTTGTTTCAAATGTGTGATACGTCCACTTCCGCCTCCGCTAATCGATTAACAAGCGGAATTTTCAAGCTACAGTCGATTTTTGGTACACACAATAATAATTGCATTGTCGATAATTCCTAAAAATTTTCTAGCGATCGGATAAAAGTTGTCGAAGTTATTTAGGAAATACTTTGGTATGGGTCTAAGTTGCATTTACTATCAATCTAGTATATTTTGTACTGTATGGTATTTTTGGAATGTAGTACTATACCCATAAACCAAATATAGCCTTTGGTATATTTACAGTATTTTTGCAATATTATTAATTCGGTATATTTTGCGTATTTTACTATATCAATATACCAAATATACGCTCCGGTATATTTTTAGTATTTTTGAATAATACCTCACTTTTTTTGCTTTTATTCAAAATGGGTAACGGGTATATTGCAGTCGAGCATACTCAACTTTATCTTTCATATTAATATCATTATAGTGGCAAACCCCGAAAACGGGAATCTCAATCATTTCATAGCCTTTGGTATATTTATAGTATATTTGCAATTTTATTAATTCGGTATATTTTGCATGTATCACTATACCAATATACCAAATATATTTATGGTATATTTTATGAATAATACCGCACCTTTTTTCTTCTTTTACTCAAAATGGGTAACGGGTATATCGCAGTCGAGCATACTCAACTTTATTTTTCTTGTTAATATCATTATAGTGGCAAACCCCGAAAACGAGAATTTTAATCATTTCTTTTCTCAACTGAAATACGTGCATAATATTTGTTTTCGATTATTCATTCGTATTTCTTTTTAATTCCATTTAAGTGTTTTAATCACACAAAAATACTTTAAGTCGAATAATAATGCAAAGTAAGCTACATTTCTGCAGAATACTTTGTGTCTTTAAGTGGAAAAACATCGAACGAAAACAAGAAACTTTAAGCTCAAACATTCTGTTTCATTGATTCATCATCAAATTATTCCCACAAAAACAGAAAAGAAAAATAATAATTCAATAGCAGGTTTTATCAATATATTTACGAGAGTTTATTTCAAAAATTTCAAAAAATATGTACACAACGCGCAGAGCAAACAAAAGTTGGACAAAAACTTCAAGGCAATTAAATGTCAAATATTTTGCAAAATATACAAAGCACAGCACCCAATATTAAATTATAAAAATAATAAACAAAAAAAAACAACATTCGTATATATAAAAAAAACACAACACAAAAAAAAGTTATTCTAGAAAATTAGGCGAATTAGTTTGGTAGCAATAAGAACAAAATAATCATAATAACAACTGCAACTGCTGCAATAAGTTAGAAAATATTTTGTAGGATATTCATTCACACACACACACACATAAACACACATACAAACACTCACACATAAACATCACATATAAAACAAGTGGAACAAAAATAGCCGCAAGCAAAGTGAACAGTTCGCTGCAGTTGTCGCCGTGCTTTCGACTGTTGCAACTGTTGTTGTTGCTGTCGTCAGGCATCGCTTAGGGATATTTCACAATATTCGTGGCGGCTGTTGGCTGTTTGACGCCGCTGTCACCTGGCAACCTTCCACTTGTTGCGGTCGCTTCACTTGCCTGTCGCTGCTGATGTTGTTGCTGTGGCTGTTGTTGTTGTTGTAGCTGCTTTGTGCCCGCTGCTGCTGAGACGGCGGCAACCGATGCCGGATGATACAAATGCGTGCCATAGTGCACGGCACCCGGATGACTAAAATACGGTATAAGAGCCGGTTGCTGTTGCTGATGTTGCTGCTGTGGCTGCTCCTCAATGTAGTTGCCCACCGGCAATGCATGTGGCTGGTAAAGATGTGGATGCTGTTGCTGTTGCTGCTGCTGTGCCATGGCTGGCTGGTAGTGATGGTAATGGTGTATCGGTTGCTGGTGCTGCCCTAATGCATTGGCTGCTGACAATCTGACAACATGAATTGGTGGCGTTGATTCATGGGCTAGATTGTAACCCGCCTTTGGGTTATTATTGCTAAAACGTGGCAATATTGCAAATTGATGTTGCTGCTGCTGCTGTTGTTGTTGCTCTGCTGGTGCCTGCACATAAATTGGATTGTAGTGCACGATGGGCAGTGAATGATGTGGTTGTTGTTGTTGTTGCTGTTGCTGTTGCACTGCCTCATGCGTTGCTGTTGTTGCTGTTGGTAACACTAGAGTTGTTGCCGTTGCCGTTGTTGTCGTTGCTGTTGCCACTGGCGCCGATGAAACGGAAGAAGCCGTTGCTGCCAACGGCACTGCTGCGTATTTATGTTGCTGTTGTCCATGCTTGGGGCCCAATCGGACTAGACGTGCCGGTTGTTGCTGTTGTTGCTGCTGGTGATGATGATGCTGCTGCTGCTGCAGTGGTTGGTGATGTTGCTGTGCCAGCGGATATGCTATAACACACACACACAGAAAGAGAGAGAGAGAGAAAAAATTACAAAAGGCTTGGCAATGTCATCTTCACCAACTCAACACTCTCTGTCTCGCAATAGTCACATTGCCCAAAGGCTCTTTTGCAGTTACTTAAATTAGCGTCACCGATGCGAGCTTGCATCAAATATACACTAATTGCCACATCCCAATGTGAAGTAAAAACGTGAGTAGAGTGGTAACTAAAGCTTCTAGAAACAGAGTTGCAGAGTTGTTTGCTGCTCTGATTGTGCTTCGAATCACTTGCAAATCGTTTAGCATTTTTTAAGTGATTGGCAATTAATACTTAAAGATTCTTATTATTGTTCTTGCTACTTTACTTTAGTAAATATTCGAATATGCACATGTTGTTAGAGATTTATCTAATTTTAATTTATGCATATCGCTTTGGCCTGAATGAGTTTTTCATACCTTGTGTTCTTATTTACTTACTTTATTGCTGTACTATTTCAACTACTTAATATATCTAAAATCTAAAAAAAATATGTGTATATTGTTTTCTTTTTCTTCCAGCACTTTTCTAGCCAAGTTTTTCATACAAAGCAGTAATTTTGTCAAGATAAGTTATTGAAGGCAACATTTATTTGACAATGCGCAAACTTTATGAGGTTGCTTTAGCTGTTTTTATCTAACTGTCTGTCTGTTTTTTTTACATACAAATAATAATTAATAAGTTTGCAGCAATTTCATAGGCAACAGACTGTTGACTAAATATATTTGAAATGATTTAAATTGTAGAAAAGTGTTGCACTGAATTTCTTAGCATGAAATATTTGCTATTAATATTGAGGCTATTAATAACAAACTGTTTAAAAATTTAAAGATTGCGTTTACTCACAATTTTATAGCCTAAACGCATTTGTTGACTAAGTCAAGTGTTGGCCTGAAATTCCTTGCCTGAAGTATTCCCATTCTCATTATTTTTATTGATATTACATTAGTATTATTATTATTATTAGTATTCCGTTTATACTTTTCTAAAATATCCTCTTCTCTTCTTCTAAAATTATAGCCAAATGTTGCCTCTAAATTTCTTGCTAAATGTTTTTGTCTTTTTCATAAGCAACTCATAAATTGTTTGAATTCTCTTGCTGACTTAACTCACCATAAAGCGTGGTCTGTTGAGCCACTGGCTGCTCGGTATAGATCATGGGCGCTGCTGGATAGAGGCGTGGCAGCTGAAACTGTGGCTGCGACTGATAGATGAATGGCTGATAGACTGGCGACGTTGTGGGAGCAATCTTCGCGTACGTTTGTGGCTGTTGCTGTTGTTGTTGTTGCTGCTGTTGCTGCTGCTGCTGATGCTGTTGATGATGCTGCTGCAGTTGTTGGGTGGCAGCTAGCAGAACACTAGCTGGTATCTGCAGATACTGCTGAGCATAGGGAGACGCTGCAGTTGGCCCCTCAGCTGGATAGTACTGATGACGATGATACACGCTCGGTTGATCGCGTGCCAATGGACCGAGTAGCTGGACAATTGGATGACTTGCTGAGGCAATTGCTGACTCTGGTGTTGACGGTGGTGCAGCTGTTGATGTGGTTGTCGAGGTGCTGGTTGTGGTTGTGCTGCTGCTACTGCTGCTTGGAGCTGGGCTCGAGGGCACTTGCAACAAGTTGCCGCCCAGTTGCTGTTGCAATTGTCGCATATATGATAGTGGTATGGCGATAATGTATTGCACACGATGGCCAGGCAACGATGCGGCTGCTGCTGCTGTCGAGGCTCCACCTAATTGGTATTGCTGTGGGGCAAGGCGTTCATACATGCTCGGTTCCGCCTCGACATAGTTGTAAATTGGCGCATGTTGCTTGGCAATCGGCCGCTGATAAAGCTCCACTTGTGGCTGCACTGCATAGCTAAACCTATGCGGTGGCGCCGCATGATGTTGCTGCTGCTGTTGTTGCTGTTGCTGTTGGTGCTGTGAAAGTCTCAGTGGACCTGGCAGCGATGATCTGACAGCGCCATGACGCTGTTCACCAAAGCGTATGCTGCCACCTTCCGACTTGCCATAAAAGGCCTGAAAAGTGTTGTGCGTTTGTTTAATTAACGATTGCTGCCGCCAACTGCTCAGTGTTCATCTTTTACCTGCTGTTGCTGTGGTGCTGCTGCTGCATCGGCTGCTGTGTAGCGCACTGTGGTTGGCTCAAATATCGCATCGCTTTCCGCTGGTGCCGCGTAGTATGTGGCCGCTGGGTAAATGGGTCGGAAGGCGGTCTCTTTGGTTGGATTGCTTATGAACACGGTGCCTACATTGAATTCAGAAAATAAATATTTCGATGAAATTTCATTACAGTTCTCATTTCTTCGTCATTTAGTTATCATTGTTGGTTTGGAGCTCACAATTTATTGATTGAATTCAAGCAAATATCACTCGAATTGATTGCTTTGGTTGCATTCTACACGCTTAATTATTAGAATTATTCTTTAATGAAAATATATTAAATGCAACCTAATTACACGAAATTCCATTTATCGCATTTAATTTCAATAAATCAATGCATATTGTTTTCGCATTTGTTAATACACTCTTTTGTTCCTTTTTGTTCGCTATCATTTCATAATAAACTTTTTAGATTTCTATACCATGCAGTTTATAATAACAACATTTGCTGCCGATTGTTCTTTTTCATATATATATTTCGAAAGAATAGAACTTATTGTGCAAGCTGTCAATATATCAAGTTGAAATTGCAATCCATTTATGTGTAATTCATTCTGAATATTGCCAATATATATTAACTTTATGTCACGCCCATGTATTTGAACTTGTATGGAATTATTCCATCATTTTTCTTGACCTGTTTGCTGGCGTTGGCTCTCTTTAATTTATATATTTTATTAAAAAGACTTTACTCGAATTATTGCGTCATTTTTTTTTTTGTGATTATTACATACATTTTTTTTGTTGCACACATAAATAAACATCGGGGAATTATTCCATCTTCTGTTTATAGTACTATAATTTGTTGTTACTTTGAATATGTAGGGAAAACTTTTCCCTAATTTTCTACTAGCGGGTTTTCAAAATTTCAAAATTCTTCGCACTTGTTTTAAATGAATTTATGAATATTTAACATGTATTAACTTTATATCGCATTTGTTGATGTGTGTTCGGAATTATTACCATACTTTCTTTAACTGTTTGGTACAATAAACTTTCTTCAATATAAAAGATAGGTATGAATATAATTTTAAATTAAAATTGTGAATACAACATATATTTAGTCTTATTTGTATGATGCACATATACATTGTTGGCGAGTGTTTACAAGTGAAATTTTAGGTGGATAATTCTCTGCCGAAAATAAAACAAATTCCAAAACATTTTCTTATTATTAGTAAAGATGAATCTATAGCTCTTGATTGGCACATTAATTGGAACTAAGCATGATTTTGGAATAATTTTTCTATATAAAGATAATTTCACAAATGAACAAATTCGTACTTGATCCAAAAAATTCTTGAATTTATACATTTTATGATAAAATAGAAAAAACTTGTAAAATCAATCTCAGCTCTAAATATAGTGCTAATCCAGAGTTATAAGAATAACGTTTACTTATTATTAAAATTGATTCAGTTTATGTTTTTTTTTTCACTGTAAATAGTGTCCGCTAGAGAATAAACAATATGAAAATTGTGTATTAAGTAAATCACTTCTAATTATTTATTCATTTTTAACATAAATTATTATTAATTTGTTTTTAAATATTTTATTAAATAAAAGCAATTATGGTTATCTATGATGATTATGAATATAAATTCCATTTGTTTAAAAGAAACTTATTTAAGTATTTTTTGTTTGTATTTAATAGGAAATTTGTTGCAAAAACATAATTTTATTTATTTACATTTTTCGCTTACCTGTTTGATCTGAAGAATCGCGTTTTTCCGTCTTACTCTTCGATTCTTCGACGCTGGGCGTCAGTTTAGTGGTTTCCACAGCCTCGACCTTAGCATCCGTGGGTTTAGCTTCGAGTTCCTCGGCTGGCGAGAAGGAGATGCAACAAAAGAGCAGGACAGCAAGCTGTAAATGGTAGGGAAAATGGAAAAAGTGAGAATTGTAAATTCATTCGAGATTGAGTGGACATTTAGATTTAATTGGCAAACGAACAAGTGAATAAAATAATACTGGGCAGTGAGTGCATTTGGCAATTGCGATGTGCCATCATTTATTTAGCGCATTATGCGAATTGTGCAGCCGGTTTAATGCATTTTTAATGCACTATTTGAATGATGCAATAAATGACAGCGGCCGCAAAACATTTGATTAAAATTGTGTTCGTTTGTGTGTTGATAGTCTTGCATGTTTGATGTTTATGCGGTGTTTGCTTTATCACAGCCATTTTGCATTGTAATTTCATAATAATTTAATTAAATTGATTTATAAATGCAATTATTAATTTAATTGTAGCCACCGCATGTGAGAGGCAGTGTTAAACAAATTGCTGTTGCTGTTTCTGTTTCTGCTGCTGCTGATGGTATAATTATTATTACACTGCACACACACACACACACACACACACACACACACACACACACACACACAGTCACACACACATAATTATAAACTGTGTATTAATTATGCTGGCATCAGCCGAACACAATTTTCTGAATGCCACGTACAATGAACCTGAGCGAACACAGTTCAAATTATAGTATGTAGTTACACTTAAAACAAACAAACACATTCAGTCATTATAACTGTAATTATTTATTTAATATCAGCCAACAGCGAAATTCATACCTCAATAATATGCCATGCAAAGCCAACAGTGAACTATTTAGAATCCAAGTGCAAATTTATTTTATATATTTAACATGTGATTTTAGAATGCATTTTATTTAAATCAAATTTAAGAGGTATTTAGGTGTGTATAGTATTTACACTACTCAAACATCAATAAATTTAATATTTGATTAATTTTGCAATTTTAATGATATATAACTATAGGTTTTTAAACATCTATAAGACACATTAATAATTTACTTAAATTTAAAAATTTGTTTATTTAATCATTTGACTGAAATTTTGAGTAATTTTCGTCATTGCATATAGAATATATTTTATTTCAATAAAATTATATATGGCTGAGGATATCTATATCTGTTTACCATTCTTAAATTTTAATCAAATCCATTTTAATAGTATTTTAATTTAAATTTACTTTTTGATCTTTAAATGTAGCTGTAGTATTCTTTAGAATTTATGCTTTTGAATATTAACTATGTTCATCAAACTATTTTTTTCGGACTAAAATAATTTTAAAATAATAAAAATCTATTGATATTAATTAGACGAAATTTAAATAGGAATACAATAATATAAAAGCATATTTTATTTATTTATTCTTGCAAGAAGTGAGTTTAAAGTAGTGAACTATTTTTGAAACAAAGGAATATTAAAAATTGTACATTACAACTTCAAAATAAGAAATTAGAACTAAAACTCGTTTTAATAGTTAAAATAAATATTCACAAAAAAAAAAACAAACACTATTTTCAAATTATTTAAATTGCTGGCTTAACATATATTTAAAAATTTAGAACTTGATGGAAACTAAAATGCAAGCTGCTAATCGAATTAAGCCTCAGTAAATTTGGGATATCAAATAGATTATTCGATCAAAGTAGTAAGAAAAATTGTAATTTTGCATTTCGATTACGTTAAATTCAGCAATAAAACTTTAAATTTTGCGCTTTGCCGCAATAACAATAAATACACAATATAATAAGCAAACATTTAGTAAAAAATAATACAAAAAAATTTAGTTACTGTTGATGGCAGCAAAATGTAATATGATAGGTATAAATTAATAATTTATTCACCTTTATGGGTAACATTGTTGCAAGTCGCGTATTTTTCTCTAATTCGTAGTTTTTGTTGTTGTTGTTGTTGTGGTTGTTATTATGCTTTTTATTGCTTTTTATTGACGCTTTTGACACTTAATTAAATACCGTAGCACGTGACAAAAAAAAAAAGATAAAAACATAATGCGATATTTCACAATGATTGTTGTTGTTTTTTTATCGCTGCTTAGATTTAGTTGAATCAAATTTGCAGTTTATTTGTTGAAATGAACATTACGCATACGACACGTGTGCGCGTTTCGTATGCGAATCGCGAGTGACGCTTTGTATGTAGGTTTTGTTTGAATTTGCGATGCGATGCGATGCGATGCGATGCCTCTTGGCGCGGTCTCTTGGTTCGCGTGTTAGCTAACAAAGTGAGAGTGAAATTAGCAATGCGGCGGCGTTGCATTTTATAGGCTTTGCCCAAAAGCCGCATGCAACTAACCGATTGCCGCATGCTTGCTGCTTGCAACTTGGCCATCGGTTAGGTGCAAGCACCTGGCACCGATCGTTTCTTGTTTGTTCAGCTTGCTGTTGTTGTTGTTGTGGTTGTTGTTGTCTGCTTTTAGTTTGCAGTTGGTTTGTGGCTGATACTGTTGCTGTTGTTGCTGCTGTGTTGATGGAAAATTGAAGACAGCTGCCATTTGGAGCACAATCATTACCATAATCAAACTGATTATCATTAGAGGCCGTGGTCATTGTCAGCGTCTGTTTAAAGCGCGCTGGTTGCTTTTGTTTCACTTGATGTGCCCATATTTGCTTTGTTTGCAAGCAGCAACCAGCAACCAGCAAATGGCAATGGCAATGGCAACAGCAACAGCAACAGCAATGACACGGGGCCAAGCCAACATCAACTGCAAGTGCAACAACACAACTACAGCCAATTAGCAGTCGCTGGCGGCGCTTTGAGTTTTCTCGTTTTTCACTTTGCTGCCACAAAATGCAAATTCTACTTACTCACAAAACAACAGCAGCAACAACAGCAACAACAACAGCAACAGCAACAACAAAAGCAACACGAAGTCGTTGGCTTAGTGTTTGGTCAACGCAGTAGCGATGATGTTGCTGCTGCTGTTGCTGCTGCTGCCACAAGCAACATCTCGTTTGCTTTGAAGCCTCCTCCCCCTCCACACCCCCGGAGCCCATCGCAACCCGCTTGCCACCAACACGTTTGCTGTCCGTTGCAGGCTCGTTTTGCCGTCATTCTTTGTGCTTGTGCTGCAACATCCGCAACCCGTTAACCCGTGTCCCGTGCCCCGTGCCCCATTTCCCCCCACTTCCCGGTTGCTCCTGTTTTTAGTTTATGAGCTCATATTCGCATTGAAATTTATTGCGCCCTTAGCTTATATTTATTAACTTTAATCCACGCAGCGTTCTGCTATTCATCGCAGGTATCATAGCGTATTGCTCAGCAGAATAGTTATTCAAATAATATGGCATTATAACCAATGAAAATTGCGTGTTATAACAGTTGAAACATAGTTCGGAATTCTGTTATATTAAACATCAGTTAATTTAGTTAGTTCAATTTAGAAACTTCTTATATAAGGATAACTTTAAATGAGTATATTGGCAAAGGTATAAATAATAAATAAAATGTGTACCTAGATGTAGGAAAGATCCACCATAATTTAAATACTGTACATAGTAGAGAAGGCAAAGGAAAATGCACAGAAAAAGATAGTGGGAAAAGCTGAAGAAGGTCTTCAGAAGCGTTCAAGGATGAACATAGACAAATAAATATGGAGTTACGAGTATTATTGTCATAAAATCACTAGACAACTAAGATTAGATGCTAAAAATGTATCACACGCTATCTACGCTGCGTTGCGACAATTTATATTATGATAATTTTAAAAAGAAAAATAGGTGAGAGATAAGAAATGATTGTTAGCTAGGATCTTAAGAAATAAACGTTTGTTCACAAACAGAATTCACCCGAGTCATTGCGTTCATTCAGAAGACAAAGGAAAAGGTGCAGCAGAACTAATAGAAATGGGATGTTGATGAGGTAATGGAAAATGTAATAAAAAAGACATTCCAAAATGCAACAGAAAATTTACCGTAAAGAGCAACAGAAAGCAATAAATAAAATAAAATAATGAAAGTAAAAATGTACGACTGGCAAATGACTGAAATAGTAGCAACCATAAATCTAGTATATAAAAATGAATTCACTAATAACAATAGATATTTTTCAAAATAATAAAAAACTAATAAAAATTTGACATTTAGTCACTTTTCTTAACTAAAATAATATCTTCACATATTAATTTATGCAGCAAATGATATTAAGTAAAATAATTTCTATGTATAAATAGATAAGTGGGAATGTGCCTAGCAATGTAGAGTAAGGTTGCTATCGATTACAGCAGCGATAATCATATAAATTAAGAGAGGCAGATGAATCGATCGTGAACAGGGTTCGCATAATTGAAGATAACAATGAAAAGAAGCAAGATGTGCTAAAAATGACTATGGGAAAAAACAAGCAAGAAGTCTAAATATTACAAAACAATTACCTAAACATAAGTTAATCAAAGAAACAAAATAAATCTGGCAACACTAATAGTGTTCATCTGGGATTCAATCCTTTTGAAGCCAGACTCTCCTTGAATGCAATCTGTTTGAAAACTTTAAATACATCAATAAAAACTCAGTTATAATTAAATTATATCTTTATAAAATATTGAATAAACCCATTCACATAAATATGTTTAAATCTGCTAGTCGATAACTTAAATGACCTCAGCTAACAGCAAACTAATGATCAAAGTGTGAGTGGAAATACTTGTGCAACTTAAGTTGAAATCTGGGTTAAGCGTTTGGCTTTAGAATGGCACACTCTTGATGCGCATTTGATTGGCAATCCATAAAGACAGTTGGGCATGCCCAATTAAATGGGCGGGCACTTATGAACCGCATTCCAATTATCGTAAATGCGATTCCACACTCATTGTCTCTTTATCCGGCACGGTTATTACGCAAAAGCATTGCAAATTTTACATCCATTAAGAGTTTGTGACTATAAAAACTGTTTCGAGGGTCGCTTGTCTCTCCACTCTCCACTCTCCATCGTCTGTCTGACGCTCGCTCGGTGTTGGGCAACAACAGCAACAACAACAACAAAGACAATGACGAAGAAGACTTTATGAGCGTTCCTAATAAAATCAAGTGGCTTTCTGTAAAACTTAACTGTTACTTGTGGATGCCATAGCAACATGAACGTAGAGCAACGCAGAGCAACAACAACAATGATGTCCAAAATGCCCATGTTACATCAAAAATAAAAGCCCCAATTTGCAGTCACACATAAAATGTGGCAGTGGCAACTTTAAAGCCAGAGAAGTTTGCTGTGTTTAACATACGTGTGTAGAGGAAATAAAGAATTTGCCTCAATGGTTGCTGTGCGGCACTTGAAAGCCTTGTCTGCTAACATCCATTTACAGTTACTGTCGCCATTACGTTATTGTTTGTTAGTTGCCAGTGAGGACAAGGAAAAAAAGAAAAAGAGTTATAATTAGCAGTGCAAACGTTGACTGAAACGAAAAAGAAATAAAGAAGGAAAATACTCGCTGTAATAACAAAAGCCTTCACAGAGACACAGACAGAGGCAGTCACAGCTGGCAAGTTGAATCGAGTCGAGCCTCGACTCGACTGTTTATGATGCGCATGGCTCCTCCAACAGTTGATGTCCTCGCATACAAACAACAAGGATTAGAAAATGCTCGGAAGCAGCAAGCAGCAAGCAGCAAGCGCAAATAACACACACAACAGCAATCGACTTTACTCAGTTCCTTCTTCTTTCCTCACATCCACTCCACATTAGACCTGTAATTTTTCTTGTTTGCGCATACAATTGTAAATGCGCGCTGAATTTGAGTTTGGCCCAGTTAAGTGGCATGCTGCATGTATTAGCCGCTTAGCAGCAACAAGTGAATCCGCTGTTGATTATTTTGAGCACTTTGAATGACGGCTAAACAATAAGTATTCATTTCACTTTTAATTGGCTTTAAGACTCGAATGCGTATACGTAATGTCAATAATATAGCACATCATTCGCTTTGTGTATCTGTATCTTTTATACTTATGTTATCTCAATAAATTCTAGATGCAATTTCAACATAATTTATATTCCTAAAAATAAGAAGTTGTTGTAAACTTTTTGTGTATCTAAGTGTTTGTCTAAAAAAAATTAAATAATTAATACGAACAAATAACGAAATACTCACAAATACATGAATATAAAACTTTATTCTGAACTTAGTGTATATATATTATTAAAACAAACTTATATGCAGTTGCAACATTAATAATTGTTAAGCAAAATTCGGAGTGTCTTTTTTTTTTTGGCTTATTTTAAACTTGTAATTATTAACAGAAAACATTTATAAATTCGTTGTTCCTACGAGACTCTTGATGTCATCGATATGTTAACCGCTATCGATCTAACGTGTCATCAGTAGACCGATATAACATTGATATTTTGACATAATATAAATAAAAAACTAATTGTTATTAAATACTTTTTTGTTTACTTTGTTTATCTATTTATTTATTTAATTCTCGCAATGACATACAAATTCTTTAATTCAGAAATACATAAAAATAATACGTCACTTTCAATTGAATCATGATCTTTTCATTTTGGGTAATATTTTTAATTGAATTAAAAAAATTTAATTTATTGTTGCATGGGATGACAGCTTAAACTGTTTAGGCTTATACTTTATTGTCTTTTCACATGAAGTAAACGGATATCTGGCCCATATTTAGAGTTTTGTTTCTTTCAAAATGCTATCTAAAGACTGGTTTCAAAGAACTGGATTTTCGTTAGAGGAAACTTACCCAATTTAAATTTAAATCAAATTCTGAACAAATTAACAGGTAATTGTATTGTATCGACATTTCGATTTGTTTTTTGTTTTATTTTTTATTTAGAACAATGAGTCAATTTAGCTCAGATCGCATGCTAATGAAATATGTGACTGCTTAGTCTATAGCAAAATGTTTTTTTTTGAGAATGCAAAAATTTCCCAAAATTTATTTATTTGACCCGCACAAATTTTGCGCTCTCACAAACAATTTACAGTCCGACTTCTCTTGAAGGTGAATATGGTATCATTTGTGTTATATTATTACTTAAATTTGGGAGAAATTTAATGATTTAAAGTGAAGCGTTTTGCCAAAATAAAAGTTATATTAAACGATCAATTTCTGTCATATAAATTAACTTAAGGTTTAGCTAATTTTTTTTTTTAACAATATGCATTTAATAAAAAAGAATACATATTTTAACGAACGATAATTTTATTATATATTTTATATTTCTAAAGAAAAATGTTGAATTTCAAATTAAAAACAATTAAATTATTTCGTAGAAAGCGCTTTACAAAACTAGAAGATATATTAGAGATCCGATTTCTCGCACACAAATCGATTAAAGGCTACTTAAATAATAGGACCAAAAATACACTGATTAAATTTTAGGAAAATGTGAATATGTTTTATCAAATAGAAATCATATTGAATGCAAATCAATTCAACGTTGGGCCAATATCTTAACAATATACATATACTTAAAGAACGATTACGTTAGTAGTTTTTACTTTTATTAACAAAATCATCTGAAATCTAGTTATATAGAAAACTAAATTATTTTATTTAAAAGGTTCTGCAAAAATAAAAGAATATGTTATAAAGAGAATATTTTTAAAAATATTAAATTAAATGAGTTGAAATACTAAAATATATCGATTAAATTTGATATGAAAAAAACTTTATCATAAGAAGAATGCTTATCAAAGGCTTCAGAACCAAATGACTGAATCGATGCTGATGGATGCGCATCCAAATGAATTTGTGCAAATGTTTGGTTTATCATTTCATATTATTTGATTTCATAATCATTGCATGCCATTGACGCCGCCGCCAGGTGATGATGAATGCCACCGCTTCGATGCGAGTGCAATTCATTCGATGTCCATAAATGGCAAATATAAAAGGCGACACAGAGAGTGGCCAACTGGTTGCCTGGCAACTAATTAGCTTCACGAAAACCAAACCAATACTTTACGATACAATACGGCGACGGTCGAAATGCTGTGGGGATATGTGATGTCCGGAAATGGCAAATGCGTGAGTCCAAATGGAAAGCGAATATTGCATTATGCAATCGAGTGAGTGAGTGAGTGAGTGAGTGGGCGAGAGACGAAAACTAAATCAGCGCAGTGGCTGCACAAACAGCAGAAACAAGTTCCAGCTTCCCAAAAGGAAGCCAGCAAATCTGGTTGCTCGTTTACTTCAATTGCCACGGAAACGCGCGCCTTGCATTGTGACGCCTCTTCGTCCCGCCTTCCTGCCACCGGGCAGCTGTGGCACCTTTGAGAGCGTTGTTGCATTAACTAGAAGAAGCGACCAGAGGCAACAGGCGACAACGGACAGCAGACGACCGACAACAGACAACAGACAACAGACAAGTTGGCAGGCTAAACAAGCAAGTCCAAAGCAGTCAACCGGCCAACAGGCTTGGGGGCCAACAGCTTTGGCCAGCAGCAGGCTCAAGCTCGGATGCAAGCAAGTGAACTGGTTTAAATGGCTTTGAATGTGCGCTCGAATTGTACTGTAGACATCCAGACGTAAATACCCTACAGTCAGCTGAAAAAGTATGTGACCCTCAAGGCTGGGTTGTCAACAAGTGAATCAAGTCTCCAAAATAACTTGTTGATGGCACTATTTTTTTGTTTGCTGTTGTTGAAATTTGTTAAATTCGGCTAAGCTTTAGCTTGCCAATTGAATCGCTTTCATAAGCCAATCAACAAGTCGGATTGCTTGCATTTTTTTACACCTTTCAGCGTAATGCATATTTATGCATTATTATTCTCGGTTTGTTTATGTTGTCATTTAATTGCTTCATGTAAAAAACAAGCTTATCATCAACGCATGCATTTGTGGGTTTCAGTTTCCTATTTATAACCGAAACGAGACTTGTTTACCACTTGACGCCGATTTACAAGTGATCCATAAATGCATTTTGCCTTTATTACTATTCTACTTAAGCTCTTGCAAAAGAAGAATTTTGTTGAGCTTGAACACGAATGAATGGGAGTTGAGAAGTAGGAGTTCGAAAATGAAGATCGTGTCTCCTTTAACGATTGAATTTTATTCTCTTTTAACCTATTTTCCTCTTGGCATAACACAGATTTGTATGTAATAAGAGTTTATATTTACTTATATATAATTAGACATTGTTAATAGCTTATATTGAATATTACTTATAATTATTACTACATTTCATAGCCTAATAAGAAGACGCCCAATATCAAATTTGTTTATACTAGTAGTTTTCTCATCATAAAATGCAAGCTGCGATTTCATCTAATTATTGGTTGTAGTTTTGCATATCTGTTTACATAGTAATTTTAAAATTTGCACACAGCGCCGCAATTCAAAATTTTAATCATACGGAAACGAAATGTTGTGTAAAGCAGCTCAGCATCAAAATATGTATTTAAAAGTATCTTTAAATTGCACTTGAGATAATTCTTCTGCAACTTATAAATAAATCATAATCAAAATATCAATCTGGGTATACTTAATATCCATGTTAAGTATACGATTAGCCTGAGAACGTTTCTCTTCAAATATTTAGTTTGATTGTGGAATGTTTTCATTTCTACAAATATGAAATTGAATTAATATTAAAGTCATTAGTACTTATGAAAGTCCAATAAAATAAATATGAATTTGTCGTTCCCACATATTCCTCACATTGTTCTCCATAAAATTAAGTACAAATTGCCAAATTAGTCTCAACATTTTTTCAGTAATCTAAAATATGTTTACTTGTGAAATTGTGTGAGCAATAAAGTGTTTTAATTATTACTATTATACTTGTTTCTCTTGCAAGATCAGCTAAAATATGAAAATTGCCAAGCAGAGATTTAGTTTCAGCAATTCAACCATTTGAATGCTTCCCCTCTGGCAGCTCGAATTGAATCTCCCTATGGAAGTGTTGGCCACCTAGGCGATGTCAAGTTGTCAACAATAGCAAACTGAACCAAGCCAAAATCCCAACCCAACAACCACAACAACCACATTGACGATTCAAGCCAAATTCCGATACAGATTTTGTTTTCTGTCTCTCTTCAGCTCCCTTGCTGCTGTCTCAAACGCGCGGACTTCGTCTCTCGCATTTGTCGCTGTCGCTGTCGTTGTCGTTGTTGCTGGCTCCCCAAACAGTTAAAAGCAAAATTATTCATTACGATTTCCGCGCTAGCGAGAAAAAAAAAAACAGAAACGAAGAGGAAAAAAACTGAACTGAACTCAACTGAAATGAAATGAAATAAAATAAAACGCGCGCACGCGGACGTGGATTGTGGACAAAGAAAAAGTTTTCCATGAAAATGTTTCAAATGCTCATTTGGCGCTGCTGCTGTTGCTGTGTGTGTGTGGTTAAGGCGTTTTGGGTGTTGGGGCGTTGGCGATGCTGGGGCGTGGCATGACGACTTGCGCGCCGTGCGCCGAGTGCCAACAATTGACTTGGAATAAGTTTTACATTGAAATGATGCCAATTTGTTGCTCTCACTGTTCGCTTGGCTGTTATTATTATTGTTGTTGTTGTTGTTGTTGCTGTTGCTGTTGTGTGTTACAGTTGGCGATGCTTAAGCTGCGACACTGCCGCAGATAATTTGCGGCGATGTTGTAATTTTTCTGGTTAAACTTTTGCCAGTAAACAACTTGAGGCGTTGTTGCAGTTCCAAGCATACCATTGTCATCGTCATCGCCAGCGGGCTGCGATTGCGATTTGAGACTGCGTCTCTGTTGTTGCTGTTACTGTTGCTGCTGGAAGCTGTTTTTGCGCGACGTTAGCCAGCCACTTCATTTTATTGTTATTGTAATTTATTTCCTAATTTCGCTTACGCAGCAACAACGAAAGACAGCGCCTTATGCACTTGTGTGCCTGAACCATGCCCAGACACTAATCCAACAGCAGCCTTCATTATCCCGCCACTTGTTGCCCCATTGTTGTTGTTGTTATTGTTATTGCTGTTGTTGTTGCCTCGTTACTGGCTGCCACAGCGCCGTTGTTCTACGTCAAAAAACTTATGGCCGAGTGCTCAGTTCAAAAAACTTTCTTTAATTTTAATCAAAAAAGTTGGTTGTTGCTTTTTGGCGGGCAACAAAACGCGTTTAATTGGACAAGGGAATACTTGGCTACCAGCAGAGCACACCCACAACAACAACAACAGCGTCTAATAATGCAACAGACTAGTAAATACCCTCTAGAAAAAGAGGCCTAACAAATTAGTACCAATTCTCATATTAATATACTCACTATTTTGTACTCAAATTCTTTTTTAAGCTAAGCAACCATTCATTGAATTTTATGTACAATTCTGATAAATTTTTGAAGGGTGTAAAGCATAAAAAACACAAAGTGTTTGTTGCTTTGCACAAATGTTTTAATAGAGTGAAGCACTTTAAAAATAATTTAAGCAACGCATAAACGAAAATGGTTTGAGTACCAATCCAAATGAAAAGTTTCTAAGGCTGTAGTCTAACAATAGTAATGGAAATTGAACGCAAAAACTTTGACAATATTGCAAACTGAATTCATCGATTTAAATGCGAGCTAAAAATTGAAGCATTCAAATGCTTGCAAATTACCTGAGGCAATATTTGAGATTTTTGCTTAGTCAGCGGCCTGAAAACGCATTCAACCGCATTGCAAACAACTCACAACTATGCCACAAAAAAAAAAAGAAGAAAAAAGAGTAAGGAGAAAAGAAAAATAACGATTACAACTATTTGCCACAAGAAAGTGTGTAACTGACATTACGCATTTTTGACTTGGGAAGGGAAATGGAACTGAAACCGAAACTGAAACTGAAACTGAAACCGTAAGCAAATAAGATTGAAGTGGGGGAGGAGAGCAGAGGAGGACTATACAAAATGCCAAACGCACAAAAAGACAAGGCATAATAAACACGGCACACTGGAAATACTCAGGCACAAAACACAACGCAAATTGCCCAGTCAAATGAAAAACTATTTAAATGCAATTGCTGGCCAAGCGTCGATTTGCTCACTGAATATTCGAGTGCGCAATGAAAATATTTGGTGAAGAGCCACCCGCAACCACGCACCCAGCCCCCACCCACAAAAAAAAAAAACCGAAACCGAAACAGAAACATCTATCCAAAACTCAGTTCACGAACACGAAGCAGAATCTACCCCGGGAGCTAGAAGTCAGTTAGCAGATAGTAGAAGTTCCGCTATCAGTGCTGCATCCGGTGCTCCGACTGCGAATGTGCCAGAGAGCAAGAGCAAGAGAGAGAGAAAATAAGAGAGAGAGATAGATAGATAGATAGAGAGAGAGAGAGAGAGAGAGTGCAGGAAAGTGTGGGCAGGATAATGGAATTGTTGGGAGTTTAGTAGCTTAGGTCATTATGTTCATTTGTTGTTTCTCGTTTTTTTTTTTGCTTTTTTTTGGGATGCAAGCGGTTAGCTGTAATGCTAGTGGCTGCCACTCAAAGTCGAAAATATGAATAAATAAGACCACTGAGTGTGCGAACCAATTGAAGGCGCCTGCTTAACGGCGGTAACCTAGTAACAAACGAGGATGAGCATCATCACACAAAACCTCATCATAAATGCGTTACGTTCGAGTTAAGCTTTAAAGTCCACTAGATATGCCTTATTATTAGCAACTTCTCGAGGGTATTTCTGCGCAAAACAACATTTTACTGCTCGCTCCGAGATTTGAATTTGGAACGGGCATTAAATTGAGGTATTTTTCTATGAAAATTACATTTATTTTTCTACCTTTTGCATATATTTATTATCACTATTTTTATTTAGCACTATCACTATGTTACAATATGCATAAATATATCGGACGTGCATATAATAAATATCAAAAGTATATTGAAATTTAAAAGGAATTTTGTTGCGACTAAATAAAAGTTACTTAAGAAATACTTTAGTATAGTACCGACTTACTACGGACCTTAGTTACTTTGTCTGTCAAATTGGAATGTGTAATCTATATTAATTTGGACTCTATATAGCAACATAATTTAAAATAATTTGATCATTTTTTTTCGTCATTTCATAAAGAAATAATATTCAACAAGAAAAACCTGCTATACTATTTAAACATTTAACTTCATGTAAGCAGCGTTTTAATTTGTTAAGAGACTTTTCAATAACATATGAATAATTTATATTTAGTAACAAAAGAATAATAAAAAAGTATAAATATTTCACTTGGAATACAAATATTACGTTATTGTGTTTTAATTTGTAAATATATTTTTAAATATCTTGGAAATTATCTTAATTTAATAATCAGACATGAATGTCAAGAAGAGACCATTCGGATAACAAATATCAAAAGATGTAATTTAATTTCAAATATGTGAATCCAATGAGAAATAATTGCGTATAAGTTTTGTAATGTAGTTTGTGTTGTTATTAATACTTTGATGCGTTTGCTTTGAATAACGAAATGTTTGCGAAATCAAAGAGTGTGCTGATGACGTGCAGCACACGTCACGTAAAACATTTTCACGCATTTGCACACACACACACACACACACATACACAGACGACTGTTCACATTCAGATTGAGACATATGAATCGTATACAATATATATGGCAGACAGATGAGTACGGACAGATCCCCAGAATGACCCACACTCCGTTTTGGAATTGGTATTTTGGCAATTTGCTTTTAACCAACATGAAGCTCATTTCAGAAATGAATTTTTATCTGAGCTTGGCACCGCGACTCATCATCATCATCGTCGCAAGTAGCAGTCGATGGCGGAGGAGGAAGCGAAGAGAGGGGAACAAAATAAAAACAAAAACGCTGCAGGCGTCAACATAAACACAGGCATCAGGCGAGCTCTGCTGTGTGGGAAACCGTGTAAGCCAACAGACAGCCGCATCCGCAGTCTCTCCACCCCCACCCCCACTCTTCCCTTCCCCCGCGTGCCATATTCTTTCTGAATCCGCATGCGAATCCCGCTGGTTCATGCCAACCAATTCCCAAAGCTCATACCCTGGACGCAGTCAAGTGTGCAACACTTTGGGCGCTCCGCCAACTCCGAATACTTCGTACTTATTTATTTATTTCTTTTCGTTTATTTTCATTTTTTTTCTCTCGCTCCACTCTCATTCCCTCTATGCGTATATCCCGGTTCCCGATTTCCCGCTTCTCTGGTTCCCAGTTCCCAGTTTGTGCAGCTCGCATCTCTCTCAGTGATTCGAGTTGAGTCACTCACTCAGTCAGTTAACGTTTCCTGCCCCAGCAATTATATCACTTCCCATCGCCGACAACTGGCAACTGGCAACTGGAGCTTCAGCTTCAGCGTCAGCTTCAGCTTGGGCCACTTTGGGCTGCCACTGCGTTTCACTCGTGCGTGCAAAATTTAAGCTAATTTGCTGAATTTTTTTTCTTTCTTTCTTTTTGGTTGCTTTCTTCTTGCTGTTTTCTGTGTTTTTCTTCTTGTTGTTGTTTTTTTTTTCGTAAGTATTTTTCTGGGTGTGTGTGTGTTTTTTTTTTGCACCCGCCTAATTTTGTTAATTGCATGTTGGATTCGCTTTTTACTCGCTTTCTTGGTTTTCTTTTAATTTTGATTTAATATGAAAGCCTCTTAAATGCCACTGACATAATGCAAGCAAACTTCCGAACTGCCAACTGCCAACTCCCAAAACTGCCAACTGCCAATTCCCATTTCCCATTTCCCAACCAACACGCCTAAACGGTCGAAAAAATAAAATGCGGCAGCGGAAGAGAAGAATTTCAAAAGAGGAGAAGCTTTCGCACATCTTTTATCACTTGGTCGATCATCCGTAAAATCATACATATTAAATAATTCATCATGTGAATTCAAATTAATTACCATAAAATGTAACTTTACACATTTCACTGCCAAACGATTTTCATTTATTTCCGTCTACAAATGCGAGTAAGCGAGCATGATGATCTCCATACTTTAAAGTTTGGATTAAGCTGAATAATTGCTATGCATAGTGGAAAATCAAAAGTCTAATAAGCAAAAGATTTGCTAGCATTGAAATAAATTGTATTCCTCAAAGCTTCAAAGTAATTCGTTAACTTAAACTTCCATTTTCTTGAGTATATTTAAGAAGAGTATTTAAGCAACGACGTTTTGATGAATTTATGCACTCAACACTCAACACTCGCACTCACAGCTGATGTTGGTGGAGAGGAAGCAGTTGGCATTAAATTATTTCGACTAATTTGCTGAAAATGATATTTGGCAACGCTCATTACTTTTATTTTATTAAAATAGGAGCGGGCATTTTTCAAGGCGCATTTCTTAAACTCAATGGAGCGCATATGAATCAAATGTGTGTGTGTGAAGTCTGCGTGTTAATATTTTTGACACAGTCAACGTAGCTTCCTGGCCAACATGTGGTATGAGTAATGTGTAGCCAAGAAAGCACCTACATAAATAATAACAGACTGTTTGTTCGCGCTGTGTTTGCTGTCAACTCCCTAGTATAATGTATAATGTTTATTTAAAATTCACTTCAAATGTAATTATATTAAGAAACATCTTTGAATTAGTTGAGATTACAAATGAATTTCGTTTATACTGTTTATAGTAAAGTTTAGTTGCTGGTAGTTAGATTGAAAGTTAATTAACTTTAGCTTGGCGAAACTAACGAAGAGAAATCAATAATTGTAACTTGTCATTTGCAACTTTTAATTGAAATGAGAAAATAATCGAGTGCGTAATGCGTTCGTGACAATGAACAGAAATCATCTACGTTATTGTTAAACACTTCTTGGCATTGCATTCGCTCCCTTCACTTTATTTTATCTTTGTCTTTTGCTTCGGCCAATTGCAGTTCTGGCCAAACGCAAAAGCAAATGCGAAAAATATAGAGTGAAAGAGAAGAGGGAAGACATTTGGTGCTGTTGCTGCTGCTGGCAAAGGATAACGATTTATGTAAAATTGGCAATTTAATTTCCTGCGCCCCTGCGAAAAATGCAGCACGCATTTCGACAGGGCAGCAAAACGAGCGTTTTCAACTCGATGCTAATATTCAAATGATGGTACTAAAAACATACGTACATACTCGTAACTTTGCTAACTGAGGAGGCAGAGTGTGTGTGAAAGGGGGAGAGAAAGGGAGAAGGAGGTGTAGTGAGCACTCGAAATGAACTAACGCAAATGAAATTTCATTTTCAGTGGAAAATTTACGAACGCATTAAATTTGCAAACCAAATAGCAGGCGCAAAGTGCAAACCTTTCGGGCACAGGAAGTCAAAGTTCGAACAACAGCAACAACAACAGCAACAAGGACAATAACAGGACAATGTCTTTCTGAAGAGAGAGAGAGAGAGAGAGAGAGAGAGAGAGAGAGAGAGAGAGAGAGAGAGAGAGAGAGCGTGAGAGAGGGAGAAGCAGAGCGAGGCAAAAGCAAAGTTAATGGCAGCACGTAGCCAACACCGACACCGACACGGACACGGACACAGACACGGACTGAGACACACGGCGGATGCGAGAACAAGGGCGCCAAAATGTAGGACAAACGTTGCCATCGCAGCTTTACAGCATCGTCCAGCTCCAGCATCGAGCATCGAGCATTCGAGCAGCTTCAGCTCCATCTCCAGCTTCATGCCCAGCTTGAGCTCCATGGCCAGCTTCGCTTTTGAGTCGTTACTCGAGTTCAGGTCGCAGGCGAGGTCTTGGGCTTTTAATAATACACTTTTCTATTTGGTGCCCGCTTTTTACATTTTTAATGAAATTATTTTCAACAATTTATAATTGCCACGAGCAGTCAACCAACCCGGCACATCAGTGGCAAGCAGAGAGCCGTGGCCCACAGCCAGCCAGCCCGTTGCGTTTAGTTAAATGCACCCCGGGGAGAGTTTTGTGCCCCAACAAATTTATATGAATTATACGATACGATACGATATGTATGCCTCTCTTTTCCTTCTTCTTCTTCTTCTTGTATCTGGCCAACAATTTACATGACCTCCAGTCTTTCGAACTTGCCTCCAAGACTCTCTGGCTGCTTTCTCATTTCGCCCATTTTAGATTCTTGGCACTTGCAGTGTCGACTCCCACGGTGCTTGTTGTACTAAGCAGTTAACAGTTAGTAGAAGCGCCGTGTCCGCCGTTATAATATCGCACAAGGTGCGCTATTTATAGTCAAGGCAGATAAACACTGGCATTATCATACAAATCAACTGCAAAGTAATTCATTAATTTGCATCATTAGCGTCGAATTTTCCTACATTCTGAAAATTGCTTCAACTGCGCAGCAGTTTAATTGTATACTCGGAAGAAATCAGAAAGATAGAAATCATATCAATCGTATATATTGTATTACAATTTGTCAAAAACATCTAGCTACTATCTAAACTATATTTCTCCGTTAAAAACGAGTTGTAGAATTATGATTTTTTACTTAATTTATAACATAATTATTACGTTATTATAATATAAAATATTGTATATGAGTAAACATTTTGGTCATTGTTTAAGTATCCGATATTATTGTATCGATATTTGACACCATCTTTCAAAATGTCAGTCTTCGATTTTCGACAGAATCGATAACTCAAATCGATTGTTGAGCCATTGCTTTCGTTGACAGCATTAAGTGAAAAGCTAAAAATACGAGAAGCAGCTCCAAGATTTTTAGTTTGTTAACTTTTATCTAGTTTTTCAAAAAAAAAAAAAGAAATGGCTAACAATCGGTTCGGTTTATTATTCGAGGACGATGATGACAAGACCGTCGTACTTCCTCTATCCAAGAAGGTATCCGTTGTGGCCGGAAAAAAGACATCCGTGGATCGTCCATTTGTAGAAAACGTGAAGAAAACTGAAATGGAGAACAAGTCAGGAGTTCTAAACAAAAACAATGCGGGACAAAAGGCAAATGCTGGTGCCAGCATTGTGGTGAAGCAGCAACGCTCTGCAAGTTTAAGTGTCAACAGCAACACTTTGGCCGAAAACAATTGGCCCGATTACAACAATGAGGTTGGCAAGCGTCCGGGCAAGGCATATTCAGCACGTTACCGCAAACAGGAGAAATGCGGTAGTCGCAAACGTGAGTTTGATCGCCAGTCTGGATCTAATAAGACTGGCGTGAAGGCCGTGGAGAAACGCAAAGGCGGTGGCGCACATAACTGGGGATCTGTGAAGCAGGGCATCGATGACCTCAAGCAGGTGGACATGGACAATGAGGACTCTGGCAATGAGGCAGCTGTTGCCGAGCCTTTAATCGATGATACACACAAGCAAATGGGTCTCGATGAGTGGAAGGCTCTCAAGGAGCAGCGTCCCAAGCCCAATTACAATCTACGCAAAGCTGGCGAGGGCGAGAACAACGCGGAATGGCGAAAGATGATTGCTTTGGCCAAAAAGAAACAGTTGAACGCTAGCAAGGATTCGATCAAGCTCAACTCCAGTCTTGGACGTAAAACTGCTGAGGAGAAGATGCTCCAAGGTGGAGCAGAGTCTGTCGTTACTAAGGGCAAAAAGCGTCGCTCGAAGCTGGTGCCATTGAAAGCCATCTAGAACAAATATTTTGCCAGTCTTGTTTAGATTATAGATAAATACTAATAAATAAAAATAATTGAAAATATCAACGCAAACTTTATTTTTTATATTTAGCTGATAAAGATTATTATTTCTAATAGCTATAAAATACAATATAGTATTTACCTAAGAGTATTTACTTGATCCATTTCATGTTTGCTGCTTTGCCAAAAAGTTGTACTTTTTTAATGCATTGTTAGATAGTTGAATACTTTTCTTTATAGCTGTCAAAGGTATGAAGAACGTTGTTATTTTTTTACAGATGGAAATTCTAAACCAAAGAAGAATTCATAAGCATTTTGAGACAAATCAAAAAAACTGTTTATTAATTTTTGTTCACTCTAGAATGCCTAGGAAAAAACATCAACTTGCACATAACTGTAAGGGAGCGTGTAGTCTGAAATAGTCAGTTGACTTTTGCAGCTCCAAAAAGTTAGTTCGTTTACAATTTAATAATATTTAAATTGTGAACATAAAAAATAGTAAATATTGTCCCTGGATTTTGCATAAACAGTACAACGAGTTCGCAGTATTGATCAAAAAGGTTTCTGAACCACATTCAGCTTAGCAATATATATATATTCGAATAATTTAACCATTGCAGTTATGAAGGACTTTGCCGAATTGCAGACAATGTTCAAAAGTGCCGTTCCAAATAGCGAATCGATGATGGAAACCGGAAGTGGCGATGATAATCCAACATTGGAGCGCAAAGACGCATCTGAAGCTGATGTTGCTGTTGCTGTTGCTGCAACCGATGTGGCTGTTGCAACCGATGCGGTCGCTGACAAGGTAGAGCGTGAGGAACGTGATGTGGCAATTTGTACCCAAGAACTTGGTGTCCCCGAACCTGAACAGTGCAGCAATGTGTTGCAGGATGATGGCGGCGCTGTGATGCCCGAGGTGCTAGTCAAGCATCCGTTGCAGTATGTGTGGACACTGTGGTATTTGGAGAACGATCGCACCAAAACGTGGGAGGATATGCAAAACGAAATCACTAGCTTTGATACTGTCGAGGACTTTTGGAACCTCTACAATCACATCAAGCCGCCGTCAGAGATCAAGATGGGCAGCGATTATTCGCTGTTCAAGAAGGGCATACGCCCCATGTGGGAGGATGTTGCCAATCATAATGGTGGTCGTTGGGTGATTGGACTTAATAAGATATTGAAGGATGATTTGGACAAATTGTGGATGGATGTGGTTAGTACTTTTACTCTTTTATCCCTCTTATAGTTGACCAAAGAAACGTCTTGGAATTTTCAGTTGCTTTGCCTGATCGGCGAAGTGTTTGATCGCTATGATGAGATTTGCGGCGCTGTTGTCAACATTCGTGGCAAGAGCAACAAAATCTCGATCTGGACTGCCAATGGCGATAACAAGGAGGCAGTCCTTGAGATTGGGCACAAGCTGCGCGATGCTCTGCGTCTGGGACCGCAGAATTTGTTGCAATATCAACTGCACAGGGATGCCATGACCAAGCAGGGATCCAATGTCAAGACAACTTTCACCTTGTAGACTCACAAAATTATGCAAAAGTTATGCACACACACATTGTTTACAGTTTCGCAGTTTTAGAGTAGCTTTGTTAGTTTTAATCGTGTTAATATCGTGCTGAGACATCAAACACAACAAACATCATTAAACATCATCAAACATCGACCGGACGCTAAGTAGTAGTATAGACACACAACATATGGATACACACACATGCATACATACATATTTGTTTATGTATATGTTTATGAAAATTAATAAAGTTTAATCGATTCACACTGTGAATCTAGAATATGAAGTGGCAAACTTTGTTAAATATATATTATAACTATTTGAAGGAAAATTTATTATATTATCGCATCGTGATAGAGAAACTTTCAAATATATATTACTTATATAACAATTTTCAATAATTTATTCTTAGTAATATATATAATAATATACATATATGTGTATATTTATTCGAGATACTTTCCTATAGATTATCTTTCATGAAGATACTTGCATAAATAAATGTTCAGTTACTAACTGAATTATAAATACCAAATTTGAGAAAAAAAAAAAGAAAGATACAATCGAATTATCCGCGACCAATTTTCAATAAAACCATATTCTTAAAATATACCAAATTTATTTACTAAAAAATCACTTAAATATACTAAATGAAATATTTGGTATATTGATATAGTATTTCAATAAAAATATACCGAAGATCACAAAATACAAGACAGTACTGCATTCAAAATATACCAAAATCTACCAGATTGTTAGTCAAAGCAGCTAAGTATTTTGGATTGTGGCTTAGAAGCAAATCTTTATAAATAACTTTTAATATATATAGATAGTATTTTCCTCTTTTTTTTACGCTAAATATGGGTCTTACCCATGTTACTCGAATGATTTGTAATAAAATGTATATAATTAAAATAGCTTGTTAATTTTGTCAGGAATACTTGAATTACAATTGAAATTTTCAAATTTGACCTTTAGACAAAATACTTAAGCTAAATTTAGCTGAACACTGGGATGACTAATTTTAAATAAGCACAGGTTAAGTACCAAACAATCGACGTAGGATGCGAAGAGTGATATTTGTGGGGAGTGAGGGGCTGGAGGGGGAATCGTTAACTCTTCGGTCCTAATACATATGACACAGGCAATGGCAAGACCGTGTAGCAGTGTTAACATTGCGGTAAAGATAACGAACTCGTGTTTGCTGTCCTGCCACTTATTGTTATTGCATTTGCTCATGTTATTATTGTTGCTGTTGTTGTTGTTGTCATTATCTGTTGACAGCGGTAGCAGCAGAGTTGAAGCTGCAGCCACGAGACCCTTATCAAAGTGAGAGACGCGTCACATTATTGAGCTAAATCAGTTGAACGGACATACAACAAAAACAGCGAGCAGAGCACACAAGAACAATACCAATTTAGACGCTCGTTGCGAGCATTGATCGAAGTGCCAAATACTCCGTATTTTTGTCGAGTTTCAATCAATAACATATTATGTTGGTAACTATGTGAGACAAGAATGCGATAAAAGAAAAGATTGGCCTAAAATAAAAATTGAGACGATTTACAGGGTATCACAATCTGTGTCTTCCATGGACCAATACTTACGTTCATATGCTTGCGTGAGAGTGATCGAATTGGGAGATATCCAGTAAGTATTCTAATATATAAATCAATAATATTTGAGGCTACAAAGTTGCAATTAAACGAGACAAATTGGAGGATTTTCATTAAATCGACGTTGCCAAGCTTAACAGACTATCCAAAAGTTTGTATAATAATATTATTTGCACTTAAGTGAAATAAAAGAAAAGATTCTCTTTAAATCAAAATTGCAAAGTTTTACAGGGTATCACAATGTGTGTCCCAAAGTCCAACATATTCATATCCATGTCACACTCAGCTAGCAAAAAAGCAATGGAGACGGTCGGTAGTCAAGAGGTTAAGGCATATTTTTGGCATTTCTCGTAGCTCATTAAATTTTAATGGCCATACAATCATATCAATCAAACGAGCTTATAATGTCTGCTCTCACGGCGGCTCATTGCAAATGTCAACCGTTGGCAATAATTTGCTTAGATGCCTTTTAATAGATGTGCCAGCAAGTGATATCGGCTGACAGTTATCGAAATACATTTCCAGTTCCAAAGAGTTTGAGCAGCTTCTTTAGCGTTTTTAATTGTGGATTATCTTTCAGGCTGCTTTTAATTTTAATGTCCAAGTGCAATTTAGTCATCTGCTAACTAAGTTCTATTTATTTGTTGTGTATTACATTCATTTTAAAATTATATGCAATGCAACTGTCAAAATTGGAGCAGACCAAAAAACGAATAAGAATGGAGAAAAACAGAAAACTACGTAGAAAAACTGCTGTGAAAATACAAAAGGTGGAAGCGAAAAAGTGACAAAAAAAAAAAGGAATTGTTAATGCTCACAATTTGCACAAAGAAGCTTTACAAAACAGGGCGCTGAAATGCAGCCACTTAGTTCATGAATATGCATGTTGTGTGCTTACTATGCACACTAACAACAACAACAACATATGTGTGTGTATGTATGTGTGTGTGTGTGTGTGCTATTAGTAGCTGTCACTCGTTACATGTATGCGCATTCTGTTGTCCCTCCGACTGTCTGTCTGTGTGTCGTTGCGGTCCTTCGGCTGGTAGCCATGTCCTGTGCGCGCATTTTTGCCACTGTTTACTATTAAATTAGCATATGAAAGAGATGCGAGCACACATTGGCACACACTTCAAACACACACACATACACATCGACACATAAATACATATACATACGGTCAGTCATGTATGTAGTTCGTCGGTCGTATGTTAGCTGAGAATTCGGCCAAATGTTTGACGGAGATCCATCATGCGAAACTAGCAAAATGCGTGGATATTATTTGTGTGTTTGCCAGGCGCATACACACATACACACATACATGCATACATACATTCGTAGTTACATAATGTATCTATGTATGCATTTGTCTATGCACACAAATAAAAGCACTTGCCAGCTGCGCTTTCATCAAAAGCGACAGCGGCGTATTTCGTATTTTTCCAACTGCTCTCGACTTTCGAAATTGAAATCGGCTTTAAAGAGCTACAAACCAAAAACACATAGAATTAGTTATGAGCCATGCGTATACTTAATTAGCACACTGTGCACACTTACAAAAATGTTTACAAGACTTTTCGGTTCGATTTCAAATACAATAATACAAAACTTGTTAATTAAGAGGCAGGAAATGATGGCAGGGAAAACTTGTTGCAACTTTAATAAGCACTCGCATCTAAGTACAGCAAAGTTCATCATTGTTAGGCATATCAAATTTGAGTTAAGTGCAAAGTAATTGGCGACTTCTTGGAAGTGATTTCACAATTTACGAGATGCAGTGACAATCCTCACGCCAACACTGGCCAATCCAATGCTCCAGTCGCTTGCAGAATTGATGGCATTTGGGGAAGTGTGGATGATAGCGTGATCGCTCCTGGCAGAGGCCACGATCCATGCTAATTGCCCGCGACTTGATCGAGGCTGTTCCCAGTGGCTTTGCTGTTGTCGTCGCATCCGATATAAAGATCTCCTTCTCCTCGTTCCCCGCTGAAGCTGGCTCTGGCCCTGGAGCAGCCGCTGGCTCAGGCGCTGGCTGTGGTTCCGGTGCTGGAGCTGGAGCTGGTGCAGGAGCTGGAGCTGGTTCTGGTGCCGCACTTGCCTCACGTTCCAGTCGCCGTGCCATGCCAGCGCTCAGGCTGAGGCACAGACAAAGGCTGAGTAACAAGATTGAGAGTAAACGCATATTTTTGTCTTCTCTTTTTTTGGGTTTCACGTCTTGAATGCTGCGAATTTCAATCGCGACTGCGACACTTGATTCGCCCTCAATGCGTAATTCCAGCATTCATAGATTCATATCGCGTATCAGGCGCCTCAAGGTCAGAGGTCAATTCTAATCATTGGTGCCGCGACTTAGTTTCGATTGCCATTGCAAAACATCACAAAATGTAAGGCAAACGTATTTAGTTCGTCACGATGATCGGATTGGCGATAACTGTGCTAAATGTTTATACTCACAGTTCCTCAACGCAATCTGCGCACGCTATGTAAATCTTAAAATTTCTAGAGTATAATTACAAATCGACATTCTTTCGAATTATACATTGTATTTAATTATTTTTTTTTTTGAATTTGATTTTTAAATTTTATTAAATTTTATTAAAATTTCTGAATGAAATTTATCCAATTATACATGAGTATTTTAATTTTTTTTCCTATTATGAATTCTTGTTGTAATTTTATTCAAATTTCTGAATGAAATATATCTAATTATACATGATTATGTTAATTTTTTTTCCTATTATGAATTCTTGTTGTAATTTTATTCAAATTTCTTAGTGAAATTTATAGCAAATGAAAATGGATTATACATTTTTGCTTTCACTTATAATACTTTTAAAGTTTAAACAGCTAACCAATTAATCTAAGAAAACGGCCCAACATAACATGCCAATTTAACTTTGATTACATTAAGAAGTCAATAAATGATATAGAAATAATAATACTTCAAGATTCAAAAGTTATATGATTAACATAAAAACATATAAATAATAAGTGGTGTTATTTTTGTATATCAAGATTTCATTACTAGCTAAACTAGTATAACACTTTTTGACGTCACAAATGACACAATAATTTTACGAGGTAGGCGGCGATTCACATTTGTGTGTTGTGTACATCAACTCGTGTGATTTGTGTGTACATCAAATCAGCTTATTAACTGCCACATGGTCATTTCATGGACACAACAACAACAAGCAATCATCAATTCTATTGCTTATCAGCGGCAATTATTAAGAAATATTCTATCGCTGAAAAACACATATACACTCACTTATTCGGCGTGTATATAAAAGCCTCAATTATGTTAACACATGCATACATATATATAGTATATACGTATGTATATATAGTATAAGGAAGTAGCAGCTGGAGCAGCAGCAAAGACCAAGAATTGGGAGCAGGACCATCAAAAATGTTGAGCTGGTAATTTATGCGGAAATTTGATTTTTATGTGCTCGAATGTTTAGAGGCTGCTGCTGTTGCTGTTGCTGTAAAGTAAGTAAAATTGATGGGCGACGGACAAGGCAGTTAAAGGAACATCAAAATGCTTTGGCGCGGACTGCCAACGAATATTGCGGGCTAATTTTTGGCACTCAACCGAACTGGCATACAAACATACTTACATACACGGAAACGCATAAAAGTCCATTTGCTTTAAAATGCAAAAACAATAACAATAATCATAATAATAATACACAATAACAATAACGACAACGACAACGTCAACGAGAACGAAAACGAGAACGAGAATCAGCAGAAGAAGTGGATGGAGAAGGTGGAACAAACAGTCAAATGTATGGCTCGATGAGTGTTCTTCTCTATAAAGAACAGCTGCCAAAACAACTTTGGAATGTTTGCCAATTGCTACAACTCTCTCTCTCTCTCTCTTTCTCTCTCTCTCGCTCTTTGCACCCTTTTCTCATTTCCACTTTCACTTTCCACAGCTGCTTCGGCAGCAGGAGGAAGTCAATAAAAATAATGCAATACAAAGTTGCGGCGATTTGCCAGCCACATTACATCAATATATTTTGTAGTAGCAACTCCATTAGAGGCTATTACGAAACTGCAGTTCGCATTATTTACGAGCAGAGTATTGAAATGTTATCTTATTTAAATATTCGCCACCTGACATTACTTTTCATTGACATCTGGATGGGGAAATAAATAAACACTAAGCTGACAATAACACTGGACATCATTTAAGTAATTTTAACTACCTACGAATTGTCATACTAAAAAAAAGAAGTATTAATCCATAGTTGAGTGTGCTGGACTTTTTTATACCCGCATCTCATTTATAAAAGTATACTAAACATATAGATAGTATCCCTATCTTTTTAAGTCTCTGATGTTCTGTGTTTCATACGAACAGACGGGCAGACAGACGGACAGACAGACGGACAGACAGACGGACAGACAGACGAACAGACGGACAGACAGACGGACGGACAGACAGACATACGGACAGACAGACGGACAGACAGACGGACAGACAGACGGACAGACAGACGAACAGACGGACAGACAGACAGACAGACGGACAGACAGACAGACGGATAGACGGACAGACAGACGGACGGACAGACAGACAGACGGACAGACAGACAGACGGACAGTCAGGCCATGGCTATATCTCGGCTGTTGGCGCTGATCAAGAATATATATACTTTATGGGTTCGCAAATACCTTTTATAATACCCATCTACTCTATGGGTAGCGGGTATTAACAAAAACCACATTTCTATCTCATGTCTGACGGACGACACACATAAATCAATGACTCTATACATTCTCAATTTTCCATTTTCAATTTAGCAATTGCTGCTGGGAGAAAAAGCGCAAGACCATTCAGAATAGCACTTGAGGCGTCAATAGCAAATTGATTTGGTAAACCACAAAGTCAGAGCAAAGACAAAGTATAATCTCAATTGCTTTTAAATTTTGTCACAAAAAAAAAACAAAATAAAGAAATAAAATAAAAAACAGAAAATCGAAAACGAAAGAAAGCCGACGCAAAATCATACAAAAGACTGCCGTTTAAACGATTTAATTCCGTTACCGGAAATGAAGCAGAATAATCGTTAAAAATAAACAAATAACAAGAAAAGCTTCAAGGAAAGTACACTAAACTAACAGACTAGGCGACTAGCGAATGCTCTGCTCATTGAATTGCAATATTCGGTTATATCTAAAAGTTCTCTAGTATACTTGATATATTTTTAAAGAATGTTTTTGCAAAGAAATTCTATTTGTTAGACTAACTGAATGAAAAGGTGAACAAAGCCGAAGAGTGTTGTAGAAAAATTCGTTCAACTTGTTGATGGCCTCGACTGATGGTCAGGAAAAGATATTATCAGTGGGGCAACTTTTATGTATTTTTTCTCCTTGTTGTCGTTGTTGTTGTTGTTGTTGTTGTTCTTTCGCTTACTTGTTTTCGTTGTTGTTTTTCGTTTTTGTTTTTGTTGGCTTTAATTAAAAAAGTTTCTTTTTGGTGTTCCTGACTTCTAAGTTTGTCATGGCGACTGACAGACGAAACTCGTATGTGCCTCCAACATTTAAATATATATATACTGTATATGCCGATAAACTTACTTACGTATATGCATCAAAATCAGTTACTATATATATGTAAGTATATGGTGTACATATATGTAAGAATATTGTTTTTGATTTGATGCTTTTACTGTTTGTTTGGCAAATGTTATCAAAAATGTTTCATAACTTTAATAATATGCTCATGCTCATGAGCGCACAAAGGCAACGCCTGAGTCCGCATCGTTCTGACTTCCTTTTCAGATAAAAGAAATATGTTAATCAAAAGCAAAATCAAAAGCAATACTCATACAGCACAGCACAGCACAACATCGCAATCTCATTCCTTGCTTTTGTATCCCCAAACCGTCAACCGAGGAGCATTGTGAAGTCGAGCAATCGCGCAATGCGAGAGCCAAACAAAAATATAATTTGTTTATGCATGTTGATTTAATTAAATTTTCAAACATGTGCATACATTTGTACACACACACACACACACACACACACAGACACATGGAGTATTTTGAAATTCGCTTTCATGCTGCCAACTGACGCTGACTTCCAAAGAAATCACTCAGAGAATATCGAAAGAGTGCGAGAGTCACATTAACATTTAGCAACAGCAACAGCAAAAGGAAAACGAATCCCTTGCTCAACAGAAAACATAATATACAAAAGAGCAGCAGCAGCATGAACCATGAACAAACAAGTTATTCGGGTACTCTAGTCAATTTTCCAATTAAAGTTGTGACTCTCTGTTTAAGAATCACATATTCCATAGTTAGTTTGTTAGGCAATCAAATACTCTGGCTTGCATATAGAAGTAAATATGTTTGGTTGTTATGGCAGGAGAACTATGGACAGCAAGAAAAATATCTCTCATTGTATTGTGGAAATCATATAAAGGTAATAAAACCGACAAAACTCAACGCATATCATACAAAATTCAGAATTCCCCATGAGAAGCAATTGCTTGTTATAGGGACCACGAATACATATACATACGTATGTAAGTAGGAACATAGTAGTTACAAAGTGGTCACAAGACCGAGTACTTGAATGCCGAAGAGCAATAAATTGCTTCACATTGTTTGTCCATACTCTAAATGCATTAAGGGTATTTTTGTTCAGCAAATGAGCTTGCCTTCTAAACTATCTAATTGAGGTAAACATTAATTATTTCCAGAAATATGGTTTAATTAGTCGGTCAACTAAAAGAAAGGTTTAAAGATTGACTAGAATGTCTTAAGCAACTGAATTAAAAACTTAATAACTGTTTGATGCTTACCTACATAAAAAGAATGTATATCAATATTATATAATTTCAAATAAGTAAATTAAATAAATATAAAAAAATTGAAAATAATTCTTACTTTTTATAGACTTACTAATTAGTAGGACTTTGTGAACTTCTCGAAAATATTATCTAGCATGAAGTTGTGAAGAAAAGAAAGCACTAATTAAATTTTTGCTTTATGCATCTTGTCATACTTTCACTACGAAAGAGCACATTGCAAATACGAACAAGTGTAGATGTTTTTTTTTCCTTTTTGACTTTTTGTTTGTGATCTGAGTATGAACGTTCATGACGAGATATGAGTGTGTCCTGTGTGTGTGTTGAAATGTTGATGGCTTGAAAAATGCATGACTTTGGCTATGCAATTAAAATGGACAACAACGAATCGTTGATGGCCATAACGATTCTGACGCGTTGACAGCACATTGATGTGGGTCCATCTACATACTTCTCGCAGTCACTGTCATTACGTATACGAGCTCTCTTGTGTTCAGCCTTATTCAAAGTGTGCCTGGCCAGACGTTGGCCATTTCGTTTGTGACTTCAATCGAAAGGAGTCAAACGCAATGCCATTCTCTTTGTAGTTTGATGTTTCCTTATCGCTTCCATACTGTAGTTGGCACTTGAAACGACTTTCAGTAAAGGATTTCATAGCATTCATAGCAGCTGAATTTTATTTGCAATGTGGGTAATACAAAATAAATAATAATACTATTGAAAGAAGTAAGCATAATAACAAATTAGTTATTTTTTGATTACATTTGATTAAACACTTTATAAGAAAATGTGAAGGAATATTTACAAGATTTTAATTTCAAATTTTAGTCAATCGCAATAAAATATAATAATGATAACAGTTGGAATCAAAATTATAAAAAAAATTATGGCTTTATAAAACACACATATTTATAATCCAAACTTTTATTGAGTAGACTTAGAACTTTGAGTGGCTGTTTCATATGAACTTTGTCGCCGGATGCCCAGATTATAATTCAAATTTAAGTATGATTAATTTAATAGTTTCAATTTGAGCAGCCGAAAACGTCTCAGAAGGTTGTTTAACAATAATAAGTATTACATTAAGAAAATAAATGGCCAAATTCGTTTGGCCCAAGTCAAATATGCTAAATGCTGCTTACCGCAAACAGCAGAGAGCACAGCTTATTCAGTCTTCGATTACGCACATTATGTTAATTCCGCTCTTTCCCAAGTTGACGCCCTCGAGCGCCGATTCCTGGTGCGAGCGCATATAAATCAAAAACTGTATGATAACATAAAACAAATTGTTGCGATCGTAGGCGCAATTGTGCAGCTCCTTTTCGCTGATGAAATTAAACTTTGGCTTCAGCTGGCTGTTGGTTATAAGAAAGGCGCAGTGTGCTCGATTATTCACAGCATTAATAATATCTTTTGTGGAGCGTTTCTCCTCGCGCATCAGCACATAGCGCGAGTGGAAGGGCCGTCCACCACCCTGGGGCAGTGGCATCAATTGGCTGTCCAAGTAAACACAGAATAAATGGAAGAGTATAGCAGCATCTGTGGGCAAATGGTCGCCCCATTTCTGACCATTATGGGCTTTGCCCGAGTTCCAGCGATAGTCACCAATGCAGGAACCTTGCGAGAGTTCGCGAATGCGCTGCACCACATACTCCTGATTGCTGAAGGTGTCAAGGAAGGGCAGCAGCAAGGGCAACATGGGAGCACAGCCTTGCACGAACTGTTGATTCTCGGCCATCTTGCGCAAGCGTTCCAAGCCCACAGCGCCGATCTTTAGTTCAATAAGTCCGCGCTGGCGAAATACTTCATCCATATTATCAATTTGTTTAACTAGACGCTGCAAAATTGTTGTGGATATCCAATATCTGAGATTGCTTAGGTACTGCGACAACTTGACCGTGGAGATGCGCGTGATGACCTCAGAATTGCTGTCCTTAAACTGCACAAAGCCAAAATCTTCAATAGAAGTAGGCGTGTTCTCCGTGGAGGCCACAGGTGCTGGTGCCAGCTGATAAATGGAACGTTTCAGTAGGAAGGCAGCATTATTGCAATAGTTCCAGAACGAGTTTGTCGAGTCCATATTCTGAACATTAGAGGATTCAAGAAGCTCGGCATAGCTGCGTTCCCGTTCACGCTCTGCACGCCGCATCAACGCTGGCAGCTTGCGTACATCGGTGCGAAAGTCATCGCGACTGACTTCGGCATATGGCGACATATAGGCAGCAGATTCATTGCTGAGATTGCTGGCATTAAGGGACTTGTTGCCACCGATGGAACAGTTGTATGATATATTATTTAGCTGCTGTTGTGAGCTGCGTGTTGGACTCGGACTGCGACGAGGCGATTGAGTACCCCAGCGACTGTCCTCGAACGAGGAGTGCCAATTAATGATGGGAGCGCTGTCATTGAAGTCATCCTCTTGCTCATAATAGCGTGGCTTTGGCGTTTTGCTGCGTATACGCATCGAACTGTCCAAAAGCACATTGTCATTAGTTTCATTTAAGAGGCAGCTTTGCATATCAGTCATCGACATAGTCACATTGTCCACCATCAGCCACCAAATGTATTTGCCAATGCAGGCTACGGCGCTGAGCAGCAGAAACACACCAATTGTATACTCCACTTCATACCAGAACGTTGTTCCATCGGCAACGCACACTTGGCTAATATCAAAGGCCAGCACAGCGAAGAGTAGGATGTGTATGAAGCCCCATTTCAAATACCTTCGAGCCTCTGCTCGGCGTCGGCGTAGATCGAGATTCTCACGGACTTCACCGCGCAACATTGGCGTCTTTGGTCTTTGGTGTTGTGTGATGGGACTACGATAAGTTGGTGAGCAGTTGTTCCCTGAGAAATTCATATATCATATTATTATTATATTATTATAGACAAAGCTGTAAATTGACAGAGTAAGCTGTGGGTAATTAGTTAGTAACCGATTTGTACAAAAAGTGGTTGCCAAAATTTTGAAAGAATTTATGAAAAATGCATGTCATTTTGTTTGACTAGGCGGCGGACCAAGAAATTTGTGTGTGCGAACCAGCTAAGTGGGCGTGGTCAAGCAAAAGATCTTCACAAAGATTGCACAGCTTGCTTATGTTGATCAACAGTTGTCAGTGCTGCTAAAGAGTTGTAAATATGATAACTACAAGACTTAACAATGCTTTCTCAGAGGAAGCCGCTGCCAGTTGATTTAAGTATGTGACTAAAAAAGTCAATGCCAAAAATTTTGATCTATTCGCTTCTTATATTGTGTGTGTGTTTGACTAGGTGGCGGACCGAGATAATAGTGTAGGTTAATATATAAAGTGGGCGTGGTCGGGTGGAAGGGCTTCACAAAGATTACCAAGCTTGATTTTGGGTACTTTTGATGAACTGTTGCTCAACTGTTGCCACTTTTGCCAAACAGTTGTGCAGAAATGCAATGCATTACATTTATGGATATTGATTTGAGGATGAAAAAAGTCATTGCCAAAAATTTTGATTTATGTCAGTCATATTGTGCGTGTGAGTTTGACTAGGCGGCGGACCGAGATATTAGTGAAGGAGGACTGGCTAAGTGGGCGTGGTCAGACAGGCGAGCTTCACTTATATTGACGAGCGCTTGCTTAGGGTACTTTTGATCCACTGTTGATCAACCGTTGTGACTGTTACTAAACAGTTAAGCATAGTTGCAAGAGATTGCAATGCATTCTTAGAGGAAGCTAGTGGCAGTTAATTAAAGTATGTGACTGAAAAAGTCAATGCCAAAAATTTTGATCTATTCGCTTCATATGTTGTGTGTGTGTTTGACTAGGCGGCGGACTAAGATATTAGTAAAGGCGGATGAGCTAAGTGGGCGTGGTTTCGCGGGACGGTTTAACAAAGATTTCTTAGCTCACACTTTCATGTGTGTGTATATGTATGTGTGTGTACAGGTGCGCTTCTTTCAAATCAATTATATGGAACTCAATTTATGTATTCATTTGTAAAATTTCGAATTAAAAGTATCGCATAGTTATTTCTAAAGTACTGGCTGTAAAGGCTTTCAACTAGGTGGAAGCTAAGGATTATGAAAAATAGCATCTTTGCGATTAGAATTTAATTATGTTTATTATGAAGAAATTAAGCTAGTACCTGGACATCAGTTAGGATAACGAACTTTATTTGTATGTACAGGAAAAGTTAATAAAAATAGTAAAATAGTAAGAAAGCTTGCTTTACATTTATCAAAAATAATAATAATAAAACACATAAAATATAATCGTATTGAAAATATAAATAGTAATAATATGGAAACGGTTGAGTTATAGTGCTTTTTGTATAGTCAACAATAGCAAATGAAACACCACGAAACTTAATTCAAATATGTTTTATATTGTTTAAGAGAATAATATTGTAGCTAGAAACAATAACAATTGAAGTAATGATTTTCTAATAATTTGCCATCAGAGATTATTTCCCATCACATTAAAAAATGTGATAGTGAATAATGAATACTTGTAGAATTATTTCCATTAACAGATTGCAAAGGGTTCGATGCAGTTTAATAAACTGAACGCTAGTGAGGCAATATGCGAAATTGAAGCCGCACACATACCCATGTAAGTATGCAGATAGACGCAGATACACAGACAGATGCAACATACACAGACACACACACACACACACACACACACGCAAATGAATAGACAATGGCCGGTGCAGACAGCCAGCATAATTCTCGTTATCCCAGTGCTTATCGGGGCATAGGGCAGAGAACAGCACAGCACAGAGCGGAGTAGAACAGAACAGAAGAGAATAGTGATAGGGAAGAGGAAGAGGAAGCGACGCGCCAAAGGAGCAGAGGAGCAAAAGGCGACGGTCACAAAAGACAATCACGAACAAAACAATTTGATAATTAATCGTTTTGAGCTCTCGACTGCTCCCAGTTAGATATATGGCGCTGCATAATCACATCATATCATTTATTTCGGATGTGCTTGCTTGCATGTGTGTATGTGTGTGCGTGTGTGTGTGTGTGCAGCCGGAAACGGAAATAGCAAAAACGATTGTACCAAAATGCTGCTATTGTTGTTGTTCTTGGTCGCGTTGTCATTGTTGCTGCTGCTGCCGGCAAAGCCAATAATTTAGACCTTATTATGGCGATGATTTGAGATATGAAGTTTTTGCTCAATGCATTATTATTGAGTCTTTAAGAATGTGCTTTATAGTCACTTGATTAAGTTTGTCGGCAATTAATGTAATAGTTTTATTTAGAGGTTTAAGCTGCATAGAAAATGTTTCTATATTTAAATATGGTTTCAAAGTTAATCGCTTTTACACTCTTTAATTTTTATATTTTTATCCTTAAGTTTATTTAAGGTTTTCATTATCCAACCTTAAGCTTATAAAATTTCTGTATCATCTATCGCTTTGTCTATGTTTCTTTATTAGAAAAAAATGAAAAAATATTAAAATTAATAATAGAATTGACCACCTAACATAATTAAATATAAAATTAAGAAAATAATAATAAAATAATAAGAAATTAGAAATCATAATTCGATAAGAATTTCGCATCCCGATTAAGTTATAGTAAATAGAGAATTGATTAAGTATGTATTAAAAAGGTAATTTGAATAATTAGACAAATAATATAAAATATATGTGAGAATCTATCGCACAACGTTTGAGTGAGAAGTTCACACTTTGGCAGTCAGAAAGTATTTCCATTTGGTGTCTGTTTACACACATCTTCTTGCAATATTATTTTCAATTGTATTCATGCTGAGAGCAACAAACCATATTGAAACGCTTGTCAACTAATTGGGTTACACTCGAATATACACAACGATTAGCATCTATGTGTGTGTTTTCGTATTGGCAGCAGGCAGAAATGTATCATTGACCAGCAAACACACAGACACACAGCCACACACACACACACATTATACATCTGGTCGTATGTTGTTGTCTTGTTGGCCACAGAATCTTGTGATTTGGGCCAACATTGTCAAACAATTACATGACTTTATAATTAATTTGTCCTTACAATATGATAACAGTTCAAAAGTGACACTGCAAAATGCTCGATGTCCGGAGTGCAAAAGCAAAAGTAGAAGGAGCAAATAGGAGAAGCAAAAGTCTTTGCTAAAGCCAAGCCGCATGCCACATGCCGCATGTCAATGTAAAATTGTGAAATGTAAATGTAAAAATGTACATGAAAATTGTACTAAGTGCAGAAGAGCGTATGCTCCCCTGTTTAGCTTGGGTTCGAGGAGAACAAAGTGAAGATGGTGGCTTGGCTGCTGCTTGGATGTGATAATAAAATTTGCAGCAATAGCAATGGGCAATGGGCAATGGGCAATGGGCAATGGATGGATGGGCCAGACTTTTGAGCTGAGTGACTTTGCTGTTGCTGTTGATGGCGTGTTGCTTTCAACTGTCTGTAATGGAGGACAGTAGAAGGAGAAGGTCAAGTCAGATAGGCAAGCAAACGGATATCATTGGAGTCTGGAGTGTGCGATGGGTTGGTTGGCTGGCACTCAAGAGCCCGCTGTCCATGTTGTTAACATAGATCAACAGCTTACACACACACACACACACTAGCACACAAATGCGTTGTAATCTAATCAAATGACAATATACTATACTTGTTCTCTCTCCTCCCCCCTCTCCTTTCCGTTGCCTTTAGCTTAGCCATCATCATTGTCGTTGTATATTAGCCAGATTGTTGCTGATGCTGCTGCTGCTGCTGTTCATGACAGAGCTTGTAGTGTCTCTCTTTCGATATTGTTAGCTCCGTCTCTTTCATTGTTTGCTTTCGCAACTATGCGTGTGTGTGTGTGTGTGTGTTGGAAAAGTCTGTCTGAGCTGCAATTTAAACGTCATTTATTTTAAATGTAATAACTATTTCAGCATGCAGTCAGTTTGTGCCGCTTGCTGCTTGCCAGCTGATTGCAAAAATGATTGCATGTAATCACTCATACGACACATTGGCCAACACACACAAATGCCAAGCCATCAAACTATCAACCCATCAACCACTCCGGCCATCGTGTTTCGTTTGTATTCCTGATTTGTTTTATACTCGTCCATGTCCTGTCTCTTGTTATGCATTTCAAAATACAATCAATCATTGTTCACAGCGCTTCCACAGCTACAAATCCAGATTCATCGTATCTTTCTTTTCCTCTTTCTTGCTTGCCTGTCAGCTGATGGTGTTTCGATGTCATACTCAAAATGCATACTTAACATATAGTACGTTGTGCTTGATAACTTCGTTTCATAGCAACATCGATCTTAAAGATGTGCAAACTAACTGCAAGTTTCTCAAACCGACTCAAAACTTTGTTACTTTGGGTTCAGAAGTCTTTGAATCGAATCGAATTTAATTTAATAATCACAGTTAATTTACTTTGTTATCCACAGTTGATGCAGTGGCAAAATTGACAATGCCATTAAATTCTATTAAATGGAAAAATTTAATAAAATTATTTTTCAAATTTGAAATTCAATCTTTTACAAATTGTCTTTCTTCTAACTTATGTTATTTGATCAATTTGCTATCATTGAAAATAACATCATTGAATCAATCAATTGCTTTCGATAACGAATGTTAGCAGTGCATTTACATGAACATTTGCATTGCACAAATTACTAACTAATATTGACCAGATAGTTTCGAATAAATAGTCAAAGCAGATGAATGTGTTTTATTTATGCTTCTGCCAAGATCTTTCGTGATGAACCACTTTGTTCAATGATTATTACCATTATCCTTATCAAGATTATAAATAGTTCAACTAAAAAATTGTAAGTTTAACTTGAACAGTTTTTTGGAAATCGTTGTATATTGAAAATTGTTAATATAAATTATTTTAAATTTTTCTCGCATATTAAAGAAGAATTTAAGATGTGCTCCCCTTATAAAAAAATGAATTGAACTCGAATCTAAAATATAGATTTAAGTTAATCATTAACCTGAAGAAATTGAAGTTGAACTACAAGTCAAAATAAATTAAGTTATTTTGATTTGAAATTGTAATCTTCTCAGTGCGGAGATTCTACAAATTCATTTTGTGCTGAGATACATTAAAATACCAGGTAAATAAAGCTGAAGGCCTTTAAAATTTCAATTGAAATCGATCCTAAAATATATATTTGAGATAATCAATTGAATTGATGTCATTCACAGTCTCAGTCTCAGATCTTCTACATTGCCCTTTCATGGCTGAATGAAGGTGCAAAAGCATGTGAGGTCAATGCTCATCGACACACACACACACACACGCACACCCAATACGTGTGTTGAAGCATGTTAATGTGTTTTGTACTTGGAGTATTCAGCATTGAGCAGACAGTACTTGCATTATATCACTCACATACGAGAAGCCAGTCATATGCATATCTCCCAAACACACACACAAGACTAACATAATGTGTCTATGTGAGTGTGTGTGTGTGTGTGTGTGAGCAACGGGTCATCACAATGGCGATTTAGCTGCAGGAGGAGTCTGCAGCTCGGCTGTGATTAAAATGATATTTTCAGACAATGTCAAACAGCGTGTGACTAATGGGTCTATGGGTTGTCCGAAATGTCTGTTATTACTTGATAAATCTTGTCGGTCACACATTTTAGCCGGCCGACCAACAACACACACACAGACAACAAACAGATAGCGAGTGTGCGTATATTCTTAGACATACTTATGCATGTGTGTATTCAAGGCTTGCCCCTCTCCCCTCTCTCTTTCTGTGTTTGTTTTATGCAAATCCCTCGCATTCGAGCCTAATGACAAATGGGTCAAAAATTTGCGGCTAATGACACAAATGTGCTTGTTTCTGCCTATAAATTTTATGCATAAATAAATCCATAGAAGGCTACAAATTGCAAAGGCAAAAAAAAAAACAAAAATATCACAAAATAAGAAGGCAAATGCTAGAGCACGAGAATAGCAAAAATAGAAAACATATGAGTAAGGCAACCAACAAGAAAAAAGGCCTCAGAATAGAAGCAAACAAACAAACTATGATTGAAGACTTTCCAGCAACGACCTTTGCGGGTTTTCTGGCATCGCACATTAATCAATGGACAAATAAACATAAGATTAACTTAAATGGTCATAAGGGTAACGCTCCTATAATATAATGGCTATGCTTCTGCTCGCCTTCGACGGATAGACGGATAGAGTACAGTTTTGGAGAGCGGAACTTGTTGTGCTATTCTAATCTATGAATGTTTACACAAATGTGTTGAAAGCGAATTAAATGCTTTCCTTCTTTGTTGCAAGAGGCATTAAGTGGCAAATTAAAGCTTTAATATAACTTGTGTTTATCAATATAATTGTAAGATTAAAGTAAGCGTCTGAATATTATTAAAAGGTAGCTTTAAAATTCACTAAAAGAAAATATTTAAATTGAAAAATAGTTGACAAATGAATAATAAATTAAAGGAAATAAAATAGAGTTTAAAAAAGCAGCTTTACTTCCAAGAGATGAAATGAATTTGTCACATGTTCAGAAGCACACTTTGAAGGTAAGGAAAATAAAGTTGCCTTTTAGTGAATCGATTCTAAAAAAACGACACTAAAATGTTCTTAAAATTAGAATTGCTAATAATAATTCAAAAGCAAAAAGCCCCTAAAATAAAAATTGAAAATATAATAAACTTACCAATTAAATTAACATACCTCTAAAGAAAATTACGCTACAATTAAAACTGAAATTGATCACCGACATAAAATATTAATATTTGAAATTAATACAAAATTAAATAAAAATGAAATTAGATTAAATAAACTTTAAGAAAACTGCACAACTTTCAAGAAAAGAAATTGATAAAAGTGATTGATAACGAGAAGTCTACAAAAAACTATGTTTGCAATAGTTTTATCTATATTTTATAATCTTAGATATATCATCTTTTCAGTTCTATTATATTTTCTACAAATAATTCCTAGCAACTACAAAAAATACAAAGTAATGATAAGCTAACTTATGGCCAGTCTATAAATTGAATTCACGTTTACCATTTGGCAGTGCATAATTGCAATTAAACAATTTTTCGTGTCCGTCTGTGCAAATACGAATATAAATGTGCGTGATTGTGATTGTTATTGCGAATTATTTACAAAATTTTATGCTGCACGCATATTGAATTCTTGTTTAATTTGAAGTGCTGTGAAAGAACAATTAATTCTGTGTTGTGGCATTTTATGAAAATTGTGTTGTTGCACACACATATTCTCATCTTTCAAGTTAATAACAAACAAGTGCTCAATCTCTCTCTCTGGATGGCAATGACCAACTACGAAATATCCTATGCCAAGACATTAAATTTAACGACTGTTGTACAAACATTAGACCCTTTTCTTATGTAGTAGGTGTGTGTGTGTGTGCACATTTTTAATGTGTACTGGGTATATAGTAAAAAGCCAAATAAATAGGAAATCTGTCCAACGTCAGTTTCCACTTGGGCGTAATCTTATAGCACGTACTGTATGTGATGTATTATTTACATTAGTTGTCCAATTCAAATACAATAACTGCAATACAATGAAGTAGACTCCACACAGTATTTGTCCGTCTTTCTCTCTCTCTCCCTCTCTTTCGCACTCTCGCACTCTGTTGCTCCATCTGTAGTGTTTGTATTTGTATTTGAATTTATATTTGTATTTGTATTTTTGTTAGTTGGTGGCCGGACAACAGCAGCAAGTGTGCATGGTGTGTCTCCCAAAGGAGAATCACATTGCTGGCAACAATAAAAACAAGCCACAAGGCATTCAGCAATAATACCTGACTCTAGAATACCCTATAAATAGTTAACTACAAATAAAGTTTAGTAATTTTATACCGACAAGATTAAATCACATTTATGTTACTCAATAACAAATTTATTCTTTCCTTTCTTTCTTTGAATTTTAGAAAATCACTTTTTAGTTTTAAAATTTAGCACACAAATTTAGAAAATTTATTCTTTCTTTGTTTTATTTTTGAGACTTTACTTTTTAGTTATAAAATTTAGCACACATATTTAGAAAATTTATTCTTTCTCTCTTTTAATTTAGAAAATTGACTTTCTTAATTGTAAATTTATCACAAAAATGTAGTAAATTTATTTTTTCTTTCTTTCAATTTTTGAACTTTTACTTTTAAGTCTTAAAATTTAGCACACACATTAGTATGCACAATATGCTAGGGTACTTGGAGTTGGAGATAAACTAAGGCAAACAACACATACGAAGGCACAAGTTGTGGCAGGGAAACTAAAAAAAGCGCAGAGACCTAAACAAATATGCAGTAATCGTGACACTGGTTGAATGGAGACGACTTTGAATCCATGAAGTTGGGAGACAACGGCAAACCAAGAGGAATTGCCTCTATTTGTCTTCATTACGATTGCTTCAATGGCCAACAAAACCATGTTTAACAACATCGATTAAAAGTCTCGACTCGGCAAGATAGACTATAAGTAAATATAATTTTAATATTGTTTAATTAGTTAAGCGTTTTTCTTGCATTGAAATTTCTTGAAATATTTTAAAGTGTTTAAAACAATTTCAATATTTCTGGAATATACATATTTTTGGGGATTTTTAATACACGCAATAAAAGTTGTGTAATTGCTTGGGTGGCATAGGGACTTATGCTTGTTCAGCTGAGTGCGAAGACTTTTCGCGAGGCGACGTCTTAAATTTACTTATGTTCAACTTGATTGCAAAAGGTGGCAAAAGGGCTTAGTTGGCATTATGGAAAACACTTGACATCAGGCATCAGGCATCGGGCGGCGGTTGCGATGGCTGTGACAGTCCTAAGTCAACACCTTGGGCATCCTTCAGAGCGCCGCGTTCAACGCCTTCAGTCAGACAATAATAACATTGCTCACCTTGTGGTAATAAGCTTCAATATTATTATACAATTTTTCGCGAGGTGCGCGGTCTGAGCGAGAGGAGAGAGGAAAGCGACAGCGTCGTGGCTGAGCAATCATTTTCTGCTTCATGTCTGTGCGCGGTAATTCCAGATAAATGAAAATTCATAAACAAAGAACTCATTAAATTCTGTGTGGCAAGCCGCGTGGCCAGTTACCCATAAAGTAAGGCTTCTTCTCCTCTCTCTCTCTCTCTCTCTCTCTTTTTTTTTCTCTCTCTCTCTCGCTTTCGCTCTCATAAATACTCAACTCAAACGTTGTACGCTTTGCACCTGACCACCAGGCGGCAAAGGGCCTTGAGTGGCCACCTGGTCGAATGCATTTGCATTCCAAGTGGCTTCACTGAACCACCCAGCAAACCAACATCCCAGCTTTATACACTGTGCGTCCTTTTTTGAGCTCTCTTATTGCTCTCTCTTAAAGTTCTCAAGCGAATTTGGCAGATATCCAGCACGACTTTTCAGTTCACAAGAGTGGCTGCCAATAACGATTTAAATTTACATAATTATCTGTCAAGTTTAAAGTTTGTATTAATGGAGGGTATCTGCTAGTCATTCATTTTGTAACTAGTGCATTATTACTAGTTCTGTGTGTACTTGGCATAGCCTTCGCCCTTTTTTTTCCCTTGGGTTTTTATACCCGCTACCCAAAGGGAAGAAGGGTATTATAACTTTGTGCCGGCAGGAAAAGTACACAGAGAAGGAGGATCTTATAAATATATAGACGATATAGCCCTGTGCCTCTGTGCCTCTGTCCATCTGTCTGTCTGTCCGTCCGTCTGTATGAACACTTAGATCTCAGAGACTCTAAGTGATAGAGATATAATCTTTGACAGCACTTGCTATGTTTAGACACAGATCAAGTTTGTATTACAATTACACCCACTTCACGCAAATCGATAAAAGTAGAATATCAAGCCTAAAATAAAGCTAGATTTTGGATATATACAATAAAAACCGTAGTCTTTATGGCTGTTAAAAATTGGTTATGATCAAACATAAATTGCAGAAGTTATTTAGAAAATGCTTTTGTATTAGATACTGTAGTACTATATCAATATACCATATATAGCTCTGGGTATATTTTTAGTATTTTTGCAGTATGTTAATTTATATTTTTATATATATTTTATATTATATTTTAAAATTGTTATATTACCACATTGTTTTGTTTGTATTCAACAGTCGAGCACACTCGACTGTAGCTTTCTTACTTGATTTATTAAATTTCGCATTTTGTTGCTTGTCCAGCGCTCAGGAACAGAGTAAGGATTAAACGCCCCAACGGGACTTAACGCTCAACGCTGTTTGACTTTATAATAAATTCGATTTGAAGCGATTTGCATTGAAAACTTGAAGTTTTTACTATTCCTCGCTAATCGATGTAAAAAAGGAAAGAAAAAGCATTAATAAATTGATTTTTGCAGGTGCGATTCATTTGCAATTGCAATTGAAGACACACAACTAATTTCCTGCTGTCCATTCGTTGCTAGAAATGGCAAAAAGCGTTTAAAGTCTTCAAAAATTGAGTTGAGTCAATAATTTCAACTTTGCGTCTATCGAGAGCGAGAGACTAATCAAATGTTACTCGTTGCCAGTTGTTGTTGGTTGTGGTCGAAGTTGAATGGGCTCAATCTAGAGTTGTGCTCTCAAACACGTGCACTTCATCATTGTCAACTGCCATTGAGACGATATGGCGATAGGCATGCAACACACACACATACACACGCGCACACATTACTCATACGCCCTGTGTGTGTGCCCAAATATTTGCAGAGATATCACTAATGCGCAGCCGTACGTTGTAGGTGAATGTTGGCGTTCTGTTGCGACCGCAAACACACACGCACACACACACACACACATGCACACATGCACAGTGTATCCAAAAGATACTTTTGCAGCACATCAAATTAGCGTTCTAACAAACTAGCCTGAATATTTGCCCAACACTTTTGGGATGCCGCGTGCAAACACGGAAATACATACACATACACACACTTGCACATAGGTTAACAAACTAATACCAACACACACACACACACACACACACACACACACACACTTAAAGCGATACACGCTGAATGTCAGGTAGTTGAGTTGCTCTCTGCAATTTATGCCCCGGCAAAGCAAACGCAGCTCAGCCAAAAGGCAAACAAATACAAATCCTATTTGAATTGTAAGAATTTGGTTGAAGTTGCCTCGGTTGCCTCCAAAAAGGAAACGACGACTTTTACTACTACTATCTTCATCTAACTATATATATATTGTATATATATATATATATAGTTAGATAACTGCGTGTCTCAATGCGCTGCATTGGCATTGGCGCTGAACAAATATTAATCTGAATCTGCAGACGACGCGTTCTCGCGATTGCCCCGAATTGGCAAGCTTCAAACTCCTGTGGGTCTTTCTCTGCTCTAGTCTAGCCTTTGCTTTTGCTCTTGCTTTTACCAGAGTCACTTGGCGAGGCAAATCAATTGCAATTACAACAAACACATTCGGCGAACCATCTGCCAAATGGAAATCAATTTGAAATGAGAATCACGTTCTGCCTTACAGCGTCTTTCACCTTCTTTTTCTCTCTGTGTCTCTGTGTTTTCTTTCGTCTTCTACTTGTATTTTTTAGTTGCACACTCCAATTTCAGTTGCAGCCCTTCTGTTTGTAGTCGTAGTCGTTGTCTCTATATAGCTTCTTGTTTGCATTTCGATTGCCTTGCAAAACATGTGCAATGGCAATTCGTGCATGAAATCCTTGTCGCAATACCAATGGGCTTTGAATGCCACTTATCTAACTACTACTACTTCGACATTGGATATGCACTCAGATGCGAACATGATAACGATCCTGCCAATTAACTCTACATTGAGAATACAATTTCAAAATAAAACCCTGTAAAGCTCTTTTAATAGCTCTTTGTTTACTTCAACTTCAACTTTTACTTTTAACTAGATAAAAAACATAAAACCTCAATCTAAATGGATTCCTTTATTGTTCTTTGATTTACACATTTAATTTTTTTACATTCATATGAATATAAAACTGATTAAATTTTATATTTAAGATAGTTTTATTTCATTTACATTTTTATGTCAAACTAATTTAATTGCTAGTTCTTAATTTATAATCAGTTATAGATTTATATTTAACATTTTTGTTCGGCAATTGCAAGTGATTATGCAGAAAAAAAAGGACAGACAATTTATGGAAAGCTCGACAAAAGGATTGACAACAGCGAAAAGAAAGGTCGACATAATAGTAACAAGAACATGCATAAATATTAATTAACGTTTAAAGTAACAACGGAAAGACAAGCACTGCCAACGCAAAAAAAGAAAGAAAATAAACAACAGAATTATAATATCACCTTTTCGTGTAACATTTATCATCAGTGTGTCCTTGTCAAAAAATGTGAAAAAAGTGAAAAAAATGAAAAAGAAAAACACAACAAAAAAGGAGCAGAGAAACAAAAGGAAGCCCATCACAGGAAAGAGAAAACAGAAAACAGAAAAAAGAAAATAAAAATATAATAAAAAAATGCCAGGAAAAGCAACAACAACAAGAACAACACAAATAGCAACAACGCAACAGACAGTGGAAAAAAGACAAATGAAAGTCGATAAATTGTCACGTCGGCGGCAAAGTGCAAAGAAATTTGTGTTTGCTGTATCTTCGCCCCCAATGACGTGGCTTTAATGCTCATATACGATACAATGTGATCGAATTAATAACAGCACCAGCAAAACAGCAAACAGCAAAAGCAACAACATCGACGGCAAACAGCCAACAGCCAACAGTGACATGAGCAAATTGAATCGCAAATCAAACAGCGTAGTAAGCACAAACCTCATTGGAGCTCAATTAAAGGTGAATCAAATTGCAAACTCATTAGCATACAAACAACCAATAGTATTTGCACTATATGTCGTCTATACATCGTGGATTAATCACGGTCAATGCCGAAAACCCAAAAGTCAATCAACTGAATTAGAAGGCAGCAAAGAAAAAAGTATTCTTCGTTGCTTTTTGCAATGGTTCTTACGAGACATTTGAAACGCTTCATATTAGTAAATTTAACTAATATATCTTTTTAGTAATATCTAGCAAGTTTTTAAGCTTATAATGTATATCAATTTGTAAAGGCATTTGATTAAGTCCCTTGAGTGAAATTTCAATGACAGTTATTCCTTATTAAAATCTTAACAAATTTATATTTATTTTATAAAACTCTTTCATCTACTCGGGTCAATTCTGATATTTATTTCTAAAAATCCAAATGCAATCTTTATAAGAGTAAACAATAGTTTCTTAATTCAAATTAGAAGCTTTTAGCGTAACTTTTATATTTCTGGAATGCAACATATGAGCGCTTGATAACCATTTTAAGATCAAATTGAAGTGTTATAAAAACGTGGAGGTAAAATTCTTTTATCGCTATGTCAGAACTACAGTTCACCTCATTAATATTTAGTGTCAGTATCATTTAAGTTTTTTAATTGTCAATGTATACTTAATAGTTTGCTGATATAGTCCTTATTAAAATATAATTCGCTAGTAATTGCGTAAAATTTTTAGTCAACATTGCAATATGACAAAATATAAAACTAAAATTCAAGTTTTTCAATCGACAATTTGTATTTTTAGCTAAAGTTGCAATGTCACAAAATATGGAGCTAAGACTCTCTGAATTTATATTGTTACAGTATTTTACTTTCATAAAACGTACCCGTTTTTTTTTTAATTATTCTAAAGCCTAACATTTTAAAATGAAATTGTAATTATAGATCAATTTACGTTTGATTTATTCACTTAAGGGTCACATATGAAAATGAAGTTAATAAAATATATCAGAAAGACCTAAAATAATATTCAGTTCAGATAGTTTAGTAAAGATTAAAGGCGTACTAAAGTCTCGCATTGAAGTTTTGATGCTTCGTCTTAGTTGCGCCTTCGTAGTGGGCGGTGTAATTGGCGTCAGATTAGGGAAAGGGCTAGACTTGTCCCTTCATTATTTGCGCTCAGTGTGTAGAAACGGAAAGTCGCCAAATGGTTATTTAATTTGTTTGCCAACTTTGCTTAACTTGCAGGTCGCACTCTCTCTATTTCTCTCTTGCTCGCTCTCTCTCTCTCTGTCGCTTTCCCACCTAAATTCAGCGGCTGTCTTTGGGGAAGCTTGTTGTAGTTGCAATGCGTGTAGCATACTTTGCGGCGCCCAACGGTTGACTGCGTGCCAAATGTGCGGTTACACATACGACTACGTGTGACTGTGACTGTGTGTGTGGGCGTGCGATTGTGACTGTAAGTGTGTGTGTGTCTGTGTGTGTGTACTGTGTTTCTTGCGGTTGCTTAAGACAAATGAATTTCGATTTAATTTTTGAACACCAAACCACAAAAGCTGCCACCAAAAGTGGCAAAGTAATTAAAATTTGCATTTCAAGGTGCGTCGTCGCGTCGTCTCATTTTTGTCATAATTGCTAACTAAACTATGCATTGGCAGTTTCTCGCTTCAACTAAACGCCTTTAAAGCGCTTGACATTAATTTGATTACGCTTAAGAATCATTTGAGCTAAATATTAATTAAAAGATGAATTCCTTAAAATAATGTTGATTAAGTCTAATGAGATGCAATTACGTTGCGTCTTATTGATTATTCAAGCAAGGACTTTTATTACAAGTTTCCTCTGAGCATATTACGTATACGGTATGGCTAAGATTTGAAGTAAAAAATGTGTTTTTTTTTTTTTGTCTACTATTTGCATTGGATATGCATGTTATTTATATTATTTGTTATTTGCTGCAAATGTAAGCATAATGACAATCGGAATGTTCCAACGTAAATATGAATTGAACTCTTTGTCATCGAAATTATTTGTTTATTAAATTTGATAATAAATTGGATTTTGTTTATTTTGTGTACATGCAATATAAAAGGCGAAGTCTTTGTTACACAATAAAAGCCTGGAGAGATGAAGTTACAAGGTTCAGCAACAGTTGAGTAGTTGCGAGTTAAACCAAGATGTGAAACAGCTCTACTAGTTGCCTCTTCTTTCTCTCTCGCTCTCTTTCTCTCTCTCTCATTGCATTTGACGTGAACGTAAGAGTCAAAACTATACTCTTTATACTGCTCTGTTCTGTGCTCCCAAAGGGTGTCATAATTTTATATGCTGGCGCCGTTGATGCTAGCTACTGCTATTTCTGTGTGCCGTCGTCGTTGTCATCGGCTCTTGTGGCCAACTGACTCTGGCGCTGTATCCCCTCTAGGCAAAGGGGTAAAAAGGGCAGCGAAAGAGGAATTGGAAATGAAAATGGGAATGGGAATCAGAATGAGAATGAGAATGAGAGTGGCAATGGCAATGCCACCGAACCGGACACACAAAGTATTGTTGAGATGTTAAGAGCTCGTCGCAGATTTTATCCTCGTCGTCGTCGTCGTCGTCGTCCTCTGTAGTTGACATAATTATATTGTAAAATATCGTTGCAAATTCCGTGTATCTAAGTGTCAGCGTGTCGGTGTGTGTGTGTGTGTGTGTGTAATGATATACGATGTGTGCGTCAGAGCTGCACTTTGTGCACTTTTCCGTCCGTTCGCAGCGTTCAATTCTTTCTCTACCCCTTTTGTTAATGCTGAAATTTATGAAGCATTGCGAACTAGCATATGTATGTGTGCGTGTTCGTGTGTGACGTCATCAAATTATTTTTGATTTAGTAAATCATCTGTGGGGTGGGAGATGTGAGAGAGCTTTCACATCGATTGTTACAACGACGTCAAAAGAAAAATGTGCTGCGTTTAACATTAAGCACTTCAAGTGCAACTGCATCCTTTTTCCTTTTCTTTGTGACAACTGCTACAATAGAAGTATTTTATTTATGGAGTATATGGAGTGTGCTGGCGTATTTGATTTTAACGCTCGTTTGATGTCAGGTGACACGTTGAAGTTATGAATATGTTTCACATTTTTTATTAACTTTGTCATTTATTTTCTTGTTTTGAAATGGATTTGTGTTGAACTGTAGTAAATGGATTAACATTTGTTGCAAGTTTGGATAACGCATTTTCATTTTTGGATTATAGATAGACACATAAAAGTTGCTCTAAATGAAAACTCTTGATTGTTAAGTAATTGTCTCTATTAATTTAAGCTACGCATTCTTGTAAAACATTGATGGATCGATTTAAGTTTGATGCCTTAAAGTCTTCTTCAAATGTGTCTCAAAGTTGCATTGCTAATCCAAGTTTTCTATTTGTTTTGCTCTTACTTTGAAGAGTTCTCTATCTGTTGCTTTTGCCTTGGAACTTATGCAAGTAAATACAATATCTTCAGCCATCTGCATGTGTAATCTAAGCCTTTGGTTAGCAAAGTCCTGATACCTGATGCCATTTTGTTCATTCTCTCTTTTTTGCTTTGCCAATTTGCCTGACGCACAACAGAAAAACATTATTTCATTTGTGCATATCGTATAAAAACAGCAACGGCAACAAAAAGGATACACACACAAGCACAGAGAGAGAGTGAGAGCAGAAGAGAGGTAGAGACTCATATGTTACATATGAAAGTGTGTGATGTGGCATGCGTGTTGTATAAATTAACTGTCGTTGTAAATGGATAAAGGTTAGACGAGAAATTCATAGACAAATAACGAATCACCTGTCAGATGGTATCTGCCCATTTGTTGGGCATAAATTAAGGTATATCTATTTTGGAATGGACGCCAAAAAATATATATAAAAACCAACGACAGATACTGCATGTGTTGTTGGCTAATTAAATATTTATATAGATAATATAAGGTCATACGAGGAATCATACGCCCCATTATACGAGCAAATGTCACAGACACATTAGACTTTTTGGTTTTTCTCTCTTTTTGTTGTTGTTGTTGTTGGAGAATTTCAGGCTGTCTGCTGAGATTGCCAAACAATGACGAACTTTATTTGCTAACCCCAAATAGCAGAACAAGCCAAACAAACTCCACAGCGTGCTGTGTGTGTACTCGTATTTCCCTATTACAACACTGGCAAAAAGAAAGTTGAAAGTAGAAATATGGCAAGTGGGGTGATGGGAAATGCGAGTTTAGGGTGAAAGCACTGAAAATTGAGTGCATCGCACATCATAAGGCCTCCCCCCTCTCTTTACGTTCTCTATGTGTGTGTGTGATGTGAGGGTGTTTACAGGACCATGCACTTGTCAAAAGAAATTGTTTACGCTTTTTAAGTTTCTCAACAAGAGCAGCAACATCAACATCAACACAACTACAACAACAACAACAACAGCAACAGCAACAACGACAAATGTTTTGTTGCATTCTCATCTCATAGACGGGCAAAAGCAAAGAATCTCAAAATGGTTGAGCTGAGCATAGACTTGTATACTCGCATACTTCTAGACGGCTTACAAACATGCTCAATGGCCAATGGCCAACTGCTATTAAGAAAGTTATCTTCTATACTTGTTATCTTCTGAACATGTACATAAAATGCTTTGTGTTTACATCCCCAGTTCATTCATTCATAATTATATTAAGCAAAGCGAAGAAATGATTTTCCATAATGTCATCTGAAAGTGCATTTAATTAGGATCGAAGATCGAGACAAAGCACCCCAAAATATAGATTCGATTGCACATCATATTTGCTTTGCATTAATTTAATTTTGAAACATGAATGTTTTGAAATTAAAAAAAGTCTTATTCAACTTTGAAACGTAACGAATCATTTGTCTTTTATTTTATTAGGCATATCAAATATATTTACACATGTTATATTTTATGTATACTACGACATATTTGTGGTTATCCAACTCAACCTAATTGTGATCCAACACATTTTCATCCAATTCACATCCTTAGTATGAAAATGTGAATGAAGTTGTTCACTCACAGGCGATGCTGCACGTTAAGCTCACTAGTTGGAAACTTAGAAAATTGAAATTAAAACAAATGAACTAGCAACAAGATTTGCGGTCAAATGTGCAAACTACTTTGCTGCTTACACAAACTTCACAAAATCTTAAAATAAAGTGTCTCTGCATTAAGTTCCTGCTACTCGCCAAGAAACTTACTCACATTTTACTTCATTTATCAGCAGACATTCTTTGGTGTTAAGAAATTATTAAGTAATTTTATGAATTTATAATATTTTTACTTATTTTGTAGTTAGTGTAACTACTTTATTTTTCATTATTTGCAAATCGTTTTATTTTTTGATTGAATTGTTAATAGATTTAAGGTAAATTTTATTGTATCAAATAACAACATTGCAATTGATTTTTGTATGCTTCATTTTTATTAAAAAAGTTTACAAATTTTTTTATTTTTTATATTTGTTTTAAAATATTTAATATCTTATTGTACTTCTCAACACACATTCTTCAGAGTATATGTTTAAATTAAATTTCATAGCCATTGATTGATTTGACTATTAATTATGAGTAATTATTTTTCATTTTTTATTCTATTTTATCTTTATTCGAATTTTCCATATTCTCTGTAACATACTTTTATTTATTATTCTATATTATACTGTGTTTGTCGACATTTGATATTTAAACATATTTCTCTGAAATTATATATTTATTACATTTCATTGCAATAAATTGTTTTTAAGATACAAAATTAGTTTGCACCTCAATATCTTTATTTAGGTTTTTTGTACTTAATGCTTACATTCACAATTGTATAAATTTATATCACTTGTTTACATTTTATAGTTACACATACGGTTCAACGACGTTATTCAGAGCTTGACATTCACTTCGTTTTGATATTCACTTGGTGAGCAAGTGAAGTGTGATATTTCTTTGAATGCTTGTCAACATGTTGTAAGCCATATGATAGATATATGTATGTACATACATATGTAGTATAGCATGTTGTGTTTGCTGCACATTGGATTTGATTAATTATGTTGTTGTTTGGTGGCTGTACAAGTATTTGTTGCAGTTGCTCAGTCATTTCGTCGTAATAACCAGCCACAACTGAGTTCTTTCTTTCATCCTTTCTTTTATTTATTTTCTTTTTTTGTTGGCAACTGCTTGTTTAACCCCTTGGCTTCGCCTTCCCCTATGGCTGGCCTCTGCCTGCTATGTATTATAGTTGCCATCGAGAAGGACTCTGGCAACGGCAATGTCAGCAATGTCACGTAAACGACGACGAGTACAACGACAACAACAGCCACAATATGAACAGCCAGAGCAACAACAAGAGCAACAACAAGAGCAACAACAAGAGCAACAACAACAGCTACAACAGCAACTGTTGTTAGCAGAATGAAGAGCAAAATTGTTGGCCAAACCAAAAAACTGTAAATAAATATTTAAACTATTTGTAACTTTATTAACTTTGCTCAAGTGGCGCAATTTATTGCATGCCAAAAAGAGGAGAGAAAAAACAACAAAAATGAAACGCAAAAAATGTATACAAAAAAAGGGGAAAAAACAATGCAGTTAAAGCAACAACAACAACAACAATAATGCTGTAAGTTTTAAACCGGCGAATGTGAAAATGGAAAATGGGGAAGGTGGGGTGAAAAAACATGCAACAGCATTAAATGCTTGGGCAAATTGCTTTGAGTATGCTATAGAATGTGTTGGTGTGTGTGTGTGTGTATGTGTGTGTGTGTGTGTATTTTGTGGGCAACTGCAGCCGTCTCCAGATGAGCTGGCCTTTCTCTATCTTCATGTTGTAGTTGTTGTAGTTTGTTGCTGTCTATGCGCTCTGCTTGTTATCCTTGTTGTTTAGTTTGTTGGCCGCTCTAGCGCAAACATTGCGCATACGCCGCGTGCCGCATGCCGCTTGCCTTGTGCCATGTGCCTTGTCTTCCCCTTTGCTGTATGCCGCATAGCCATAGATGCATTTAATTAAGTTGCCGCGACTCCGACGCCAAGCGACTTTTAATAAGTCACGCCCTGCACATGTGTGAGTGTGTGTCTGTGTGTGTGTGTGTATAAGTGAGTTTGAACATTCACTTAGTGCTCTAATTGGCTGACCAACAGCGGAACGCTTCCCCTGGGACACGGTTTCGCCTGCGCATCTTGCCGCTCCACTTCCGAAGCAACTTGCTGCTGCTTCTGTTGCTGCTTCTGTTGAGGCTGCTGCTGCTGCTGCGTATCATATAACACAGTGGCAATTTCGCATTTATTAACAATGTGCATACTGAAGCACTCCACACTAATGACAAACATCAACACTCGCCCGAGTATCCACTTGAGACATTAATACGGCCACTCAATTCACGTACGAATGCTTCCGATCATTACATGCATTACGCTACAGCTCACATTGTTCTTCTCCACACTCAACTTTCAGTTAAAATATGCGTTAATGTTGATTGATTCCATTTGAAATTGAATGGTCAATTGGAGAAACAACGAAGAATACTGATTGTAATGCAGCTTTTTAGTTAAACAATCCGTATTAAAATAAGATATTTTTGTAGCCGCTACTCAAAGGGTAGAAGGATAATCTAACTTTGTGCCTGTAGGAAATGTAACAGTGAGAAGGCAACTCCGATACCATGAAGTATATTCTTCATCAGTGTCAAAAGCAAAGACGATAATGCCATGTCCGTATGTTCGTATGAAATACTAAATTTTCTAAGCACTAAATTTGCTATGTTTGTAAGCAGATTCAGTTTGTTTTAAATATTAAAATATAGTGCTATACCGACATGCCAAATATAGCCTTCGGTATATTTTAGTAATTTTGGTATATTTGTAGAATATGATTATTGTTCAAATAAATATTTGAAAAAAATATATTAGATTAACTTAATAAATTTTGGATCAATCATCAAATTAAGATTTATTTATGCTATTTAGACTTATTTATTTACTAAATATAATATTTATATTATATTAATTATATGATACTTTAAAACAAAATATTAATTTGTCGATTTAAGGCAACATAAATAAATTAAATATAATTAACTAATTACAATAATTTTAATTAAGTAACATACATAAATTGATTAAATTGGTTAAATTAAAAAAAAAGTGTTCTATTCAAAATCTTAGAATTGTGAGTTAAGAAACAAATATGTAAATGAATGCTTTAAATATATAGAACTAATTCTAGAAAAGTTAACCAAACGAATTAAGTTATAACAATATAGAGTTAAGCTTGCTCTATTGCAAGAGCTGCTCACATTGTTCACTGGCAACTAAAGCAATAATTAGTAGGTTGATAATAATGGGAAGAACAAACTTGAATCTCTTAAAAATTTGTGCTTTACGATGGCAACTTTTTTATGGGTCTTCAAAGCAAATTTGAGCTTAAGGTGTTTTAAAGAACATTTTGCATGCTTTCGGGCATTTTGAAACTAATTATGAGCGACCCTAAGACCTATTTTAATATCTTCACTCCATTTGAAAGTAAATTTAATATAGTGCAACAGCTGCTCACATACACACACACACACACATACACACGCGTAGACAGTGTCACACACGCACACTCTTACTCTCACTTTCACATACTCTTAGAGAAAGGAAAAGACAGTGAGTTTAACAGCTGTTGCTTTTACTTGCGGGAGTTCTTCTTCGTTCTCTGTGAGCACAAACTAAGGCTGACAACTTGGGACGGCAAGAATTTGGTTTATTCTTTTTTTTTTTGTGTCTGTGGAGGGGGGAAGGGGAGGGGGGGAGACCATCTTTAGGTGTTGGCAGAGAAACGAGAGAAGAGAGTGTTGTGGATGGGTTGGCCGACTGAAACGAAAGTGAAAGTCATCACTTTTATTTCATACAATTTTTATTAGGCAGCAATATTTCATTCACTTAGTCAGGGTCGCCAAAGCGTTGTCTGTCAGCGACTCCATGCGACTCCATGCGACTCCAGGTTCTGCCACGCGATGAGGCTGCATCTGTAGCATGTTGTCGTATGTATGTATCTTCAGTTCAGTTCCATTCTCACACCCAATTCGCGTGACCCTGGGCGTCTTCTCTTCAACTCTATTTGCTTTTACGACACGCCAGGGCCGACTACTACGACTTAAACCTGAGCAACAATGCCATTAAACTTGTGCATGTTTCTTGTTGTTGTTATTGTTAGTATGCCCCTTCCAGCTGGTGTCTTGTGCAACAACAACACTAGCAAACAAAAAAAACGAGAGAGAAAAAAAGTGTCGCAATTGTTACATAAATTATTCACATGCTGCGAGCGGGGGACATTTGGTCCCGCACCCTCCTCCTCGTAGCCAACAAGCGAGCCGCTCTAAAAACTTTCAGCTAAAGAGTTGCCACCAGAGTTGCCACCCCACCTGCTTCACATGCGTGTGTGTCTGTGTGTGTGTTTGTGTGTGTGCATTTCTATGTTTATATATGCTACTACATATTTCATGCAAAATGTCAAGTCCGTCTGTTAGTTTCATGTTTCCTTTTCCTTTTTCTCGCTTGCTTCTTTTATTTCTCCCACCATCCTGTTCTTGTTTTCTTGCTGCATAGCTGAACAAGTCTTCAAAATGCGTTCGTTAGCTTAAGGATCCAACACATTAGAATTGAATTGCCACTTTACATGCAACATAGATATGTATTGAACCAAATTATATTAATTGTATTTCTTTTTTATACCCATAAATATTATATATATTATATAAAAACTACCAAAGAATATAGTCGGTATATTTTACTAATACATATTTATATATGTAAAAATATATATTATAAACTAAATATACCAAATATCGCTTAGCGTATATCTTAGTATATTTCAGGTACATTAATTTGGTTTTTTTTGTAAAGAGACGCAATATCGCGATATCTCAATGTTTTGCTTTTATTGAAAATGGGTAGCGGGTATCTAACAGTCGAGCATACTCTCACTTGTTTGTGTAGCTCTTTTACTAGCTTATTTATTTTCAAAGATATGTTATAGAACATTAAACAAAAAAGAGATATGCAAAAAGAATCAGATACTATTTGCATTTTTATATACTATATATAATTTAATTTAAGTAGTGAATTCACTTTTAAATATTTTTAAAATCATATAGTAAATCTAATATAAATTGTAAGATTTTAAACAAACTAATTTAGTTGTCAGTTTTATTTTCCAAATTTGAAAACATTCCGTTAATCCCTGTGATTTAGCAGCTCTTAATTGATAAAATAGAATGTGACAATTAAAAAGCGATTTTGGTTTCTTTGGTTAGCAATGTGTCATAATTGCAGATTTGCAAATATTTAATTAGTTAAAATGCGTGTAAAAAGCAAATGCAATTTAAGCAATTAACAAACATTTTTTTCAAACACACAGACGTAGAGAAAACAAACAGCTAACAGCTAACTGCAAATAGCCAACAAACAAGCTGGCCGCATAAATTAGTTGACCCAAAAGGCACAATGCAAAAAGCCGCAAGAAAAACTTTGGCTGCATTTCGCTTTGCTGTGGTTGCTTTTTCCGTTTTCTGTATTTTCTACGACTCTGCCAGCGAGCAATGAGCAACGAGCAACTGCCAACTGGCAACTGGCAACTGGCAACTAGTTGTTGCCAAACAACTGAGCAGCGCACTAACAGTCGCAGTTGCAACCACAAACAACAACAACAACAACAATAAATTATTCATATTCTCTGGTCCAGTGTCACGGGATCCCAAAAAATACAAATAAAAAATAGAAATACGAGAAAAAACACAGGTGAATCAACTTGACAAAAACCGAGTGTGTTTGACAACGAGTGCAAAAAGCGAGTGCTATAATACTCATTCTTAGTGTTCATATCATACTCACTTTCAGTCTTAGTTGGACACAAAGAAATACCTCTGGCAATGTGTGCAACAATTAGCATATGGCTTCAATTCCCAGTGATAAATTGAGTTGTGTGTGCTTTGATATCAAATGAACAAAATATAAGAGTAGAGAAAGAGACAGCGAGAGAGAAAGATAGAGATATAGATAGAGAAAGAGAGAGAGCAGGAGGGACTGAGACAACTTTGAGTAGACAACTATTAAAGCCATGCTAAAATAATGTTTCTCCAAAATGTACATTGGAAATTTTGGAACAGCCCAAATAAGAAGTTCTATATTCTATTATTTTCCATAATATTCAGCACAATCATATTGTGATTATTTTGAAATATATTTAAAATAAAAAAGTAAATTCTTAAAAGGTAACTTTATTTATTGATATGTATGTATCTTTTGTTTGTTGTATGTTTTTTTGTATTCGTTTTCGTTTTTTTATTTTATTCATCATTAAAAATGTTATGATGATTTACTTTTGCTTAAAAGTAAAGTGTTTTTTTTTTAGTGATAAAATTATATAAGTAAAACTGTTTATTGGTTTGGAAAATATTTAGACAAAATTCAAACAATAAAATATACATAAATTTAGATATTTAATATACTAAATATACAACTAATATTGCCTTTAAAAAATCATGAAATTGACTGAAAGATTTATGTGTTTAGTTAAATCCACAATTATTTGAGTAACATCAAATATTGCTTTCGATAATAAAATACAATACTTAAATTATATATTTATATATTTATATATTTAATTTACTAGATTTACAAATTGCATTGCATATATGTGAATTTAGCTGACACTTTCTTATAATTTCAAAATTTTTAGTAAAACTCATTCTTGCTTTTAAAAATTATATGTTTAATATACTAAATTTGCAGCTTAAATGATTTTGCATTAAAATTGAAATTAACTAAAAGAGTATTGGCAAATGTAACAATCAAAGTTCAGTCTTAACATTTAAGTTTTTTTTTTTTTTTTAAATGCCGAGGGTATTGAAAAGCCATTCAGTACCTTGGAATAAGGCCAAAAGGGGTACAACTGTAAGTAGCATACTTGACATGTGTGTGATGTTTAAGTGTGTGTAAGAGTGTGTGTGGGTGTTTGCCGCAAGTTAAGCCATGTGTTTAAAGTGACAAATGTGAGGGCAGCAAAAAGCTGCAGTGTTTGCCGCTGTCGGTCGTCGGTGAGATCAAGGCCGAAAGTGTTGGGATAACCACACGTGCTCTCGCTCACTCACTCTCTCACTCTGTGGCCACGCCCCGCACTTGCCACGCCTTAATCAAATGCTAAGTTGGCGCAATAAGAAATGTAAGAAAAGACAGTATGCCACAAAACTGGCAAAAACTTAACTGCCTTCTCACACAGTTTTTGGGCATTGACTTTTGGCAGATGGCAGAAGCAGAAGCCGAAGCAGCAACTCGTTGCCATCAGCATCAAAATCAGAGTCGATTGCCGCCTGGCAGCATCAAACTAATGCAAGGGGCCAAGATGTTGGATGCGTTGGCCAAGAAAGAAGCAAAGGGACCAACACAAAACGAACGAACGAACGAACGCAAAAGCTATAGAGGACCCCGCCCACCTGACAAACAAGTTGCTACATACATGCGATTTATTTTTGATTGATATTTGCGTAACTGTCAACCTCGGTGATTGATTGAAGGCTTGCTTTGTCCCCGCTCCAATGTTTCTTCTGCAGCCTTTACTTTTTCACACACATACAGAAAAATTCATCTTGCCGCTTGCGCACTTTTTTTCTTTCTCGTTTTCCGAGGATGAGTCTCTTTCACTTACCCAGAAGGCAGGCTGGGAGCGTTTTGAATAATGCGTAATACGGAATAAATAAGTGGCCTCTGCGTATGAGTGTGTGTAAGTGTGTGTGTGTGTGTGTGTGTGTGCGAGTGTGCTTGACAGACGATTTGCATTTTGTTTTTGGAAATTGGTCGATGACTTTTGCGCTTTGCACTCTCTCTCTCTCTCCCTCTGTCTCTCTTTCTCTCTCTCTCTCTGTCTCTTTCGGAGAGGCTGACACCTTCACCGTAGCCCTGAGACCAGGGATCCTTGCGTATATTGGCAAGCTATATACCTAAAGATGCATAAGAAAAGGATTTATCAACTCGCTATCAGACATTCGGATAGTTCTTATAGTTCCCCTGTTATTCTTTAAGTTCATAAGATATTCTGGAATTTGAATGGAGGAATGGAAGTAAAAATTACCTTTGATTCAAAAAGTGTCCTGTATCTCGGCCATTTGAATGCCGATCATGATGTCCTTTGCCACACGAATACATCGTATAATGACTAACTGATTGCTGCATTTAGGAGGACCAAGATCCTTACAAGATTCATGATAAAATGAACACAGAAAATAACTTATATCTCGATCGTGTCCTGATTGGTCTTTGCGAGTGCTGTTTTACTTTTGTCCAGCCAAATTCGCTCCCGATTGTCCTTGTGATTCTTGAGTTATCATTGAATTACTTATTTATATATTCTTCATTTGGCCAACGGAACTAAAAGATTACAAGTATTAGATACCAAACGATAGGGTTAGTTCTTACGATCCTTGGGATACATGTCCTTTGAAGTTCGAACAGGATATGGCTCAGGTATAAGCATTTTCAATTTTTATATGGTATGTGATGTTACTTTCCTTCTAAAAGTATGCCTTAAAATAGTTGCGTCCAACATTTGGGCGGCACCAAACCTACGATAAGATCGAAAATCACTTCTAAAGAGCAGCAAAAAGAAATACAAAAATTGTGAAAGCGCATTAAAAGTATGCTGCAAGATATTAAGTGCGTAAGTAATTTTCTCGGGCTTAATTACACATCCTCAAAGTATGCCGAGATAAATTTGGCAGGCTCTACCCAGCCACTTGAAGTACATAACAGCTTTTTTGGAATATCGGTTAGAATGTTTGAGGCACCCAAAAATTTCTCTTTTTTTCCACTAAGAAGCTAATGTTTCTTATACTATTTTCTTTATATTTGATAGCAACTAAATGGTCTTTATTGAAATGCTCTTTCTATTATAGTAAATTTATTAGAACCATTTGTATGCAACGTCTACAGTTTTTATTATTTATTTGAACATATGTTGCCGTATTTACTTTGGCACATCGAACATATGACATATCAAATGCAGAAATGTGTCTTAAAACATTTACTTGAGGCTTTAAATCGCCGTTTTAGATTCTTGTATTTGTTTACCAAATTATTATTTGCATGAATAATTTTATTACACATAAGTTAGTAATTATTAATAAACATTAGTTTTTCTTTTTTTTTGTTTTAACTGAGTATAAAAAATTTACATTCATATAATTCCAATATATTCAATTGTATGCGTATACGTAATATTTGCATCAAGTATACGTATTATGAATGCTTTTGTTTTGTTTGCATTTCTATGGTAGTTTATATCACTTTCGTTTATTTTGATTCGCCACAAAAAATACAAAAATACAAAAAAAAAAAAAAAACAGTCTTTGCTTTTGTTAATTTAATTCATTCTATTATCGATTTTATTTATGCGATATGTTTGATTTATGCCAATTCAGAAACGAGTTATGCAATGCCTGAAACGTGTTTGTAATTTATGTTGACAAAATGCAGATTCGCAGAAAATGAAAACAAAAACAGCAAAACAGAAAATATCGTATAAATGATGGCTGTCTTTTGGCTTTAAGCTCTCAATAACGAATAACGAGGGCTGTGGGCAACATTCAAGTGTGAGAACATCAGTTGGTGGCTTTCTGCAAACACACACACACACAGACAGACACACACACACGCACGAAAGCAAGATGCTTACACAAAATATAAAAGGACGACAACGAAAAACAAAGATGAGAAGTAAAACAACTTAATTACTACTGCAATAATTATTTGGCTATCGGGTCCTGTCGTGTCCTGGCCTGTCCTTGTCTGTATAAATTCATCGTTCTCGTTGTCGTTGTCGCTGCCGCTGTTGCTGTTGCTGTTGCTGTCCGCCTGCGGCTTCCTCTCGATGTCCTTGCGATTTATCTTTTTAAGCCGAAAACATTATTTTCTTTATCGTTCGCAATGCTGGCAAATCTGCACAATTAACACACTTTATGTGGCCCCAATGTCGCACGGAGAGTGGGCGTGGCCGTGGCCCACTGTCAGTAAATAGCAAATTTTTCGGCCAGCCAAATCTCAGTGGCACACAGGCACAGGCACAATGACAATGCGTTAGCTGATGAAGTCAATGCCATGGATAATTATGCTGATGAACTTGACGAGAGCTCCCAAGCTAGGAGCCTGGTAACAGGGAGTTGTACCCAGTGACGCATTGCCTCATTAACGCAAAGCCCACGCGCTTATTCTTTGGCCAGTTCCAGCTGCTGATGCTGCTGTTGGCCTTGTTCCATTGCCGCCAGGCTTAACTCTGGGCCATGGCGTGGACATTGGGTGTGAGCACAATTGGCACGCATGTCCCATGAAACCAAAAAGTGTCTTTTAATTTGAGCGAACGTATTTCTTTTCTCTTCTCCTCAATCTTTCTGCTGCTTCATTTGTCGCTGCGCAAGTATATGTGTGTGTGTGTGTGTGTGCTTTGGCTCATCAAAGGCCACGTGAAGTAAACTTATTAAGCCGCTTTCATTTTTAATTGTGCGGACGTTGCTTTTGTCGGTCTTCTATTTGCCTGTCACAAATAAAAAAAAAAAATAAAAGAAAGAAGAAAAATTTGAAAAATCATTCAGCTACCAACATAAATTTCGCTGTTCCTGTTTCGTTTCCCAATTCCCAATTTCTTCTTCGCCAGACGCCGCCACCCAGCCAAGTGCAATCAATCACGCAAAATTTAATTAAATTTTTAATTTGATTCTGATGAGACTTCACGTCCTTAAACGCTGCGGCAAAGCGCCAAAACAACCGCAACGCAACGCTAAAAGAAAACGACTCAATGAAACCATATATGAATTTCTCATCTTGAACAAAATCATTCCTATTTATGTTTGCATATTTATTTCTCTCTTTAAATAGCAGCGAGTGAAGCTGTATTTTGTGCTTTCACTTTCACTTTGACTTTGTCTGGGTTATATAATTTATTTATTGTATTTGCAATAATTTGTATTTTATAGTCTAGCATTCATTGGTTCCATTTATTTGCTTATTTGATTTTTAATGTACCTTTTGATATTTATTACAACTGCGTGTTTGGTGTCAAGTTAATTGCGCATGAGTTCAAAATGGGCTCAAAATATGCAAATCGCAATTTTTTGCGAACAATTTATTGTGTGCGAAAACTAGCAATAATAATGCACATTAATCTAATGTGCAGAGTACAATAATTCACAAAAAATCCATTTTAATTTTGGCAAACATATGACAAATTAAACTTATTTTGTAAATTGAATACAAAAAAAAGCACAAAAAAGAAGGCACATAAATCTAATGAGTAAATTGCAGAGTATTAGATTTTTTTTTGGTAATTTAAAAAGTATTTTATTATTGCCAGACATATGACTGAAAAAATTTTGACCTATTTTTTTAATTTCACATAAAAAATGTGCTCAAAAATCTAATAAATGAAGTGAAAAATATTATAATTTTGTAACTGACGAACTTCCATCTTATTTTTGATATCGAATAAATAAATAATGCAGCTTAAATGCTGAAATATTAATTTACTTTCTACATAACATAATAACAAGTGAAATAAAATAATGCACATACTTTTAAACTGATTTACAAATTATACTTTTAATTAATTTTATATTAATTCTAAGTAAATATAATGAGTAATGTGCAATAAAATAAACATATTATTATTGACAAACATATGGCTGAAGAAATACACTTTTTTATTTTTAATTTGTGTACAACATTTAATGACAATGAAATGCAGAGTATTATAATTCAGCAAAATGTTATTTCCAACAAAATATTGAAAAAAAAAAAAATATAGAAAGCTATGTGCTGAGTATGTGCGCAAAGAGCATACCCAATATTTCACATTCGCTTTTTGATGCTTTGTTAAATTGCAAATTTGATTGAAGAGCCGCCGCATTCCCGTTGTCATTGTGTCAATAGTTGCTCAAACGGGAAAACAATGTTCGTTCAATTTGATTTTCTATTCTTTTTCGTTTTGTTTTTAATTTGACAGTTTCGACATTTAATTGTTGACAGCTTGAGGAGCTTGGCTAAACACCACTGAGTGGCGCTGAGTGGCTCAATGTACTATTGCCCACTTCTAAGGAAGGAGAGAAGTGGGAGGAGAGCAAAGCAGAGGCAGAGGCAGAGGCAGAAGGAAGCAGCCGAGTCAGAGGCAATAAATTGCAATGGGCGTTGCTAAGTGTGCTCCGATTGTTGCCATGCCAAACTAACGCACATAAATCATAAAAATTATATTTGTCGCCATGTGTGTGTGTGTGTGTGTGTGTGTGTGCTGCAAATGCATGTTGGTTGCATAGCCATCAGTCAAAGATGTTTAAGTGTTTCTCTATGTTAATGCCGCTGCCAGGCGATGTCCCAATGCTCCTTACTCTCACTCTCTGTCTGTCTGTGTTGCATGCAACCTGTTATTGCAACACACACACACATACACAGCCATACACATGCAATGCAGATACTCACGAACACTCACTTGAAGCTATCCAAGAGACCCAAAGGAATTTTCGAGTGCTATTTACATCTATGAGTGCTGCAGCTCTGCCTCAATGACCAGCCACTGACGTTGCTCTGTATGCAACGTGACTGTGTGTGAGTGCGCATGTGTGTCGTCTTCTAATGCTGTGTGTGTGTGTGTGTGTATGTGTGTATGTGTGTGGCTGCCGCTTGGCCAGCACATTTATCACACATTGTGCTGCCATTTAAGCAGTTTGCAGTTTGCCATTTACCAGTATTACAGCGACAACAACTTTGCCCTGCTCCCCCTTCCACCCACCCACATCAAAGCCCCCTTTAGCCTGTCTACATTTCCCCATGTTCACTCAACACTTGCGCTGCAGCAGCTGAAATAAATGCACTGCCAGCAGCTGGCGCAATAACGTTGCCAAAATGTTCGCCAACTTTGCATTGCCTGGCGAAATGCGCTTCGCGCGATCTGGCAACGCAGGCCAACAGCAACAACTTGCTGATAAGACCGTGTACGCAGTTTACAGTTAAATCCAAGTTTAGCAAGAGAGCGAGAGCGAGAGAGAGAGCGCGATAGAGGAGATGAGAGCGCTGCCATGAGGTTGCTGCAATTGCACTTTCACTGTCAGCGTCTATCGCATCAGCCAAATCCCCCAAATACCCTTAACTGCACACTCACACACACACATACACAGACAGACACACACAGACACAGGCACTCACACAGACACTTGAAGTTTGGCTGAGCTCGAATGCAGACACATTCTCCCAGACTCACTTGAAATGTAGCCGCTGTGGCACTTAAGCAACTTAAGCTTCGTGTGTTTTGCAGTCTATGCGGCCTACTTTGCTCCACTGATCCACAACAGCAGACGAGGAAAGTGAAGAGGGAGATAACAGGGTGTGCAGAGTGAGAGAGAAAGAATGACTGTTGAATGGCTGTGCGAATGGCAATGCGACAAAAAATACAGATAAACACTTCACGTTGTGAAGAAGTTAATGTGCAAAAATGCTCAAATATTTATAGAACTTCAATTTAAAGGCATGTACAATATTGAAGTATTTATTTAATGCACTTTTCTATTTATGTATTAAAAAAGGTTAGATATTATTCAAATTACCACTAACCTATTCCTTAAGCGTTGTTTGCAATGGCTTTCGGCTACTTTCCTATTTATTACTTGTTATAATATGAAGCTTGAATAAGTTTCCCTAAAATAAGTTGTTACAATGTTTTTATGTCTATTTGTATTGATGTAATTCCTTAATAAATCTAATATACAAGTTACAACATTTATTACATTTTGTATTGCAGTCAATTTTCTATATGAAACAATACAACAATAAATAAGTAATTGTAAAGTTTAAAAGAAAACTGAAAAGTCTCTCAAACAAGAAATATCTGTTGTACAATCAAGCCAGCAAATGTTTCAACACCAATGTGTTGAATTCAACAACAACAACAAATTGTAATGCATTGTGTACATGAAATTCAAATTACTTCATTGGTTATTATTATAAAATCTTAACTGCATTGAGTATACTTTTTGTACCGTTGAATTTTAATATGTTAAATATTAAATATTCAATAAGTAATTAAATAATATACAATCCTCAATACAATACTTTGTGTTGACATTTGGTTTAATTTTCATTTACTATTTCTGTGTTGTTAAGGTACTTATTAAGGTGTACATATGTACATGCTCTTCACCTAATAAACATTATACAAAAAAGAAACTAAATTCAACTTCAATAAACAAGTAAATGCATAAATTCGAATATTCATAAATAGAGAATATTGAAAATTAGCTAACAAGTAGCTAAATGAATTGAATTATTCATGAATGAACCAGTAAATTTAAAATAATCCATGCATAATCAAATAAATAAAGAATCAAACTATTCATTAACAAACAAATAAATTAATGAATTAAAATTTTTTTATAAATTAAATTATTAAAAAATAAATAAGTAATTTTTTAAATATGAAAATATGTGTATTAGTAAATAATAAACCAAATTGTTAAATATAAGCAAATGACTCTAATTTTTCCTCAACAAAAATGCGATTTCTTCACACTTAAATACACATTCTAAGTCGTATGCCTCTACATCCAGTAATTTAGATATACGTTTGTGTTCATTTTAATGATATATAACCAACTTTTATAAATAAATTGTAATTGTAATTGTAATTAATATACACAGATTCAACACTAGTAAAAAAGAAAGTATCAAACTATTATAAGACATTTACTTATAGTTGGAAATTTGCAAAATAAATGTGTTAGATTTGCAAGCAACGTTTTCTGAGAACTGCACGAAATGTTTCTCCCGGTGTGTCACTCATTGCTTCGTGCATCCTTAATGCTTGTAGCTGTTGTTGGCAGTTGGAAGAGAGCAAAACGTTGCTGCACTGTGGCATCTAATGCTGGCTGTAAATGACTTAAGTGCCTGGCATTTATCTAGCGAGCGAAGAACGTGTTCTTCGCTTCAGTCGCCTGTCTTCTTCCTCTTTGGCTTCGTCGTCGTTGTCACACCTGTTATGCGATGGGCGTTGGGAATGTCTTAAGCTGCCACTGCGATTGCATTGTCGGACGGTTGAGTGACCCGCCCGAAAAAAAAGGGGGAAGCGAACGGAAGTTCGATGGTTCGAGGGGGCGACGGCGATGACAGGAAACGCAAGACAACTGTTTGCACATTAAAGTTTTTTTTTCGGGGTGGAGCAACCGAATCCGAAAAAGTTTTTACATCAAATTCATTTGGTCGCTTTTGTGGTGTAAGTGAATACCAATTGAATGTCAAATGACTTTTCAACTTTGAGCCGCTTAAGCACAAACGAAAATAATAATGAAAATGAAAAATAAAAAATAAAGAAAAACAAATAATAATAATCATAATAATGGCAGTGGAAATAGTCAAAAGGAAAATGCAATGGAAATTTTGACAAATCTTTTGTGGCGCTCATTGTTTGCTTTTCGCTTCTGGGATTTTAAATATCTTTTGCAGCTGCCTCACTGACTTTTCGCGTGGCCAAACCGAAATGAATGATGAAACTTTTCCATTGTGTGTGTGTGTGTGTGTGTGTGTGTGTGTGTGTGTGTGTGTGTGTGTGTGTGTGTGTGTGTGTGTGTTGGTGCTGCTTGCATTATTTGAAAAGTTCCTCTCTCTCTCTCTATCTCTAAATGCCAATCAAAATCAAGTTTAGTTGTTCCCGTTTGTTATCGGTGCTTAATGGTTTGGCACACAATTTAAAACAAAATCCTCTTGAAAATGTTAGGGGAAAACCTTAAACACGTGCTCGGGCGACACAAATGAACGACGACGACAACAGGCGACAACGCTCTGGGAAGATTTATTTGCTTCGCCCTGATATAAGTTACCTTCGTCTTGGACTCATTAATGTGTTGTGTCGTGCATAGTGTAGTTGTTGTGTGGATGAATGGATGGATGGAGTCTAGGCATCGCCTGCCATTTTCCAAATAATTACACATTTACATTTTCATAGACAATTTCTGCGCAATCATGAAATCAACTTCATTTCACTCGACTCGACTCGACTCGACTCACTGCTAGGACTACTCGTAAATAAAGTCAACACGACACAGTGTTGGCCAGCAGTCATTCGCTTTTGCCGCCGGAAACGGAAGTCAATGCTCTGCCAGCGGATTGGCCCTAGACACCCCCCGCTCCCCTCTTCCCCTTCTCTCGGGCTCACTCGTTCTGTCTCTATCTAGCTTGTCAATGCGGGGCCTGGGTCATTGTGGCTGCCTTTATCTAGGCAGCGTTTGCCGTTGATGTTGATGGCTATCTTTAAAAAGACATAAATCATGTTGTGGATGGAGTAGGGCGACTCTTCCTCTCTCTCTCTTCTTCTATATATACTACCTTCTATATACATATATATATATGTGTGTATGTACTCTCCCTGTATATAAGTCTAAATGTGTGCTGGACATTTGGTCTAGGCTCTGCGTCCGGTCGCTGTAATTAATCATGGACCAAGGCGCTGACTTAATTTTTCTTTCTTTTGCATATTGTTTGGCACTTTGACGCTGTACTTTTCCCTCCCATTTCAGAATGCAATTTGCTTTTGCTTTTGCCACTGGCAGCGTTCCTCATCGTCGTTGTCGTTGTCGTCGTTCTGCTTGTTGTTTCAATTTGCGGAACCTCTGAACTGCTGCCATGTATGTATGTATTGTATATTGCTTCTGCCCCGTATTTTGTGCCTCGTCACATTACGTATACGCATCGTATGCAGCTATGCGATGACAAAATTGTGTGTGAATCGAATCAGAAGTATGCGGCACTTAAACGCTTTTCCATCGCAGCCACTCAATTGTTAAATTCGTTGATATATCTAAGCTCAGCGGCCACCAAATGTTGAGTCGTCATTCGATTTGCTTCAATTTTTGCTTAATTGAGCGCACTTTAAGGCTTCATTTATTCGATGCAAAGTCCAGACATATTTTAATGTTATTTTTTGCGAAATATAATAGCTAAATTTTAATTAACTTAAATACAAAAGTTTTAATTATTTTTGTTTACTTGTGATATATTTTAATTTAAATTAGTTACTAAAATCTTGTGTATTGTAAGAATTTTAAAATTTAAGTAATTCTTATTGGAAAGTAGCCATAAATTTTATTAATAATTAATTGGTAAAGTATTTTATTTAGTCGCTTAGCAAATTAATTAGTAATATAATTTTTGAATTCAAACAAATCTTTTGGATTTTAAAAGCTTTATTTTGTAAAACTTTGAAATAGAATTTTATAATTTTACAAAAAGGGAATCTAATAATTTATGAGCATTATTTTCAGTGAGTTAATATAGATTTTTTTTTTTATCAAATTAGTATGCAATATTATTCTTTTTCTCTCTCATTAACTCTCATTTTGTTATTTATAGACTTAGATATCTTGAATTTTATTCATATACAATAATTATTTAAAGTTATTTATCAGTGAATATTTTTGTTTTTTAGTTATTTCGCTACAGTTCTTAATTTAATTTGATATTGAATTTGCCATGAGTTTTATTAGTTTTCGCCTCTGACTTTTTGTGACGTTTGAACGTTCAAAGAATGCGCTGCAGTTGGATAATTGTTTAATTTGCTGGACAATGTGGTTAACCCGCATTGCGGACTTAAGATCGTGAAATCTTCTTGGAGCGTGTGAGAGAGAAAGTGATGCATATTTGTGATGTGTGCATTCAAAATTTCAGGCTTAATTAAATTCCTTTTGGCAGGCAGCACGTCGCGTTGCGTAAACCGCAAAATGTTATTGCAAATTGCAATTGAAGGGCCTTTCGAACAGATATCGCGAAGCGAGACAAGTGACTAACTGAAGCTGAGAGGGGACGATGACGAGGACGACCGCAAGTGCTTGGCATGTGTTGCTGTTGAATGTGGTTGGCGACCCACAATAATAGTGACCCACAAACACACACAAACACAGCATACACACACACACAGAGAGAACACAACATGCATAAGCAATTAATTATTTAAAGCCTAACAATCAGAGAGGCTGTTGTTGCTTGTCGTTTTGTGTGCGTTTTATTCAGCCCTCCAACTGTTGCTGCTCTCCTCTCTTGCGTCCTTTTTAATCCCTCCGAGTCGAGGCCAAAAACATAGACGATTACAATTAAAACTTACAAGGCGTCGAAATGAACATGAACACAAGGAGTGCCACATGTGTGTCTCAGTGTGTTTGTGTGTGTGGCAAGCAATTGAAGTTGTGGCACGCCCATTGCCGAAAATGCGCAACTAGCTGCGTCTGTTGCCCGCTCTCTTTCCTTTTCCCCTCGCTTGCTGTTGCCATTGCTATCGCTGTTATTGTTGCAAGTTTATGAGCCGCACCGCCCGTTACATTCGTCATGCGGCCATTTTGTGTTCAGTTTGCTGCACAAGCGAGGGAGGGGGAGAGCAACAAGATTTCTCTGCTTATTGTTATGAGCTAGCAACCGAGCGACCAAGCGACCAAGCGACCAATTATACTGCAAACACACACAAAGATAGCGACAAGTGGGGAGCACGACTGCTGCTAGGTGCGAGAACAGCGCGTGAGGAGGGGAGGGAGATTTGTGGAGAAGGAGAAGGAGAAGGAGGAGTTGCAGGGGCAGCTTCACTGGATTCACTGAAGATTTGAAGCGAGTGGCAATAATTTCCAAACGGCGTCCCATTTAATGTCTACAAACAATTAGAACTTATTTTTGTGTGTGTTTCTGTTTTTGTTTCTGTTTTTTTTTTGTTTCGTGCTTTGTTTCGTTGCGGCTTCTGTGTGCGGGTTTTTTGTCGCCCCCGCCCTCCGTGCCCCATGCCGAGACTGCCCCCCTGCTGTTTGCTAACGTCGCTTTAATTTAACAACCCAGACCACGCTGAACCAAAACACAACATCTCACCCGTTGTCTGCTCTTCTCCTCTGCACCCTTTTGCCTCTCAGCCACAACCAGCAAGCAGACTTCCCTCTGCCCCCCACCCCGCTAGACTCCCGCTCAGATGCGGCTCTCGCTCATTTACGCCATGTCCGCCAGCAGCAGCCTCATTAGTCCTGCTCCTGCGCCCAAAGTTGCCTGTTCCGAAAGCAAAAGCAATTCAAAACAACCATTTTTTTTTCTCTTTTTTTTTCATTGCTTGTTTCTCGTATTTTTTTCTTCGCCTGTTTCATTTTTTTCCCCACTGTGTTTATTTGTATTTTTTTGTTGCAATTTATGCTCTTGTTGGTTTGTTGTGGTTCTTGTTGCTTGTTGTATGTCGACTCGAATCGAGGCGAGGCGAGTCAAGACGAGTAAAGTGTGTGCGCTGCGCGCATTGGGCAGTTATGGTTATTAGTTGCCTTGCAAAAGTATTCCATAAAGTAACCATCAACAAATAAGCTCTTATAAAGCTCCCAACACACTAAAAAAAAGTAAAACCAAAATGTATTCAACATTTGACAAGATGCCGACAAAAAGCAACTACAACTTCGGCCACAACAAGCTTGGCTTTTATCGCCTGATTCTTGATTTTAATTAAAGTTCAAGAACGAAACAAATAAACTGATAAATAATATTTGAGGAATGCATGTGAAATATATTTGAGGAGTTACTATAAATTAATTACAATATATATATAAATATGAATATAAAATAATAAATAGAAATATAAAATGTAATTTACATATTTACAGCAACAAATTACATCGAATAAAACTCCAAATGTTTATTGATATTTTTTGAAAAATATTAAAATTACATACAAAAAATATTGCAATCTAAATATAATTATAGTATACATAAAAATGCTGTGATATATAAAATGTGTAGGTAAATATATATACAATGACTGATAACAAAAAATATAAAGATATAGTAAAATATGTACGTAGATAATTTTCTTAGTGAAGCTTTTCATATTTAATTTAATATATATTAAAAATAAAATAAAAACATGTTTTATTCTAAATATTGTTGTAGTTTAATTCATAAATATAAAATGTGCAAATAAATATGTTATATACAGCAAATAAAAAGTAATCAGCATATACAAATAATTTTGTTATTAATACAATAGTATCTAGATGATTTCTTAATCGACAGTTTTTATATAATTTCCTAAATGTATTCAAATTAAATTAGGAAAACTAACAACATAAGTTTTAATTGCTATATACATGTTTTCAAAGTTTACTCAACTGTATTTCCCCTATTTCCGATTGCAAATCATTTTTTATGGGTTGCAAAAAATACGTTCAATTAAACTAATGTAATCACCGGAATTATTGTAGATTACTCGTCGACAGTTGCAAAAAAAAAAAAAAGGGAAGGAGAAGAGCAAAAGTCACCGCAACAGCGCTTGTAATAGGTGGAAGGTGTGTGAATGTGTGTGTGTGTGGTGAGGCAACCAAATACGTGATAAAAATTATGCTACATGCAACTTGTAAGCAATAAATCTTCGATTTATTACAAAATAATTAAAATTAATGAGCAGAAATTGAAAATACGCACGTGTCGCGTCTCCATAATTATACACATATACACCTTTATACACTCACGCACACACACACACAGATATACATATAAGTGTGTGAGAATTTAGTTGACATAGAAAAATGAAAAGCGTAAACTTGGACAATTGGTAAACGGCATAAATTGTGGGCAGCTAAGGAAATTTGCAATAAATGGTAGAGGGAAAGGGGAGGGAAAGAGGTGGTAAAGGGAAAGGAAAGAGAAGGGAAAGAGAAGGGAAAAGAGAAGATAAAGTGTAGAGAAAGAGGAGAGAGAGAGAGAGAGTAGAGAAAGAGTAGACAAAGAGGAGGGAAATAGGAGGGAAAGAGGATTGAAAGGGGATTGAAAGAGGAGAGAAAGAGGAGGGAATGGAGAGGAAAGAGCAGAGAAAGAGGACGGAAAAGAGAAAATAAAGTGTAGATAATGAGGAGAGAAAGAGGAGGGAAAGAGTAGAGAAAGAGGATGGGAAGAGGAGGGGAAGAGGATGGGAAGAGGAGGGAAAGAGGAGGGAAAGAGTAGAGAAAGAGGATGGGAAGAGGAGGGGAAGAGGATGGGAAGAGGAGGGAAAGAGGAGGGAAAGAGGAAGGAAAGAGGTGGGAAATGGAGAGGAAAGAGCAGGGGATGAGGAGGGAAAGAGAAAATAAAGTGTAGAGAAAGAGGAGAGAGAGAGAGAGAGTAGAGAAAGAGTAGACAAAGAGGAGGGAAATAGGAAGGGAAGAAGAGGAAAAGAGGTGGGAAAGAGGAGGGAAAGAGGATTGAAAGGGGATTGAAAGAGGAGGGAAAGAGGAGGGAAATGGAGAGGAAAGAGCAGAGAAAGAGGACGGAAAAGAGAAAATAAAGTGTAGATAATGAGGAGAGAAAGAGGAGGGAAAGAATAGAGAAAGAGGATGGGAAGAGGAGGGAAAGAGTAGAGAAAGAGGATGGGAAGAGAAGGGGAAGAGGATGGGAAGAGGAGGGAAAGAGGAGGGAAAGAGGAAGGAAAGAGGTGGGAAATGGAGAGGAAAGAGCAGGGGATGAGGAGGGAAAGAGAAAATAAAGTGTAGAGAAAGAGGAGGGAAAGGGGAGGGAAAGAGAAGGGAAAGAGGAGGGAAAGAGGAGGGAAATAGGAGAGAAAGATGAGGGAAAGAGGAGGGAAAGAGGAGGGAAAGAGGAGGGAAAGAGGAGGGAAAGAGGATTGAAAGAGGATGGAAAGAGGAGGGAAAGAGGAGGGAAAGAGGAGGGAAAGATTAGAAAAAGAGGAGGAAAAGAGATGGGAAAGCTGAAAGAGGTGAGTAAACCAGAAAAAGAGGGAAAGAAATAGGTGGGTAAGAGGATGGTAAAGGAGAGTGGAGAGGTGGGGAGGGGAGTGGCGTTGCATGCGATGCATGCTCGTTGTAATTGCCATAAATATGCGTGTTATATGAACGCATTTCCGTTTCCGGCAGCGGGCAAACTGGCAAAATGGCGTCTCACACACACACACACATACACATACAAAAGGAGCGAAGGACGGGGAAGGACAGCATATTTACCGTTATGCTAGGTTTTTAATTGCACAAGTACGAGCTCTGGTATGCGGTTAACCTTGTTTTCGCTCGCCATCCTCTTCAGCTCCCTTTTCTCTCCCCTTTTGAGTTGTGTTGCGGTTATGCTGAGCTAATGATGCTGGCATATTTTATCAGCATGCTCTGCGTGTTCTTTTGGCATCTCAACTTGCCCTATGACCCCCCCTCTTCAGCGCATTTTTGCATCGCATCTAATTTGCCCTCGCAAATACTCGTATTTATTATTCAACTCAATAGCAAAAGATAAAAGAGTTGCAAAGCAACACAAAAAAAAAATAAATGTACAACACGCAAAGGTTTTAAGTATTTCACAATTCTGTTTTTATGGCTTGACCTTGTCAACGTCAGTGTAATAATAAATCTAACCGATTTTTTAAAGCGTCTTCTGCACATTAATTTATGTGTATTTCATTTACAAGTTTATTTCTCTTCGTTCTGTTTTTTTTTTTTTTTTTTGCAATATCCGGTGAAATGCGAACAACAACAACAACAACAAAAAAGTCCAATCAAATTCTATTAAGTTGTCTGCTGACCTTAAAAAGCATTTGTAAACTCATATGCGGGATTTATTTGCGGTCATCATGCAAAATAGCACACGGAGGCAGAGAATTCGAAACAAGTGTGCGTATACTTAATATTCGGAAGAGAATTTTTATACTCAATTGAGTGTGAATTTTCCAAAAATGACAATTTATAAGAAGGAAATTTATTCACGTTTCAAATTTCAACAATTTCTTAGTCGCTTTTCTCATTTATTTCTCAAGATTTTTTGCAGGGTATTTGCCAGACAATCATCAAAAGAGCTGCTCATTTTTTTGCAGTTATTGTTGATGGAGGTTTATCAATTGAATTTGCTGTCAACTGCAGTCGAAACTCATAGCAATCTGTAACAGTATTCATTTTAGCAATTGACAACTATAAATTTCCAACGTTGTTAATTTGTTTTACACAGAACTCAATTACGAAGTTGAACGCGAGCAATAAAAAAACACAAAAAAAAAAATGCGTGCAATCAGAGCGAGATTCAGGCAGAAATATTTTGTTAGAGTCATGCCTGAGAAGCGAGAGAATAAATACAATAAAATAGTTTGAAGATGGGTTCGACTCATACAATATTTTGTGGGCGCTACATAAATAATTGTAATGCATTTGCAATTGACATTTTCGGTGGTTAAGTGATTAATGCATTTTACCCTCTTAGTATTTAACATAAAACAAGCTAATAAATAATATTGATTTGTGAAATGCGAGAGTGAAGAAGGTTGAGAAAAGTATTTGTAGAATACCGAATTATTTAAAATTAATAAAAAAGTATTATAAATTAATAAGTGTTTATATTTACTGCTTAATTTATGTTAACAAACGATATTTCTAGGAAAATGTACCAGCAAATAGTGATAATAATGATTATAAGTTGTATAGTACTTTAATAATTACGGAATAATAATTAATAGTGTGAGAATGTCTTATGTGAATAATAACTTGATGGGGATCAATGTTCACTGCAGCTAAAAAGCCTGCATTATTTCAATACTTGAATTTATCACACAAATATCTGACGCTAACCTTAAATGTTCTGCATTTACGAATTTTTTATTTATTTGCTTAATGGATGGAATGTTGAAGAAATTAATTGATACGAAAGTAAATTAATAAAAAATCGTTTAGTTTGTTTAATCTCATACCTGTTCGACTTGCAAATATTTGAATTTGTATTTTCTTTGCAAAAGTTGAAAGAGTTTTTTATGTGTGTGTTAAGCTATAAAAAGATTTCGTTACACAAAAAGATATTGGATGCGATTATGTTTATTTCTCGAAATGTAAGCAAAATTAAAAATATTTCAAAAATACAAGAAGGGTGCGATTTACTGACAAATGATGTTCAATCTTTAGTCCTAAACAAATAAATATCTTTTAAAATAATGCCAGCGCCTGCTTCGGGTTCTTCTCTCACTCCGAGAGCACATTATGTGACGTTCCGTGGAAACGAAAAGAAACTTTCAAGCAACTCCCATAAGTATGCAATACATTTTGCTGTCTCCTAAATATTTCTGTGCTCTGCCTTGCTGTGCTGTTCAGTGCTGGGTTTTAAAGCAGCAAAATAATGAAATGGCGCCCAATACAAACACACACACACACACACACACACACATACACATACAGAGATACACACACACACTCAGCATCCACAAACACATTCACAACAAGTCCTGTGCTGTGTGTTATAAACAAATTCACACATTTCGAAATTCGAATTTCGAAAAAAGCCGAATCAACTTCGTAGCACACTCTCTGTCTCTCTTAAAGCAAATCCATCTCTTTCTGTCTGCAGCTCTCTCTCGCTCTCTTTGCCAAACGACCAAATGCTCTCTTCGGCGGCGCAATTAACGTCACAAACACAGGAGCAGGAAATTGGTCGGCAACGAACTGGCGGGCCAACTGTTTGTTGACAAGCCAAAACACACGCTTACACACACGCAGACACTAAGTGGTAGGAGGGAAGAAAGAAGAGTGGAGAGTGTGGGGAGGGGGCGATACACACCACATGCTAATCAAATTTCGCATTAGCGATTGTTTTTATTCGCGTTTTTCGACTACATTTCGTTGATCCAGCTTGCCGACTTGTTTGCCAATTGCAATTATCGCCGCCTCGCTGACAATGCCAACAACGTCTGCCTGCTGCTTTGGCTGCTTTGCTGCCTGGGCCAATGCCAATTTACAGACGCCGCGCCAACTTAATTGCAACAAATAAATCATAGCAAACCAAACGACGGAGTTAACGCGGTCACAATCAAGCCACCAAACAAGTTCAAACTGCCATTTTGCACAATTGGCGGATATCTTGGAATTCTTTTTATGTTCGACATTAAAGTCAAGAATCTTTACTTTATGCGCTTTTTATTTATTTGTGTTCACATGAATTATGTTTGTAAATATTTAACTGCTATATATCTTTTAATTTCTAGTAATTATTTAAGGCTATACTATAACACATTCCATTCATTCACAGGGTATAAAAAAACCTGGTAAGCTTTCAAATTATTTTTAATTTATTAACTTCACCAAATATTTAAGTTAAAGTATTGCAGCTCCTAGTTTTTTCCTGTTCTCAGTAATGTGCTCGGAAGCAATAACTATTTATACTCGTACATATCTAAGGAAGCATAATTAAAATGTAGCTACTTTGGCAGTTATATCCTCAATTTTATGCCAAATAAAGTAAAGTAAACTTATATATGATTGTAACGGAGGTGGAGGCTAGTCGATTGATCCTACCGGTATCGGTTGGCATTATAAATTTTTATAGGTACTGAGCTATCATTAATTGATCATCAGTCTTCATTAGTATCATCAGTTGTTTAGCCGTAAGAAGTAGATCAGCAATCGTATGACTAGGATCATCAGTTGTCAAAAGAAAAACAGAAGCAATCGTCAGCAGAAAGCATTATTATTCATGTATTATCACGTGTTGACAAAAGATTCCTTTTTGATAGGCAAAATACACTTGAAGCTAAAACCTGGCTTGATAAATAGTTTCCGGACACTGCCCCCGGAAAATTAACTAGAAAAGATTATTATTATATATATTATAACATAGTCACATTACAATGTATCATACATTCTAGTACCTCAAATAAAAATATATGTTTGTACATTCGGCTTACAAGTTTTTAATTCTGAAAAACTTGATATCAACTTTTGCTTGAACAATGCTCTATAATCGTATTAGAGATTTTGTGTAGGCTTTGCCAAAAAGTTTGCCAAAATTTCTGAGATGTATTTAATGTTATTTGAATACCCAAAATAATATTATTTAACTTAAATATCAAAATACAGAACATAATAGAATATAACAAACTAATTGATATGCTAAGTAATTCCCTTGTATTAACATCAGAACAATAATTGTAAATTACAAAAATGTATATATTATATCTTTAACTTTTTTATAAGCAGCATATAAAGTCTGAAAATAATTGTAAGTTCGCATAATACTATATTATATTATATTTAGTTTATTTTATTTAAGGCTTTAGTTGGAAAGTATTGCTGCTCATGTTGAGTTGGCATAACTAATGAGCTGCAGCTGCTGTTAGTGTATTTAATGGTTCGATATGCTGTAGCTAATATTTCAGTCTTATTATTGTTACGGTTATTATTGTGGTAACTGTTGTTGCCACTGTTGTTGCCGATGTTGTTGTTGTTATTGCTGCTGTTCGTGTTGTCGTCGTCGTGTGCGTGAGTAAAATGTGAAAGAAATTATTGGCGGGCAACGTCCAACGCAATGGACACAGCGCCAAGCGAACAATGTAGATAGGTGTACAAGTGTATGAATGTGAATGAGTGTGTGTGTGTGTGTGGGAGTGTGAATGTGTAAGAGAGTCTGAGTGTGTGGGCATCAGCGCTATAGCGGCGTCGGCTTCAGTTGCTTCACTTTCGCACATAAATGTCAAGTGCGCGTGTTGCTCATGTGAAGCTCACGCTCTCACACATGACCACGTACGCAACACACAGAGGCAAGTTAAGTAGCTTTGTACACACACACACACACATACACACTCTTATTCGCCATTCGACATCGCAAACACACGCACACACACACGCTGTCAATGCAGCACTAAGTCTACACACACAGACACAGCGATGAACGAAGCACACGGGAGAGAAGCATTCCTCGATG